>CM059188.1:105313418-105686165 GCA_030323885.1 Branchipolynoe longqiensis | reverse complement strand
TCGCGTGGCGATCTGCTGTGCTATGCAGTTTCAGGGGTTTGTTGCGAAAATCTAATGTCACGTTGTCTGATGCTATGTTGCTCCGAGGAGACTTTAGTTTTTCATCCTTGGGGTATGTTGTTGACAGTGCGAAAAACAAAGACTATACAATTTCAAGATAGGGTTTTGCATATTCCTATTTCTCGGTGTCAAGATGTACAACTGTGTGCGGTGTATTGGACAGAAAGACATTTTTTAGAGTGTCCAGCACCAGCAACTTGGGTATGCCTTTCGGGTACCTAATGATGTAGGGGGTACTACCCGTTAACGTATGACATTTATCAGTCAACGTTAAAAATTTTTGGGGGGCCGCATAGGAATGATGTTAATTTGTTATCTTCCCATTCTCTTCGCAGGGGTGGGTGTACTTACTTATCCATGTGTGGGGCATCCCTGGAGGAGATTCGGACAAGGGGAGATTGGACTAGCAATGCGGTGTTCCAGTATCTTTAAAACGCCTTTATCATTGCGCATTATGAATGACATGAGGGTAGCAGCCAGGTTGGCGGGCTGAAGATTGAGCTGGGTTGGGGGACTCTCAGGTGAGTCTTTGGCATTATAACCCCGCCAGAGGCTTAATTAAACCAACTCAGCCCATCTTGTTGTTTACCTTCTTCCGTAGTGATTATGTGTATTATAATTAACGTATTATAATAATATAAATAACGCAGATGAACTAAGGTCTTGTTTCTATTATGCTATGATGTTTACCTGTATTAGGAGTCGCGCACCTGTACCCACCTGAGCGCGCGATTGTGGCGCCACCTGTAGGCCGCCCCAGGGAACTTCATTACTACCATTTTTTCCTTTTTGTAGGTGGGCATTATAACCCCCGCCAGAGGCTTAATAAACCAACTCAGCCCATCTTGTTGTTTACCTTCTTCCGTAGTGATTATAGTGAATATACTATTACTTAGTCAATTTTTGTTCTAACTTGCTTTAATAAGCAAGTTAGAACAAAAATTGACTAAATATCTAGATTTTGGGTCACACACTTGTAATGCTAAAACATTAAAATAATGGCAGGAAATTATCCCTCATTACCGAAATTGAAATAGCTCTAGCACGCTTAATAATCAACCAATTGACACGATTGTTGGATTTTCTTGTATGGTTTTCAAAGCTCTTTCCAACAATGCCATTCATTTTCAGATAGGTTTGGTTTGAAAATTTTGTTCACATTGCTATAAATACAAAGAATACATTTAGATTTACTGACTTAAGTTACTATAGGGCATATATACATATTACAGACGCCAAAATAACAATATCATCTGATAGATTGACGGTGGTCACTAGTCCAATGTAGTAGGCCTACTACTACTACTACTACTACTACTAGTAGTAGTACAGTAGTAGTAGTAGTAGTAGTATAATAGGGACCACGCTACAGCAGGACTATGGAGTATGCCTGTATGGTTACTGGTAGTGGTACTAGTTGTCTGGTATAGTAGTACTACTAGTACTACTACTAGTACTAGTAGACAGTGGCAGAGTGAGACAAAAACAGGGACCGTCTGTGCGTTCGATCTTATATATATCTGTAACCTAACTGCAGCTAGTAACATGGTGACTTACAACTTTGGGTAATTTGTGTAGGAACTCTGTAATTGGCATAGCCTGCTCCAGATTTGGTCCTTCACAATTGTTAAAACTAGATGTCTGCTTTTCGCAATGATCACCATTTAGCGCCATATTTTCTTATTTCTTACACGAATCGCCAGATGGAGCCACCAGCGGGTCCACACTTTTGTTCATTTCCTAAAAGCAAACAAAAACAAACACAATCAAGAGGATATTATTTCATTCGTGAATGACGGTGAAAGTGTATTCAAATATAAATATCTAAATGACCCCTAATAATTAATGTTGCATGTTAGCAATTAAAATATCTCAAAGGTTTTTTTCGGTGACGGGTGTATTTGTGCTGCCCATAACGGTTAAGTCTAATGACTTGTTTTTGCCGCTAGATAGTAAATAGTCTTGTGACTCCCCTTCTTTTCATTACTTTCAGTTGATGTGTAGCTAAATACTGCATGCATTCTTTCTCTGTTTGTAATCATTCTCCCACATCCCCCAAACCTTTGTGAGTTTGTTTGTTCTACAATTGGATAATTGTTTGGTTACTAATAGTTCATTTCTCTGAAAGTCTTCACCTTGCTGTGTTGGTGGTCATTATATAGGTTTTGATTTTAGGTTTTAAGTTTACCTTTTGTATGTATCATACTTAACATCTATCCCCTCTAAAACTGTGCTTGAATTATCAGTGTATTTTCTATTTATTTATTTATCTATCTTTCTTTTTCTTTTTTAATTCATTTTATTTGTTGTCGTCATTAGTCTAGCAGTGCATTTAGCTCTCTTTTGATTAATGTTTTATATGTTTCTATTGTCCCTGTACTTCGTTCTTCTACTACCAGTGTATTCCATTCCATTGCATGCCTTCATGTACTCGGTACTCCTCTCATATGATCTGTTTTTGGCTCTGTTTATTATCAGTCTGGGGCCATCACTACCTCTTTTGTTACCTGCACCCTCCCAGGATTGCTTGTCTCCCTGAATGCTGCTATTTTGAGATGAGCTTTTCTCCTGTCATTTAGTGTGTTGACTCTTGCTTTCCTATGCAGATCATGATCAGTTCATGAGTGTCTATGTTCCACCCTCAGATATCTCTGAAGTGCTCTATTTTGTAGTCTGTAGTTTATCCAACATATTTTTGTTAAAGGTTAGCCATTTAAAAATAAAAGTACCTTCAACCAAAGTAAGGTAGATTATAATGATCAACCTAATACATTTATTTAAGAAAATGATAGAAATTAAAAAAACATCGGACTGCAACTTTAATTACATAAGGTAATTACATAATTACATCTAAGCACCCTAGTTAAAGTTGCATGGTCCGATGAAATATAATTTTGTCAAAATTAAAACAACTACTTACATTTGATCCTATATATCCAACTTAGATACTGCATGGTGTATTAGCTAATGATTTGGAATATCATATACAGAATAACCAGTGAATTTATCAAATCACCCCTTTGGACACTCACTTGGAAACACCCATTATGCAGGGAGGCCATTAACCAATAGGCCAATCTCGTGACCTCATTATAGCTTCCCCCAACCAAGGAGGCCTATTGTGCAGGGCCATAGAGGGGAAGGGGAAATGAGGTAGATGTTGCCCCCCCCCCCTCCATGTTGGATATTCAATGCTGTTTGGTCAATTCTATGAATATAATTAATAAATTTGGGTAATTTAAATTTTGAAATTTTTACATTTGTCAATTATGTATGACATAACAGTAAATAGTAACAGAGCAATAATATACATGTACATGAGACATGCAAATTCATTAGATAGCAATGTGAAATGTTAAAGGGAATTGGTATACCTGTCCGGGAAAACAAACAAACTGGGAATAGTTCTAATTTGTGCCGCATACATAGTGTCTACACATACCATATGTGAGGAGTACGCATATCCTTGGCGGTCTAAATGTATGTGAGGATGATTAAACCCGGAAACCTGTCTATTTGCGGCGGATCAAATTAATCTTTCTACAAAATAATAATTTGTTAAAAACCCTAATGCCATGGGCCTATGGCACCAATCTGTTCCCAGACTATTCCAATTCCAAACAGAAATACCTACCTACAGCCCTGTCAGGTTCCAGGATTAGTAGGTCATCTCACATCATGTGGTCATCGCGAGATGACCATCTGGGTCATAGCAACAGGACTTTTGACAAGCTTGTCAAAATTATTTTGGTTTCTTTCAGCTCAAATTGCTCCAAAACTAGCCATTTTTCATCAAAGTTAGTTGGGACTAATGAGTATTAGGATATAAGGGCCAACCTGAGCTATTTATCTCAAATATAACTAACAAATTCAAATGCCATCGGACCATGCAACTTTAATTGAATTCATATATATATATATTTTACCTCGGTAAACAGCCTCAGGCTAGCCTCAGGCTAGGGAGAGGTAAGCACGTCCGGTACCAGCAATTAGCATATACAACTCACGACTGGATAACGTGTCGTTGGGTTGCTCCGGCAAAATTAGTCTACATACAAGCAAATACGCAGTAAGTATAATAAAAACTGTGGTTAGCTTAATTATGATGCATTAGAGCATCAATATGGAAAGTTTAGACTTTCGTTGGTCCAATTTGGACGAGTTATTTGGTTATAAACAACCAAGGATAGAACACTCGAGTGGGTTTCGCGAAGGAACCAAACCGGTCATTAGCGGTTATGTCAACACCCGGGTCACCGTGTGACTATGGGTAGAGATGTGGGTTTCGCCCTATCTCATGTGGAAATTCTCTCGTACTCTAATAGAGAGTAATGTTGGAGATGCTCCTGGGTTTCTTTTATAGACTCCCCTAGACAAAACTTTTTCAGGCGTTTCTCCGAGTTTCGTAGCATTTTCTCCAACTTGTTGACGTAGTAGTCACAGGTGGGAGAAGTGTGCGGAACAGAGGGATGGGCGGGCCGATACACTGGTCCCGACCCCGCGTAAGGTTTGGGCTTGACCCACAACCCACGCACAAATTTAGCTTATTACGCCTGTGTTATAACGGTATAAACACGTTCTTTAACACCAATAGATGTCCAAATGAGTTTGAAACAACCATATTGTGACATATATATATACCGGGACTGATCAAAAATGTTTGTTTCAGTTCCCGATGGCCACGAAGCGGAGTAAGCGCGGTGCAGCAGCAGCCGAGGGGCGTGTTCCGAGTGGAGTGGACGAGGAGTACGACTCCTCACCCGTGTTGTCGGCAGGGCCGTCGACACAGCCCCGGGCGCATATCCTCTCCGACCCGGACGAGGACGCAGTGCCTGATGTGCCTGCGCCTCCAGATTGGGAGGCTCGCTTTGCAAGATTGGAAAGCCACATCTTGACTGCCAAATCGCCTGTGTCTCGGAAGCGGCGTAGGCCGAGTGTCCAAGAGGATTCATTTGAGGATTTCTTGGACACAGACTCGGCGGTGGAGCTTAAGGCTCCTCCTCCTCCTTCTCCTAAACGGAGGAAGAAGAAGAAACAGGTGATTTCTTCGGGTGATGAATTCACCAAGGAGCGGGCAGAGTCTGGTTTGCGCAAAAAGCGGAAGACTAAGTCCAAAAAGAAGAAGAGGAAGAGGAAATATTCTTCTTCTGAGTCGTCCACTGGGTCTACTTCTACGGAATCAGACTCAGACACCGTATATGAAGGGGTCTATGCGGACATTGGCACTAAAGTGGCTAAGAAGGTGGAGAAGCCAAAGGCTAAGCGGATTAAAACCACTACGCTTATGCGCGAGACCGTGAATGGTCATTTTCGCACGTTCAAACCGGCGGAGGTTATCTCCAAGTTAGGAGATGAGTTAACAGGCATAAAGGGTGTTCCCAACTCCATCATTAAAGAGATGGATCGGGATGTCAATATGACGGATGACCGTAAGAAGTTTGAGGATGTGTTGCACACAGTGCATAAGGCAGTGTTGGCTACCCTAACAGCTATTGTTCCTGTGGCTAATAGGATGCAGAGTGAAAATAAGTTCTCAGTCTTTGGCTAAGACAATGGACAAAGGCATTGCAGTACTAGCGGCGGCAGGTAATTACCTGTCGTTTCGAAGATATGAAAATGTCTTCAAGTCAGTTTGCACAGATGCTGGCAAAGAAGTGGCTCGCTCTAAGAAGGTTACCGATAATGAGGGGAAGGAGTTTACGCTCTATCTTGCTCCAGAGCCGATTAAAGGGAAACCTTTAGATAATACCAAGATGTTTGGCGGTCAACTACAATACCTCTATAAAGAGGTAGAGACTGCAGCCAAGAGTGGCAAAAACATGGATGGCAAGAAGAAACAGGAAGTTCCTCGTTTCAAAAAGTCACGAGGGGATTTTCGTCCACGACGGTTCACCAGAGGAACCAGACCGAGTTCAAACTTTGGTCAAGGGTTTCGGGGCCGGGGCGCTCGCCCAGGCTGGACCGACAACACCGCACGGCCAATAGGTCGAGGGTTCAACTCGTCGAGACCTTTCCCCAGGGGGGGTCCAAGTAGAGGTCCAAACACAAACTTTACAAGTCCCTGTAGCCTCTAAAAACACACAAACTGTAAGCAACTTTGTGGCTGGTAATATTAGTAATCATATTTCTGAGTGGCACAAAATTACTAGTGACCAAGAAATTATAGAAATAGTTAGGGGTGTTCAAATTCCTTTTACACAAATTCCTGTACAAAGTATAATACCTTTTCCATATAACATTCAACCAGTTGAACGAGACGCACTAACTAAACAGGTACATAAATTCTTTGAGAAAGGAATTATACAAAAAGTGACACACTGTTCAGGACAGTTTATTTCAAACATTTTCTCGAGACCGAAGCCTAATGGTGATGTTCGAATGATCCTGGATTTAACAATCCTTAATAAAAGGGTGGAATATCGACATTTTAAAATGTTCTCTCTAGATACGGCACGGGATCTGATTACACCAGATGCGTGGATGGCTAGTGTTGATTTACAGGATGCATATTATACGCTTCCCATAATGGAACAATACCGAAAATTTCTTCGATTTATTTGGGATAACCAACTCTATGAGTTTACCTGTATGCCGAATGGCTTAGCTTGTGCGCCACGTTTATTTACTAAATTGCTTAAACCTGTTTTCTCGGTAATGGCGAGGAAGGGTCATATAATGTTTCCATACATAGATGATTCTTTTATTATAGCATCAACACAAATTGGTTGTGTGAATGCAGTTTTGGATTTATGTGCATTACTCACTAAATTGGGGTTTTATGTACATCAACAAAAGTCAGTGTTTAAACCAACAAAACAACTCAAATGTTTAGGGTTTATTCTGGATACACAGTCCCTTACAGTGTCGATAACAGAACAAAAACTAATTAAGTTTATGACTACAGCGACTCAGCTTATTAAGTTATCAAAGCCAAAAATTAGACAGGTTGCTGTTCTTATTGGCATAATGACCTCATATGCACCTGCGGTGTTATATGGGAAGGCCCATATTAAGTCGCTAGAAATAGATAAAAATTTAGCGTTAACACGAACTAAAGGCAATTTTGAGCGAAAGATGTTTATTTCGCAAGAAGGGTTACAGGATATTGGATGGTGGATGCAACATATAGCAAGTTCACCAAATCCAATCCGCATGGCGGAACCTAATACAGTAATTACTACTGATGCTTCGTTAGAAGGTTGGGGAGCTCATCGAGATGGGGTCACAACAGGAGGTAGATGGCATGATGATGAAAAATCAGACTATATTAATGCACTAGAATTGCGTGCTATTTATCTGGGCTTACGTAGTTTAGTAAAGATAAATAAATCACAGGTTAGAATACTAACTGATAATACTACTGCCATGGCATATATTCGTAACATGGGTGGAACCAAATCAAAGTCTTGCAATCAGTTATCTAAACTGATTTGGAACTGGGCACAGGCTCAACAAGTCTGGCTGACTGTAGCGCATATTCCAGGGTCACAAAATACACTTGCAGATTATAAAAGTAGAAATTTCCATGACCATTTAGAGTGGTCTCTCTCTACACATTTGTTTAACTTCGTTTGTGAAAAATGGGGTACACCTGAAGTTGACTTATTTGCATCACGAAATAATAACAAGTTACCCTGTTATGTTTCTTGGCATCCTGAACCGGATGCTTGGAAAGTAGATGCGTTTGCTATTACCTGGGAAAATAATTATTTTTATATTTTCCCACCATTTAGCATTATCAGCCGAGTAGTGAGAAAAATCGGCTTGGAAGGGACACATGCGATACTGGTGGTGCCCGATTGGGACACGCAACCTTGGCTGCCAGCAGTTTCACAACTGGCAAAAGATCGTATACGATTCCCAAGAAAACTCGGGAATCTGACGCACCACGGACCGCTAGTGGTTCACGGCGACGTGTCAACGACGCCCCTATTGGCATTCCTTTTCTAAGGAAGCAGCTACAGCAATTTGGATTGGACAGAATTACTGAGGATAGGATAGTATCGGATGCCTGGAGGCCAGGAACTGTCAAAATGTATACAACCTATTTAAAGAAATGGGGTGTACATTGTTTGTTAATGAAAGTTAAGCCAACAAATCCAAAGATTTCACAAGTAGCTCGGTTTCTTCGTTCTCTAGAGGATGAAGGACTTTCCTTTGGATCGATTAATGCGGCGAGGTGTGCGTTATCAATTATATTACCTAGAATTGATGGCGAAACAGTTGGAAAACATCATGTTATTTGTTATTTACTTCGTTCAATTTATCAAAGGAATCCTCCAAAACCAAAGTATAGTCGGTTTTGGGATGTTTCTATAGTATTTAAGTTGTTTCAGGCTTGGCCTCACAACTCGTGGTTAGATATAAAACAGTTAGGTTTTAAGGTCGCGGTCCTGTTATTGTTAGTAACCGGACACAGAGGACAGACGATTGTTGCTTTATCTTTAACTGGATTAGAAATAGACAAGCAACAAGCTACGTTTGATTTAGAAAAAATTGCTTAAATCGAACACGTTAGGTGACCCTTTATCAACGGTTCACTTAGACTGTTTTCCGAATGATCGGAAATTATGTGTTGTGTCGGCCATACGGGCTTATATATACAAGACAAAGGATTTACGTGCATCACAACAACTATTAGTGAGCTTTATAAAGCCACATAAGGCGATTTCACGAGACACACTTGCCAGATGGACAATTACGGTGTTGAAATTGGCTGGAGTGGATACGAGTAAATACTCTTCCCACTCAACTAGAGGAGCCATGGTCTCCAAGGCACGGGTGCTTGGTATTTCTGTGAAAAGAATACTAGCGCATGCAGGCTGGAAGACGGCTAAGTCGTTTGCAAAACATTATAATAAACGACTAGAAAAGCCTACCGGCGTTGCAAAGCGTCTTCTCGCCAACTAACAAGAATAGGTGAGAACAAAAATTTAGAATGTTATAATAATAAGAAAGAATGATATTAAGGATAAAAATGAATTATGTAAAGGTCTCCCTAGCCTGAGGCTAGCCTGAGGCTGTTTACCGAGGTAAAATAGTATAGTTATACGAGTCTTACCTTGGTACAGATGATGGATAACTGTTGTTTTACCGAGGTATAAGCCTCGGATAGATGTGGGCTAGGGCCCTCCCGCCACACCCTGCCACATCTATTCCGTTGGTGTACCTTTTCGGTAAAGTAATAGTATCCATTGTTTGAAAGTCATTTTTATCCTCAATAAGTAGGTTAAGATTGCTGGTACCGGACGTGCTTACCTCTCCCTAGCCCACATCTATCCGAGGCTTATACCTCGGTAAAACAACAGTTATCCATCATCTGTACCAAGGTAAGACTCGTATAACTATACTATATATATATAATATATATATATATATTTTACCTCGGTATACAGCCTCAGGCTAGGGAGAAGGAAGCACGTGAGGTACCAGCAATTAGCATATACAACTCACGACTGGATTACGTGTCATTGGGTTGCTCCGGCAAATTTAGTCTACATACAAGCTAATACGCAGTAAGTATCATAAAAACTGTGGTTAGCTTAATTATGATGCATTAGAGCATCATTGTCCATGTTGCCGGTAACATGCATAATTCAAAAACTGACCACGGGCCCCATAGTGATGCTCACCGTAGATACCAATACAGTATAGCATTCGGTAACCATGATCAGAGTCAAGATCCGGTAGCCAGAGCAGTTCGAAATCATTCCTCACCGTTTCGCCAAGTCGTGAAGACCTGATTCACTGAGCGCAGTTAAAAGTTTAATATATTGGATTAATTATATACGCTTACCAAGAGTTGTACCACTGGAGTTACGCATCTTATCATCATGCCGAAAGTTACCAAGTCGCGCTTACATGGGAGTGGAAAGTTCTCCAAAGAGCTTCTTCAATCAGCTCGTCGTAGAGATGGCTCGCCGGTTAGTGGCCCGTCAAGTAGGAGGTCTTGCACGCCTTCAGCAGAGCACCAAATACACCGGACACTACTCATGTCCCCTACTGCGGTGAGTGTTCCGAGTCGAGGGGTGTCGTTGGAGGAAATGTCCCACCTACTCGACTCTAAACTTGCCACTGTCACAGCGCCGTTGCTGGCAAGATTGGATACGCTTGAATTATCGCGATCAGATTCGCCATTGTTATTGTCGGATCTTGAAAAGCGGGGTGTGACGTCACAGGCACGTTCTGAAGCAACGGTTGTTCGCACGAGGCGGCAGTCTGCATCGGCGTCAAGACCGTGCGTGGGGTGCGGTGATACACACGGATCAGCTGTGCCTGCCACTGGTGAGTCAAGTAACACCACAAATGTGATTGATGATGTGCTAGACATAGGTATGGAGGCGCCAGTACGTCGTGGTACCCCAGTTGTGTGTAGTGATGGCATTGCTTCTGACACGGATGATGAACTAATGAGAGACTTATTACGCGTGGCTGGAGCCAAAGTTAGGAAATCAGCTAATAAGGGTAAGCTTCTGCCTCACAAATACGTGATCCGGGGTGAGCGTAAGGGCAAAGTGTCCCAAGGTCAGTCGACATGGTTCGAATATTTTGGGGCTATTCGCCGAATGATACGACGGGGTGACGTTCCGGTATCCTGGGTGCCTAAATTGGAGGCACATATGGATGCGCTGTTTGATATGGCGCAGAACTACACGTGGGAGACGTGCTTAGCTTTCTCCGAACGAGTGTTTAATATGATATCAGACAAGCGGCTTCCTCGTGGATGGGATGATATAGACATGATTCAAGACATTCGTCGTGACGAAAGTAGTCTTGGGCGGCGGTTAGTGCGGCCTGTCTCTAGGCCGGTGCGAGATAGCGCGTATGTTGCAGAGTATGATAGGGGCACTGATGGAAGGATTTGCACAATCTGGAATAGGGGCAAAGACTGTGGTTTTGCTGCTAGCCATGGATCGGGTCGAGACCGGTTTGTGCACAGCTGCTCGTGGTGTGCACTTAATCTGCACCGAAAGCACTACCACAAGGAGGTAGACTGCAAAAGCAAGCTCAGGACAAGGGACGTGCGTGGTGTCGATGTTGCAGAGAAGCCGACGTCGACGAATTTTTAATACACGATCGACGTGAGGCCGTGTGTATAAGGGGAAACGACGCTGACACGACTGTATCGGGGGATGTGGTCAAGGGAGCCCAAGTCGTTGCAGAACATTTCAAGTCGCGGAGTTCGCCTTCTCCAGTCGTCGATCGGCAAATCTCGGTCAGTAAGAGTGTGTGTTGTTCAGTTAATTCCTCGTTAAATTTAGGGGTGCGGGCTCCGTTAACCATTCCGCTGTCCGACCATATTTGTGTTCCTGTTAGTTACTGTAACGGTATAGTCATGGCCGATTCCATGAATGTTGGTAGTGGGTCAAAGTCGGGTGACGTCATATTGGGGTCACCGTCTGGCCTAGTAAACAGTAGGCTGTTACATGGTGGCGCTAATGCGCTAACAAGGGCCGTCGGGTCGTCACAGGTTGTTAAGCCTGATAGGTGTCGCAACAATAAGTTGCGACCGCGAGTGGGTTCCAGATTTAAGTGGTTCAATGATAAGTTAAGACGATCTGTTGTAGTTACAAAATTTGACGGGGCAGCGGTTGGTACGGGTAGAGCATATCTAAATTTAACGTTGAATAACGCACCTCTCGCTGACCCGGGGGAAGGCTCCGTGCTGGGACGTCGCCATGATGGTTACGGTGTGTCGGCCCGTCTGGTGGAGCTCTCAACGGCCTCCCCCGGCAGGGATATTCTCAGTGACGTCCCCGCAAGCATGGCGGATGATAAACTGTCACATTCGTCTTGCTGTGTTAGCAATGTCGCCCCTGTTCGCACATCTCAGGTGCACCCTTGGTTGAGTCCAACCACCCTGTCTTATCACTGTGTTGATCCTGCCATCATCACTGCACTGGGTCCGCCAGCCGTCCCTCATTACAGTGCTGATCAGCACCCGCCATTGGCCATCGCATGCCATTTACCTGTTCATTCAGTTGATCCTGCCATCAACTCAGCGCTGTGTCCGTCTGACGACTGCACGCTGCATGGTGCTACTCAGCACCCCTTGTTGCCAGTTGATGGCCATGTTGACAGTTCTTCATTGTGTTCTACCGTTCATGCTTTGCCGTTACCCGTCACCGCTTCATCGGGTTTGGATGGAGGCGGTATGGGTTGTATAAGTTCTAAGGACTATAATGTTGCTGTGTTAAAAAATGACGTTAATATTGATACGTTGCGTGTTAATGTTTTCCCCGTTGCACTCAATAGTGTTTCCAGTTGTGTTGACCGTTCATATAACCGCATTGCAGTGGTCAGCAAGGCTGACTCACCTGTTTTAGTAGATGATACAGCGGTAACTGTGACTCCTGGGGGTAATTTAGGGTTGGATGGTGACGAACTGTTATCATCTGAATTTACTGAATTATCTCCGTTAAAATTATAAATGTATATTAGAGTCATTCTGGCCCCAGTGGCAGTTGGATAATGAAGAAATTAGTTATGGTTTGATTTACAAAGTGGTGCGGGCCACGGGATTGCCGAACTACATTGGCGCCCGAATACCTGTGCCGTCTGGCTTAAATATATCCAGCTGGAGATTATTACTCAGTGACTATGAAGACGCTGAGATTATTGATTTTTTGGAGTTTGGGTGGCCAGCTAATTACACTGGTCGTGGTGCCCCCTCCCCTTCAGAAGAGAATCATTGTCGTCGTGAGGATGATCTGTTTTGGTTAGATAATTATGTGTCTACTGAGCTCGCCCAAGGTGCTCTGTTGGGACCTTTTTCAGAACCACCGTTTTTCCCGTGGGCGCAGATCAGCCCCGTCATGACACGCCCCAAAAAGAACACAGCGGAGCGACGAATAATTGTTGATTTAAGTTATCCAAGGGGGGACAGTGTGAATTCTGGGATAGTAAAAGGGTTTTATCAAGGTGTTAGATGTTCATTTAAATTGCCGACTATAATGTGGTTGGCAAGACAGGTCACTCAGTTAGGTACTGGTTGTTTTATGTGGTCAATTGATTTGGCCCGTGCGTATCGGCAACTACGTACCTGCCCGCTCAGCGTGCCGCTATTTGGGATAAAAGTAAAGGACAAATTGTATTTTGATATTGCACCCCCATTCGGCTGCCGTACGTCAAGCATGGCATGCGCCAGAACCACCGAGGCGGTGGTATGGTTGATGAAACAAAAAGGGTTCTCTGTAGCGTGCTATCTAGACGACTTCGTCGGAGTGGAGAGTACGCATGCTAGAGCGTTACAAGGATATGAGGCGATCATGGCCTTGACAACTGTCCTTGGCCTGGTTCTCTCACCAAAAAAGTGCACACCCCCTCACACGGTTATGCAATGGTTGGGCTATGAGATGGATTCCACTGATATGGTACTCAGAATACCTAAGGATAAATTACTAAATATATTGATAGAGTGCAACAAATGGAAAGTGGGGTCCCGTGTAACTAGGAAAAACGTGCAACGACTCGTGGGACGGTTGCAGTTCATTGCTAAGTGCGTTACCCACTCGAGATGCTTCATGAATAGAATTCTCACTTTCTTGCGTGCGACACCATTTGTGGGTAAGACAATAGTTACAATAGATCTGGTGCGTGATATCACGTGGTTTCTGCGATTTGCGGAGGGTAGCAATGGGCTGGTCCTGCTCCGCCCGTTTCCCAAAAAGACTTGGATAATAGAATGCGACTCCTCATTGTTAGCTGGCGGCGGTCACAGTAGTACACAATATTTTTCGGAACTATACTCGTCTGAATTTATTAATAATAATAGTTTGCATATTTCTCAATTAGAGGCGATCAATTTGGTAGTTGCCCTTAAAGCTCTTTCCCCTCCCCATCCTGAACTGTTCGTTATTATCATTAACACTGATAATGAAGCTTCACAAAAGGTGTTGTCCACTGGCTCTGGGAAAGACCCTGTCTTGTGTGCGTGTGCAAGAGAGGTCTGGAAGTTTGCTGCCTTCAACAGCTGCGAAGTCCAGATAGTGCACAAGCCAGGGAAGGACTTAGTGTTGGCGGACGCGCTGAGTAGGTTGTTCTTCGACAATAAAGCTAAATCGGTAGCGGATAACTTGTGTCTGGAACGTGGTCTTTCCAGAGTAGATGTTTGTCATGACGACAATGTATTTGACATGTACTTGTGATTTGACCTGCTCCGTCTGATTTCTTTATTTGGTTTTATCCCTCGCAGGTAAACAGTGTGCTATAGTTAGGAGGCTGAGCATATTTTTCAAAGCGGGACTGGCAAGCGGGACGTGGAGGAACAAAAGGGTGCATTTTGAGGAGTACTTGAGTTTTTGCAGAAATAGCAAGGTCAATCCCAAATACCCCAAACTAAAGACGGTAATGCTATATACGCTGTATCTAAATGATAGGCTGAGGACAGAAGGGGCCATTAAAAATTATCTGTGTGGGGCTAAGTCCTGGGTAAAACTAGTAAGGGGGAGGTGGGATGTATTCGATAGCTATGCACTGTCTATACTTAAGAATGGGGTGTGCAAGTTCAAGCATAACATTGTAAGCCGTGCGCATCCATTAAAAATATCACATGTTAAAATGATTATATTAAAATGTAGAAAATTGGGAAAGTATGGACTTGTATTTATTGCTGCACTACTGATTGGATATACATGCTTACTAAGACAATCTAACTTGTTCTACTCCGAGATGCTGGGTGATGGCGGTCATACGCTGCTGGTCGGAGACATTGAGGCACACAAGTCGTACCTTCTCGTGCACATCCGTAGTTCAAAAACTGGTTGGAAGCCGGAGGACAGCTATCACGTTAAAGTCCCCGGGCTACCACGCTCAAGCTTCTGTCCCGTACGAGCATGGACAGAGTACCGTCGTTGCACTGCTCTGCATGAGGGCGCCCCAGCATTTGCACTCGCAAACGGGGAGCCCCTGACGAGTCAGACGTTCGTCAAATGCATACGGCTCATACTAAAAAGAGCTAAATGCAGCTGGTGGCCGATGGTGACAGCGCACAGCCTACGACGTGGAGCTGCCCAAGAGTATGCGCGAATAGGAGTATCTCTGGACGGTATAAGACGTCTAGGTCGTTGGAAATCAAATAGCATATTTGATTACGTGAATAAACAACTTGTGAGTAAAGGACCATCTGCACTCCTGTCCCAATTTGGCTGAGAGTAGATGGTCCTATCCTATAATGACTGATAATATGAATTAGTATAGTGAACTGTGTATGGTGTGCTTCAAGAGTATGACCGCTATCAACCCATAGCTGCTGCCTCCTGTCGTCGACGTCAAGACTTTACTGATAGATCTGCATGATGAAATTAATACACTTGCTTATTATGAATATTAGGCTCTATACACTGCATAGATGTAATTGCCGGTAGTCAGGACATTATCTGAGTCTTCTGGGTTGTACTACCTTGGAAGCTAGAGTAGATTATATGAGCACGTATGTCCTCTGTACTGAGTGACAAGTTAGGAGAGTGCCAGCTAGTGACAGGAATATCAGTGACTACTGCAAAATTTATTGAAGTTAACTAATAAATTATTGGCCCAAAAAGAATTCCTGTGTCTGGTTTTGAATTGTCCATGTTGCCGGTAACATGCATAATTCAAAAACTGACCACGGGCCCCATAGTGATGCTCACCGTAGATACCAATACAGTATAGCATTCGGTAACCATGATCAGAGTCAAGATCCGGTAGCCAGAGCAGTTCGAAATCATTCCTCACCGTTTCGCCAAGTCGTGAAGACCTGATTCACTGAGCGCAGTTAAAAGTTTAATATCCATCCCACCATCCCATCTAGGGTACCTCATGCTTATAGAGCTGAGAGTAGATGGTCCTATCCTATAATGACTGATAATATGAATTAGTATAGTGAACTGTGTATGGTGTGCTTCAAGAGTATGACCGCTATCAACCCATAGCTGCTGCCTCCTGTCGTCGACGTCAAGACTTTACTGATAGATCTGCATGATGAAATTAATACACTTGCTTATTATGAATATTAGGCTCTATACACTGCATAGATGTAATTGCCGGTAGTCAGGACATTATCTGAGTCTTCTGGGTTGTACTACCTTGGAAGCTAGAGTAGATTATATGAGCACGTATGTCCTCTGTACTGAGTGACAAGTTAGGAGAGTGCCAGCTAGTGACAGGAATATCAGTGACTACTGCAAAATTTATTGAAGTTAACTAATAAATTATTGGCCCAAAAAGAATTCCTGTGTCTGGTTTTGAATTATGGAAAGTTTAGACTTTCTTTGGTCCATTTTGGACGAGTTATTTGGTTATAAAAAACCAAGGATAAAATTCCTTCTCGAAGGATTGAAACCGATCATTAGCGGTTCTGTCAACACCCGAGTCACCGTGTGATTATGGGTAGAGATGTGGGCTCTGCCTCGTCTCCTGTGGAAATTCTCTCGTACTCTAATAGAGAGTAATGTTGGAGATGCTCCTGGGTTTCTTTTATAGACTCCCCACAAACTTTTTCAGGCGTTTCTCCGAGTTTCGTAGCATTTTCTCCAACTTGTTGACGTAGTAGTCACAGGTGGGAGAAGTGTGCGGAACAGAGGGATGGGCGGGCCGATACACTGGTCCCGACCCCGCGTAAGGTTTGGGCTTGACCCACAACCCACGCACAAATTTAGCTTATTACGCCTGTGTTATAACGGTATAAACACGTTCTCTAACACCAATAGATGTCCAAATGAGTTTGAAACAACCATGTTGTGACATATATATATACCGGGACTGATCAAACAATTTTTGTTTCAGCTCCCGATGGCCACGAAGCGGAGTAAGCGCGGTGCAGCAGCAGCCGAGGGGCGTGTTCCGAGTGGCGGGGACGAGGAGTACGACTCCTCACCCGTGTTGTCGGCAGGGCCTGCAACACAGCCCGGGGCGCATATTCTCTCTGAGGAGGACATAGTGCCTGGCGGTGCCGCGCCTCAAAATTGGGAGACGCGGTTTGCGGCGATGGAGAGTCATATAATGGCTCTCAAACCACCGGTGTCTTGTAAACGGCGAGTGCCGAGTGTTCAAGAAGAGTCTTCTCTGGAGGATTTCTCGGACACAGACTCAGCGATGGAGCTTACGGCTCCTCCTCCTTCTCCTAAACGGAGGAAGAAGAAGAAACAGATTGTTTCTTCGGGTGATGAGTTCACCAAGGAGAGGGGGAAGACTGGGCTTCGCAAAAAGCGCAAGACCAAGTCCAAGAAGAAGAAGAAGAGGAAAGTTTCTTCTTCTTCTGACTCGTCCACGGATTCCACGGAATCGGACTCAGACACGCAATATGAAGGTGTCTATGCTGCCATTGGGGGCAAAGTGGCTAAGAAAGTGGAGAAGCCAAGGGCTAAGCGTGTGAAAACCACTACGCTTATGCGTGAGAACATTAATGGCCATTTCCGCACGTTTAAGCCGGCGGAGATTATTTCTAAGTTATCAGATGAGTTAACAGGCATTAAAGGTGTTCCCAACTCCATCAGTAAGGAGATGGATCGAGATGTCAATATGACGGAGGACCGTAAGAGATTTGAGGGTGTGTTGCACATAGTGCATACGGCGGTGCTTGGTACCCTAACAGCTATTGCTCCTGTAGCAAACAGAATGCAACGAGAAAACAAGTTCTCGTCTTTGGCTAAGACGATGGACAAAGGTATTGCATTGTTGGCGGCGGCAGGTAATTACTTGTCGTATCGAAGATATGAAAATGTTTTCAAGTCAGTTTGCACAGATGCTGGCAAAGAAGTGGCTCGCTCAAAGAAGGTTACTGATAATGATGGGAAAGAGTTTACGCTCTTTCTTGCTCCAGAGCCGATTAAAGGGAAACCTTTAGATAACACCAAAATGTTTGGCGGTCAACTACAATACCTCTATAAAGAGGTAGAAACTGCAGCCAAGAGTGGCAAAAACATGGATGGTAAGAAGACACAGGAAACTCCTCGTTTCAAAAGGTCACGAGGGGATTTTCGTCCACGGCGGGTCACCAGGGGAACCAGACCGGGCTCAAACTTCGGTCAAGCTTTTCGGGGCCGGGGCGCTCGCTCAGGCTGGACCGACAACACCGTACGGCCACTAGGCCGAGGTGTCAACTCGCCGAGACCCTTCCCCAGGGGCGGGTCCAAGTAGAGGTTGAAACACAAACGTTACAAGTCCTTCCAGCCTCTAAAACCACACAAACTGTAAGCAACTTTGTGGCTGGTAATATTAATAATCAGATTTCTGAGTGGCACAAAATTACTAGTGACCAAGAAATTTTACAAATAGTTAGGGGTGTTCACATTCCCTTCACACAAATTCCGGTACAAGGCAGGATACCTTTTCCTTATAACATTGAACTGGTTGAACGAGAGGCACTAACTAAACAGGTACAAAAATTCTTTGAGAAAGGAATTATACAAAAAGTGACATACTGTTCAGGAGAGTTTATTTCAAACATCTTCTCGAGACCAAAGCCTAATGGCGAGGTTCGAATGATCCGGGATTTAACAATCCTTAATAAAATGGTTGAATATCAACTTTTTAAAAATGTTCTCGCTAGATACAGCACGCGATCTGATTACGCCAGATGCGTGGATGGCTAGTGTTGATTTACAAGATGCATATTATACGCTTTCCATAAGAGAAAAAGACCGGAATTTTCTTCGGTTTCTTTGGGATAACCAACTCTATGAGTTTACCTGCATGCCGAATGGTTTAGCTTGTGCCCCTCGTTTATTCACTAAACTGCTCATACATGATTCCTTTATTATAGCATCAACACAAATTGATTGTGTGAATGCAGTTTTGGATTTATGTGCATTACTCACTAAACTGGGGTTTTATGTACATCCACAAAAGTCAGTGCTTAAACCAACAAAACAACTCAAATGTTTAGGGTTTATTCTGGATACACAGTCTCTTACAGTGTCGATAACAGAACAAAAACTAATTAAGTTTATGAATACAGCGACCCAGCTTATTAAGTTACCAAAACCTAAAATTAGACAGGTCGCAGTCCTTATTGGGATAATGATATCGTATGCACCCGCTATTCTATACGGGAAGGCACATATTAAATCTCTAGAGCTGATGCTTCGTTAGAAGGTTGGGGAGCTCATCGAGATGGGGTCACAACAGGAGGTAGATGGCTTGATGATGAAAAATCAGACCATATTAATGCGCTAGAATTGCGTGCTATTTATCTGGGTTTATGTAGTTTAGTAAAGATACATAAATCACAAGTTAGAATACTAACTGATAATACTACTGCCATGGCATTTATTCGTAACATGGGTGGAACCAAATCAAAGCCTTGCAATCAGTTGTCTAAACTGGTTTGGAACTGGGCACAGGCTCAACAAGTCTGGCTGACTGTAGCGCATATTCCAGGGTCACAAAATACACTTGCAGACCATAAAAGTAGAAATTTCCATGACCATTTATAATGGTCTCTCTACACCTTTGTTTAACTTCATTTGTGAAAAATGGGGTACACCTAAAGTTGACTTGTTTGCATCACGAAATAATAACAAATTACCTTGTTATGTTTCTTGGCATTCTGAACCGGAGGCTTGGAAAGTAGATGCATTTGCTATTATCTGGGAAAATAATTATTTTTATATTTTCCCACCGTTTAGCATTATCAGCCGAGTTGTCAGGAAAATCGGTTTGGAAAGGACACATGCTATACTGGTGGTGCCCGATTGGGACACGCAACCTTGGCTGCCAGCAGTTTCACAACTGGCAAAAGAACATATACGATTCCCAAGAAAACTCGGGAATCTGACACACCACGGACCGCTAGTGGTTCACGGCGACGTGTCAACGAAGCCCCTATTGGCATTCCTTTTCTAAGGAACCAGCTGCGGCAATTTGGATTGGACAAAATTACTGAGAATAGGATAGTAGCTGATGCCTGGAGGCCAGGAACTGTTAAAATGTACACATCCTATTTAAAGAAATGGGGTGTACATTGTTTGTTAATGAAAGTTAAGCCAACAAATCCAACAATTTCACAAGTAGCTCGTTTTCTTCGTTCTCTAGAGGATGAGGGACTATCTTTTGGGTCGATTAATGCGGCAAGATGTGCGTTATCAATCATATTACCGAGAATTGATGGCGAAACAGTTGGAAAACATTATGTTCTTGGATATCTACTTTGTTCAATTTATCAAAGGAATCCTCCAAAACCAAAGTATAGTCGGTTTTGGGATGTGTCTGTAGTATTTAAGTTGTTTCAGGCTTGGCCTCACAACTCGTGGTTAGATTTAAAACAATTAGGTTTTAAGGTCGCGGTCCTGTTATTATTAGTAACTGGACACAGAGGACAGACCATTGTTGCTTTGTCTTTAACTGGATTAGAAATAGACAAGAAACAAGCTACGTTTGATTTAGCACAATTGCTTAAATCAAACACGTTAGGTGACCCTTTATCTACGGTTCACTTAGACTGTTTTCCGAGTGATCGGAAATTATGTGTTGTGTCAGCCATACGGGCTTATATATCTAAAACAAAAGATTTACGTGCATCACAACAACTATTAGTGAGCTTTATAAAGCCACATAAGGCAATTTCACGAGACACCCTTGCCAGATGGACAATTACGGTGTTGAAATTGGCTGGAGTGGATACGAGCAAATACTCATCCCACTCAACTAGAGGTGCCATGGTCTCCAAGGCACGATTGCTAGGTATTTCTGTCAAAAGAATACTAGCGCATGCAGGCTGGAAGACGGCTAAGTCGTTTGCAAAACATTACAACAAGCGACTAGAAAAGCCTACCGGCATTGCAAAGCGCCTGCTCGCCAACTAACAAGAATAGGTGAGAACAAAAACGTTGAATATTATATAAGAATGGATGATATTAAGGATAAAAATGAATTATGTAAAGGTCTCCCTAGCCTGAGGCTAGCCTGAGGCTGTATACCGAGGTAAAATAGTATAGTTATACGAATCTTACCTGGGTATAGATGATGGATAACTGTTGTTTTCCCGAGGTATAAGCCTCGGGTAGACATGGGCTAGGGCCCACCCACCACGCCCTGCCACGTCTATCCCGTTGGTGTACCATTACGGGAAAATCATAGTATCCATTGTATTGAAAGATCATTTTTATCCTGAATAAGTAGGTTAAAATTGCTGGTACCTCACGTGCTTCCTTCTCCCTAGCCCACGTCTACCCGAGGCTTATACCTCGGGAAAACAACAGTTATCCATCATCTATACCCAGGTAAGATTCGTATAACTATACTATATATATTATATATATATATATGGGTCAGGATCACGAAAAGAGGCCAATTGGTGGAAGTTGTCGGCGTCGAGCATGGATGTCGGCGTCGATTGGTATAATTATAATTTAGCATTGACAGAGGTGTTGGAAAGTCTTTAAATTTATCCTGAATGTAAAGGTAGAGAAAATACAACAACCTTATTTGTTTCTAGGATAATTTAATATAAAACAAAGAAATGCATGAGACTTTAAGAATTGCAACGCCGACATCTGTTAAAGTTGTCGGGGTCGATCATTGGATGTCGGCATTGATCGGTATAATTATAGTTTAGCATTTACAGAGATGTTGGAAAGTCCTTAAATTTATACTGAATGTAAAGGTCGAGAAAATACAACAACCTTATTTGTTTCTAGGTTAATTTAATATGAAACAAAGAAATACTCTACACTTTTAAGAATTGTGACGCCGACATCTTCACTTGACCACCGATTGGCCCGTTTTCGTGAGGCTGACTCATATATATATATATTTATATATATATATATTTGTTGTTGTTTTATGTCCTAGCAACATCTAAGGTTATATAAGGACGGGTACCGACTTGTGACAGTGCGCACTCATGGCGACTTTATAGTGTTGCCCCACTGGGAGACCCGGTCACCAGCACCATGACCTGAAATCCCACTCAGTCACATTATCCTGACACTGAGCTAACCAGGGGCTAAATGTATGAGGGTGGGTTAGCGATCATAACCCGAGCGTAGTCCGGAATTCCCCGGTTACAGGCGAAAAGTGACAATGTATGTGCACGGGTTAGGGAAACCCCTCGAGGGTTAACGTCGCCTGCACTAACCCCAACTTGTAGGTGGTTTATCGTCGGTGTTATGTAGCTGTCACACTATGTCTCTGTATGTGTATGTGTGTCTGTGTGTGTGTCTCTGTTTGTGAGTGTGTGTCTCTGTGTTGTGTCTGTGTGTGTGTCTCTGTGTCTTTGTGTCTCGTTTACTGTGTGTGTATATGTGTCTGTGTGTGTGTGTCTCTGTCTGTGTGTGTCTCTGTGTCTATGTGTGTGTCTGTGTGTGTCTCTGTGTCTGTATCTGTGTCTGTATGTGTGTCTCTGTGTCTATGTGTGTGTGTCTGTGTTGTGTCTCTGTGTCTTTGTGTGTGTCTGTGTATGTGTCTCTGTTGCTGTGTGTGTGTCTCTGTGTCTTTGTGTCTCTGTTGCTGTGTGTGTCTGTGTGTGTATCTCTGTGTCTCTGTATGGGTGTCTCTGTGTCTTGTGTCTGTGTGTGTGTCTCTGTGTGTGTGTCTCTTTGTCTCTGTGTGTGTCTCTTTGTCTCTGTGTGTGTCTCTATATGTGTCTCTGTGTCTGTGTGTGTCTCTGTATGTGTCGCTGTGTCTGTGTGTGTATGTGTGTGTCTGTGTGTGTCTCTGTGTGTGTCTCTGTGTGTGTATGTGTGTGTGTCTCTGTGTCTATGTGTGTCTGTGTGTGTGTGTCTCTGTATGTGAGTGTGTGTCTGCGTGTGTGTCTCTGTGTTGTGTCTCTGTGTGTGTGTCTCTCTCTGTCTTTGTGTCTCTGTTGCTGTGTGTGTATGTGTGTGTAGATGTGTCTCTGTGTCTGTGTCTCTGTGTCTGTGTGTGTGTTTCTGTGTGTGTCTCTGTGTCTGTGTGTGTCTCTGTGTATCTGTGTGTGTCTCTGTGTCTGTATGTGTGTCTCTGTGTCTATGTGTGTGTGTCTCTGTGTTGTGTCTCTTTGTCTTTGTGTGTGTCTGTGTGTGTGTCTCTGTGTCTTTGTGTCTCTGTTGCTGTGTGTGTATGTGTGTGTATCTCTGTGTATGTGTGTGTGTCTCTGTCTGTATGTGTGTGTCTGTGTGTGTGTCTCTGTGTCTGTGTGTGTCTCTTTGTCTCTGTGTGTGTCTCTTTGTCTCTGTGTGTGTCTCTTTGTCTCTGTGTGTGTCTCTTTGTCTCTGTGTGTGTCTCTGTATGTGTTTCTGTATCTGTGTGTGTATGTGTCTCAGTGTCTGTGTGTGTATGTGTGTATCTATGTGTCTGTGTGTGTGTCTGTGTATGTCTCTGTCTGTGTGTGTCTGTTTGGGTGTCTCTTTGTCTATGTGTGTGTCTCTGTCTCTGCGTGTGTCTCTGTGTCTGTATGTGTGTCTCTGTTTCTCTGTGTGTGTCTCTGTGTGTGTGTCTCTGTTGCTGTGTGTGTGTCTCTGTGTCAGAGACACACACACAGAGACACAGAAACACACACACAGGGACACAAACAGAGACACACACAGAGACACACACACAGACACAGACAGAGACACACACAGAGACACACACACAGACACATAGAGACACACACACGGGCACACATAAACACACATAGAGACACACACACAGACACACAGAGTGACACACACAGACACACAGACAGAAACACACACATAGACACACACAGAGACACAGACACACAAATAGAGACACACAGAGTCACACACACACACAGACATACACACATACACACAGAGACACAGACAAAAAGGCACACACATACACACAGACACATACACACACATACACACACAGACACAGATACAGACACGACTCCTACGACGATGGCCGGGTACATTCCCAGAAGGATTCCCCAAATCTATAAATAACGCACAGGTTAGCTAACAAGTGCGCGCTTGGCACACATACATTTCACGTGACCCATATACCAACACCGACGATAGCTACCCCATCGGCCGCCCTTAACTCTGGCGAAGATAACCAGTGGCTCATTCATTTAGCCCCAGTCCTTGCCCTATCCTAATAATGCTGAGCGACTGGCTAGGAAGTGACAAGTATACATTTTTAAGTCATTGGTTTGACTCGACCAGGGTTCGATCCCACGGTCTACCAACACGGGCGACGTATATATATATATATGTATATATATATATACATACATATATATAGTTGAATATATAATATATGGAATATATATATGGATTATGCATAGGCCTACATATATATTTTTCAGCTAATTAAATGTTATTGTTTATTATCATGATAATTAGACTGCATTGATGTGCTCCACCAACCGGATGATGTGGCCGATTCAAACGCAAGCTTTCTGTGTGGAAGGTCGAAGTTGGAAAACCTAATACAGTATAACCCCGTTAAACAAAACTTGAAGGGACCCTAGAAATTTGTTTGGATTAACCGATCATTGGTTTAACCGAGCTTTGGCTTCGACTTTGACTTTAAGTAAGCATGTATTGCACATGTAATATGCAATGTATGTGGACACTTTGATTATTGTTTTTTTAATGTATATACAATATAACCCTGTTAAAGCAACCTCGGTTAAACCGAATGATCGGTTAATCCAAACTTTTTTTGGCGGCATGGCAAAATACTACCATTTATCACATAAAAAAATTGGTGGGGTCTCAGATGACCTTATAACCACATGAAAGTTTGGTTTAACCCCACCGCAGTGGCCTGGAGTCTGACAATTTTGTTTTGATTAACCGATAATTTGGATTAACCGACTTTAGTTTAACCAACTTTTTTATATGATAAATGGTAGTATTTTTCTGGGCTGGCGAAAAAAGGTTGGATTAACCGATCGTTTGGTTTAACTGAGCTTGGTTTAATGGGGTTATACTGTATATACATTTCAAACCATGCAATGACTTTTTTTTTTTTTGGTCCATTAGTTGTTTAAGCAGGGGAAATTTCAGTCATAGACGACTGGTCTTCCTCATTCCACTGCTGGTCGATAGAAAGCCCGAGCCTACACTTTTACCGACCCAAGCGATTTTTAACCTCCCACACCACATAGACATGGTATGAGAGCAACCGGCCTTTGATGACGCTGTAAGTTATACACAGCGGTGGAAATCCAAATTGGCAGACCTGGGGGCACGGGGAATCGAACCGCCGACCCTCAGATTAGGAGTCTGACCTAGAAAAAAGTCAGACACTCTAACCACTCCGCCACAGAGAATGCTTACAAAATTGATACAAGTTTGTCACTACCTACCCTGGTGTTCAGCATACTAGGATAGGGCAACAACTGGTTAGATCAGTAGGCCCATCAGGATAGTGTGACTGAGTGGGATATCAAGTCATGGTGCTGGCCATCTGGTCTCCAAGTGGGGCAGCACTATAAAACTACCATGAGTGTGCACTGTCACAAGTCGATCAGTATAGGCCTACCCATTCTGATAATGATATGACCTTAGGTTGCCAGAACGTAACACCGAAAGAAACAAACAAAACGACTCCACCTGTCCCGGTGACTTCAATCTAGATAAATAGAAGATGTCTCTGCACTCATCTTAGACATTATACATTTTTTATTCACAATTTCTATACATCATTCCACAAACATGTACTATTTTGCTAAATTCATTTGACACACTCTTATAGTTTTTATACAGGTTTTATTAGGCGTTCAGTAAACATGGGTTGGTTATGGAAAATTGCAGGAGCTGGAGTGAGTATATTTGAGGAGATCATTCAATCAATTCAATTCAATTCTTTTATTTTAACTCTCTGCAAGGTAGGTTTACAATAAATTGAGGTGATACAATAAAGGCATACAAATTCCTTACAGACAGAAAGGATCCCAGAAAAGCGATGCTTATCTAGCTGGTCTCCATGATGTGAATGAACAAGTGATCATTATTTCCAACAAGATGGTGTGCTGGAGCTAGCGAAGTTGAAATAGATTTAAATGTAACGCAAAATAAACAGAGCAAAGCGCCTGCTATTTCGCGTTGTACAACATTCCTTGTTGTTCATTTTCGGCGCATGCGCATGCTCACACATATTAACTTCCGGATATATTACAAGATGCCGCTTTTACCCATGCAACAGGGGCTTTTCCAGGTATTTATATAATAGTCTATGTGTTTTTATGACATCTATATGCAAGCCATAAACATGGGAATACAAGGCAAGCAATCACCGTGTCAATTGATTTGTGAGAAATGCGTTGAATGCTGTTGGTTGACAGACACCCAGTATGGCTGAGTATCAAATAGACATCGCCATCGGCAGTGAGTGTCACTCTGACTGTCTGAGACTGAGTAGAGGGTGACACAGTAAAATCTGACGTCGCGAGGAATTGCGTTTAATTGGTTATTGTAGAATTGCCTTCCTGGTGATATCAAGCACTGTTTACGTCTGTAGATTTGTATTATCGTTCTACAGGTATACCTTTTCTGAATATAGTGCCTTCGCGGGCACACCATGTTTAATGATGTTTTCATTGACCGATTGGGGATGATGTTTTCATTGGCCGATTCAATCAGCCAATCCCCCAATCGGCGATTGGGGGATTGGCTGATTGGGCATGATGATTGGCGTGTCATGATGATCATAATATTGATAATGCCGTGATATAGGAATGTGTGAACTTAAACAAAATATATATTAAAAAATTTAAGGGAGTCCACTTTTGTTGACAAAAGTGAAAATGTCTTAAAATGAATCTTTATGGTCCCAAATTCATCGTTGTGTGATCAAAATTAAGAAAGTTATGACATTTTTAAACCAACAAATATGATAGTTATGTCAGATTCCGATAGGGGCGCTTCGATCACCATGTCAATAGTAAAATGTTCCTGCATTTTCACGATTCCGGCCATGATTAAAGTACTTTTGCATTGGAATATTTTCATAAATTTTATATCACTGGAAAGAACATAACCCACCCAATTTTACCGAAAATACACATCAAAATACCAAAATCAAAATACATAGAGCATACAAAGCTGTGGCAATGGTCACAGTTTATTATAATGGTGAATCCAGATTATATGACCAATCTTTGGGTCATGTTTTATAATGAAAAACAGTAAACATGTGTGACCAAGATTGATATATGATCAAAACTTTGCAGATATGTACATAATTATATATTAAACATGCCTATAAATAGGTATCCCAAGTGATTTTCAAAAATAGTTTTGAGTTTGATTTAATGGATTTCACCTGTTAGTATATTGAATTTGAAATAAAATGACACTTCATTTGTGAAAATCGCTCTAATATTAAAGCAGATATGGACTTTTTTAGGTTGTTACTTAATTAGTCCCACCCAAAACTAAAAAGATAGCATTTTTGATGGCCTCACAAATTAAAAGTAACCACCCTATCAGACTTCCTGTGTTTTTTCCTTCAAATCCATGGCCTATATAATGAGAATACAAAGATCCAAGGGTATGTGTGGTTACATTTCAAGATATACATCTTCAAAGATGCGCGAAATAACAATTTCCTTAATTTCACAAATTTTGCTTTGGACCACTTTTGGGGGCTTGCTTGTGGAAAATATTGGCACCCCTTTTAAATTATTCTGAATAATCCCTAACCTATTGATGAGTCTTGTCACTACTATTTTTTTTCAGGATTACATATGCTTTGAAAAAGCTTTTAAAATAGATTTAATATGGTTCAGAGCTCAATTTGACAAGTGATAAAATCTGGTAAAAGGAAATGCCCAACTTTGAGCAGGCTTAAAATGGTACAGAAAAGCACCCATACATGATAATTGCATGACATTTTCAGGCTGTACTATCTTCAATATGCTCTTTCTGTTTACATTATATACAAGCAATTTGATAGATGTGAATGTTTATAAAAAAAAAGTTTTCACACCATGTGTATATGTGTGTGTGTGTGTGGGCAGTGTGTTTAAGGAGCAGTCAGCCTTACACTAATTAATACCAGGCAACACTGGCACATTGCATAACAACTTTAGCATTCAATTATTAAGTTGAGCCAACATTTATTTTGTGTCACATTGGCACCTTCATGCCATGCATTGCTAAGAATCATGACAAACTTCTTTTTTGTTAGAAAAAAATATCTTTATTTTCATGTAAAAACCTAAGTAATCCATTATTCGGTTCAGAAATGGTGGTAAATTGAAAATAGATACACAAAGAATTTATTCAAGAACAAAATATGAATCTATGGCCTGTAATATTGGCAACAATATAATACCATTGGCATGATGATGAGTCATATTCTAATGTGCATGGTACTATTAGAAAGAAGAAATATAAAGCTTTATTTTGGTTTAAATTGGTGAATAACTTAGAACACACTAACAGATTGAAAAAGATCAATTTTAAGGCTCCACACACAGATTATTGGTGGATTGGCAAGTTGTATGCCCATAAATATATGTATTAAAGATGTGTATACAGTTTTAATAGTTTTTACTTGTTTCCTTCAAGAAGAATTCTGTTAACTTCAAAATATTACAACTTTCTTCATTTCTGTCCTACATCAACAATTCAAAAAGTAGATTGTAGGACATGTGATGTACATCATCAGTGTTGTTGTAGATGGGGAATATCTCAAAATAGACCTAGGAAAAGACAAAAGGAGACGACACCCCTCTTCCCGATGCGCTCAGCCGAGGCACAATGAATATGGCCGAAGCAGAGTCCGGCTTTCACACCTACCTACATGATATTTCACTTGCACCAATAACAAAATATTTCACTGCCTTTTTGCAATTACACTTACAGTGTGGATAAGTCACCGCAGCTGTACGGACACATACTTGCTGATAATTGGGACATTTGTTATAACAATATTTCAAATTTAGTGCCTGTTGGTACTGGTCGTTTGGTGATCTGGGGAAGAAAAGCACACACAAAAAAAAACCCCACCCCGGTAACGTTGCCAGATTCGCATATATGCGCTATTATTTTAATAATTAACGACATAAAGCATATGCCATATCAGTGAAGGGGCTTAAAATGATTTATTTAAGGTGTCTATAAAAATACTACAGCAAACTAGTTTCTCCGTCATTGAACTTTGAATATTTCTAATTATCCCGACTTATTCCTAAGCATCTTTACTTAAGTGAGCTAATGGGTCATTCTCAGAAACTGTGTACCACTTGAGGTAGTCTACTTGAAATGCATATTTCAAAGAAACTCATTATTGGAGTGTCAATATTTAGATTTCATCATTTAGCCTAATAATGTGGGAGATATTTTAGATCAAAAGTAAATGTTAATATTGTGTATTGTATATCTTATTGGGATGGATGTTGCTAAATAAATAGAAATTGACATCACTAATTTGTGACATTGAAAATAAAGTGTCACAAACTTAATGAAAACCTCTGAACAAGAGCCCATTTCATTTCAAATGGTCATATACAATGTCTTCATTAAGTTGAAGACATTTATGTCTAAAAAAATATAAAAATGATGAAATAGTTAAACTTTTCTGGAGTCAGTAACATCGTAACATTTCGTTTCCACTTGCAAGTACTATGTAACTCTGTATCAAACACTGAGTACAGATCCAGTACAGGAACTATTTTCACCATTTGACACTCTATGCATGGACCCAGTTATGGTATAGTAAAAGATCAATCCTGAAATTGCCCCATAACATTGAAATTTGAGTCGAACATTTGTGTAAAATTGTTGATTCCACTTGGACTGTTACCGTGCTAATATTTTTCAGCTTTTCTCTTTAATCATCCCAAATAAGACAAAACCATTGGAATGAGGTTTCAAATTATTATTACTACTGTTTTATAAAGCAAGTGGCATGTGAAATGACCTAAAATGTCAAGCTTTGTGTGGAAAATATTTGATTTTGGAGTCCGATTGGTTTCCATGCTATACTGCTATTTATTGGGTGTGAGCATCATTTGACCTACTTAAAAATGTCAAAATATGTTTATTTTAAATTATTTGGATGCAAAAGGACATACACATTGAGGAAGCTTGTATATAGGACTTTGGCAGCATTTTGATTTTGTGGTACTGATGTCACAGTATTGGTACATAACTTCTGAGAACGACCCATTATATAGAAGATTTGCAATTAATGGGGCTGTCACATTACAACGTTTCTCACCGACGCGTGCCGACGTGTCGCCTTTTTGGGCGAAACGTCGAATGTCTATGTGTGTCTGTGTGTGTCTGTGTCTGTGTGTGTCTCTGTGTCTGTGTGTGTCTGTGTTTCTGTCTATGTGTCTCAGTGTGCGTGTGTGTCTCTGTGTCTGTGTTACGAACGCGTTAACGGCGCGTCGGTACACGTCGGTACACTTTGAGTGACAGCAAGGTCTGGATGGACACGTTGGCGCGCGTCGGGCTGCGTCCAACGTTTTGTGCTTGCACAAAACATTCGACGCGGGCCGACGCGCGCCAACGTGTTGGATCGCCCATTGCTGTGGGTGTCTCTGTGGCTTTGTGTGTCTCTGTCTGTGTGTCTCTATGTCTGTGTGTATCTCTGTGTGTGTCTGTGTCTTTGTGTGTGTGTGTGTCTCTGTCTTTGTGTGTGTGTGTGTCTCTGTCTTTGTGTGTGTCTATGTGTGTGTGTCTCTGTGTCTCAGTGTGTGTGTCTCTGCGTCTGTGTGTGTGTCTATGTGTGTCTGTGTGTGTTTCTGTGTATGTGTGTGTCTCTGTGTCTGTGTGTGTGTCTCTGTGTTTCTGTCTCAGTGTGTGTGTGTGTCTCTGTGTCTGTGTGTGTCTCTGTGTCTGTGTGTGTCTGTGTTTCTGTCTGTGTCTCAGTGTGCGTGTCTGTGTGTGTATCTGTGTCTGTGTGTGTATCTGTGTCTCTCTGTGTCTGTGTGTGTCTCTGTGTTTATGTGTGTGTGTCTCTGTGTATCAGTGGGTGTGTGTCTGTGTGTGTGTCTCTGTGGCTGTGTGTGTTTCTCTGTGTTTCTGTCTCTGTGTCTCAGTGTGTGTGTCTCTGTCTGTGTGTGTCTCTGTGTCTGTGTGTGTGTCTCTGTGTGTCTGTGTTTCTGTGTGTGTATCTGTGTCTGTGTGTGTCTCTCTGTGTATGTGTGTGTCTGTGTGTGTGTGTGTCTCTGTGTGGTCAGTGTCACATATATATTGACTGCAACTTGCACCTTCATATTGACTGTCACAGGCACATTGACTGATACATTCGTATTGACAGTCAGTGTCACATATATATTGACTGTCACTTGCATCTTCACAGAGAGACACACACAGACACAGAGACACACACATAGAGACACAGAGACACACACACAGACACACTTAGAGACACACACAGACACACACATATACACACACAGAGACACAGATACACACACAGACACAGATACACAGACACAGATACACACACAGAGACACACACACACACAGACACAGAGACACACACACTGAGACACATATACAGAAACACAGAGACACAGAGACACACCCAGACACAGACACACACACATAGACACAGAGACACACACACAGATACAGGGAGGGGGGAGGGAGAGCGAGAGAGAACGCGCCGATATACCTTACCACAACGTTGGCCGCGCGCTAATAACACGCTGCGCTGACGTCGGACTATTTCCCAAACCGCCGAAAAGTTGGACGTGTCTCGACGCGTACAACTTATTTTGCGCGTTGGCGGCATGCCGGTAAGAAGCGTCGTAATGTGACAGCCCCATAAACTTAAAGATTGGGGCTCTAACATGACCAACACAACTTTACTTAATCACAATTATCTTGATTTAACATAAGTAGTCATGATTTGTATATATATCTCAAAACAACCTATTCTCTTGGAGTTATTTAGGGGCCAATCGAGACTGAAGGTCAACATTGGGGGTCATTCAGCTCTAATGACCTTCCTGAGCTGTTACGTTGATGTAGGCCAGGGAATACTTACTCAGTCGAATAAGCTTTCTAAAAATACGACTGAAACATGACTCATGAGTCACTAATAATAGGGAAGTGATATAAAGAAGCAGTTTACTGTAATAAAGTTGCCCAAAAGAAGTATCACAAAGCCTTTGACTGTCTGAAGGCCTTTGACTGTCTTATTCACTCTCCTGAAAACTGGCCAGAAGTGTCACATGGAGAGTTAAAATTTAATATTTGAATTTTTTACATTTTTTGGTTGCAAATGAAAGCTGGAATTCTCCCCTTTACAGCTATGTAAAATATAAATTGATGAGATAAAAAATAAAGGTGTAGTCCATGAATAAGATATCTCTTATGACAGTATAACATGTGTGTCACACGTGTAACACATGTTTAGGACACCACACAGTCTGCTTAATGAATATCTAATCAGAATTAAATAATATCATACTTAGAAGCATATTAATCATGGCATAATATACAGAAATATCTAGTGCTTATATTGATAACAAAAAGTAATTCCCAGCCATGCTTTATTCACTGAATAATTAGTGTACAATATTTGTGTGGCATCCAGACACCACGGTTACACGTGTGACGGAAATTTGTAATGTTATTTCTGAAGACATTACATTTTTTTTTTTTTAAATTTAAGCATGCATACATGTTAATAAATACTTCCTCTTTGATTTGGGAACTGTTTTGTTTGATATATCAATGCAATACAATATGTTAATAAGGATTCAACCATGTCCCATATGTCATGTTACAAATGGCTGACTGTAAAATGGGGTTTTTTGGTACAAAAACAGTTCATAACTAAAAAGACCAAAGTTGCACACAGTTTTATTTTATTTCCCTTATTTGTTTCATCAAATCTGAACATGAATATCAAAAGTATAAGGAAAACAATAAGTAGGAAGGTTTTTATTGATGTTTTAAAATCCCATCTCATGCTGACCAGTTTTCAGGAGAGTGACCCGCCTATGTAAGTCCATAAATACTATTTTTGGCATAGCATTACAGAACGGGTTATTTAAGGCGTACCAAAATGGCTACTCTTAGTAATTCTAAGTGCAATAGTATTAATATTTCTATAATTCAAATATTTGTTGAAACATAAAGAATTTTGATATAAAGAATATATGAGTCTGTCTCAAAAGGTGATAACTCTTCTTCTTTTTTTCCCATTGTAACGATTGACACAAAACAACACAGAAACGGTGACACTGAAAACACAAGGACATTTGCTTCAAATCAATATGTATTCTATTGGGATTATGAAACACCATGTAAAAAAACAATCAGTTTATCCTGAGCAAATTCATAAGCAGATAGTATGTTGATCGTTACAATGGACAAAGTTTTGTCCCATATTGTGTAACACCTTTTGAGACAAGTCTCATATGTCAAAATTAGGTGACCAGATCTTTAAGGTTTTGTCACTATCCCAACGTTCATAACATATTTCGACTGGGCATGGTGACCGAATCGATAGAGTGTGGGCCTTGTGTGCGTGAGATTGGGAATTCGGTTCCCAGTCGAGTCAAGCCAATGGCTTATAAAATTGATACATGTCGCTTCCTAGCTTTGCGCTTAGGCATTAATAGGATATGGCAAGGACTGGTTAGCTCAGTGTCAGGATTATGTGGGGATGTTGGGTCATGGTGCCGGTGGCCTGATTTCCCAGTTGGGCAGCACTATAAAGTCACCATGAGTGCACACTGTCACAAGTTGGTACCTGTCCTGATATGATCTTAGATGTTGCCAGGATGTAAAATTCCAACAACCAACCGCAACAAATTTCTGAATGAGCAATTGGCTATAGACTGCACGGAGACGTTCAGTTCACTCTAACCTTACCACTGCCCTAACAAAAATCATATTACTTTTGTATGCGTAGATTCGTAAGAATCCTAGTAATACCACAACTTATAAGTTTTGTTGTTGAAGATTTATACTGCCTATCATGGATAAGCCTGAATAGGCTTGTTTTCACCATTAGACAGTTTGTCGATAGAAAGCCCGAGCCTACACTTTTACCGACCCAAGGGATTTTTAACCTCCCACACCACATAGACATGGTATGAGAGCAACTGGCCTTTGATGTCGCTGTAAGTTATCCACAGCGGTGGAAATCCAAATTGGCAGAGATGGGGGTATGGGGAATCGAACCACCGACCTTCAGATTAGGAGTCAGACCTAGAAAAAAGTCAGACACTCTAACCACTCCGCCACAGAGAACACCACAAGTAAGTCTTGTATAACTAAAGTATTCTCTCCTATGCGATTATTTTCAGAGTTCTGTTGAACCAATGCAAGTAGATGCTCCGCCAGAAGAAAATGAAAATGTGGAAGAAGAACATTTCATCGTGGAAAACACCTCCTTGGTAAGTTGAATGTCAGATTTAGTCTCATTATTAATTAATTATTTAATATAACAAATATACTTTGTTTGAAGACTCGACACCCCAGTTACTAATAGATTTTTGTCTGGTGCGGTAATGTATCTTCAAATATATGTGATATAGCAGTTAGCAAAATGACATGTATACTGGAGTAAGTTCACAAATTCACTACAATTGCTATTTTGTATTTACCTAAAATAATCTACTGGTTACTAATAGCTTGATGTGTGATGCATTTATAAATTATAGGTAAATTATGCAGTAAAGTTGCTGACAATTTCTTTTGCTGTGTCAACTGGTAGGTTAGATACGATCTACATCGTTGTATTTGCACCAATCAATGGTACTCAGGTGGGGTAATGCCATGTCAGAACCCTTCCGTCAAGGAGGGATGTCGTCCCCCTATTTATTTAATGTTTATATGATGACTTGTCAAAAAGGTTAAATCAGTGTAAAACTGGATGTATTAATGGATTATTCCTTCTAAATCATCTTATGTATGCCGATGACTTGGTCATATTCTCACCATATAGTAGTGGACTGCAAATGATACTTAATATATGCTCTGAATATGGCATAGAAGCTGATATCAAATACAATGCTATTAAAGGTATGGTAATGATCATTCGATCAAAATATGACAAGGATACTGTATTTCCTGATTTTATTTTAACTGGTGCTCCCTTGTCAATCTTAGGACACTTTATCACTGATGATTTAGAGATGACAGGGATATTAATAGACAGTGCCGCAAGTTATATGCTCAGGGAAATATGCTCATCAGGAAATTTTGTATGTGTACAGCTGATGTAAAGGTAAATTTATTTAGAACTTTCTGTACTCCCTTCTATACTGCCCAGATTTGCTGGAACTATAGAATGTATAGCATTAGAAAACTGAATGTAGCATATAATGACATTATGAGGCTATTACTCTCACAGTGCTAGACAGCTGTGTGCCAATGTTGATGTGCCAGCCTTCCAGACTGTTATCAGGAATATAATATTCAAATTTATTACTAAACTTGACAAGTCAGAAAATGCTATAATACAGGGACATGTGAAAATAGAAGAGAGTGATCTCAGATTTACGTCAGCCATATGGAGGCATTGGTACAAACTACTGTATGTAGATCAACATTTTGATATTGGTTACTATGGTAGTATTCATACTATTACTTATATCGTATTCACATTTATTTGAATATCTACGTACTATGGATCAAATTATGTAACTACCATAATCCTGAGTCTGAAATAAAGAATTGAATTGAATTATTGTTGGGATGTGTCAGTAAGTGACTAGTAGCACAGAAGTGAATGCTTTAGATTTAATCCATATGCTGCGTATTTCAGGACCTTGAGGCCTATGTAGCCAGCTACAAAGGCCTTGCAAAGCTGAATCGCCTAATCTACATTGCGGAGCACTGTCCGCCACTGCGTGTAGAGGCACTGCGCACTGCCCTGTCCTACGTAATGACAGCCTACAATACCAACATGTACCAGCTGATTCACAAAAAGCTCCAAGAAGCTGTTGCAAGGTTAGTACCCCATTTAGGTTCTGCTCTGCTTTCCTGTACATCAATCTATTTTTAGCAACAGTTATATCTAACAAGACACGAGGTACTAACTAAGTTAAGCAAAATGTTGTACGCTTTAAAGAAATTCATTTCTTTTCAATTTATTTAGATAATATAATAGCGTAAATATAATATAGCTTTAATATTAAGCAAAACCGCATCATCTTTTGTGCTACTGTGGCATAACTAAACGGGAAGGTCTTTTTTGTACATTAGTTAATTAAGTATGGTTCCAGAATTTTCTTTAATTTTTTCCATTCTTTTTTAATATATATAGAGATAGATAGATAGATAGATTGATTGATTGATTGATTACATAATTAGTAAAATAAGTGGATATAATTACAAGAAATAGGCTGGTACTATGACTATAGTTATTCGGGGATCATATTTTTCCGTTTTTAAGAGGATTTCTGGGGGATTTCTCACAGCCTGGGGGCATCTTTGATATTTGAGGAGAAATAAAAATGATGGGGGTACGTTTCATGTAGTACTCTTCAAGCATAGGTTCGCACAATGCCTATGACCAATCATTATCGGGTCTGCCTGGAGAGCATTTTGCTGTCATTAATGGGACTGTATTACTATTATGGCCCACTTCACCGTTGAGTTCCGCTTTTTTCCTCCCGCACCACTATCATCCTTGTTATTGTATATTGCATTGCAGTTCGAGTATCCTACCGGATGCAGTGGCTGGTGTCGTACACAACGTACCAGCCCTGGACACACAGTGGATTGAGACCACTGCAAAAAAGGCAGCCTTGAAGCTTGAGAAACTCGACACAGATCTAAAGAACTACAAGAGCAACTCAATAAAGGAGAGCATCAGGTAAGTTTGTCATCGCCGTCGTCATCAACACAACCGCGAATAGACAAAATACAAGTGGAACACTTCTCGCCGTGAATATGGCCGTTGTTTCCGAAATGGCGTAAAAGAGCCACCAATCGATCAATCAATCAACCACCACCATCACCACCACCACATTCATATGAGTTGTTCTCAGAAAAGGTGGTTCATAAGTGTGACATGATGGGTTAAAAGTAAACTTTCTACAAATGTCTCCTAACCAGAGATGAAAGACCTCCGCGGTTTCGTGGATTTCCGGGATTTCTTATATCCACCAATTAATGTTAAACAAAATTCCAAAAGATGGGATGTATATGACAACAGTTCGGTGGTTCGAATCCCGTTCTTATATGACCTTAGATGTAGTTAGAACATAAAACCTGAGCGTCTGACTTTTTTCTAGGTCAGACTCCTAATCTGAGGGTCGGCGGTTCGATTCCCCGTGCCCCCGGCTCTGCCAATTTGGATTTCCACCGCTGTGTATAACTTACAGCGTCATCAAAGGCCGGTTGCTCTCATACCATGTCTATGTGGTGTGGGAGGTTAAAAATCCCTTGGAGTCGGTAAAAGTGTAGGCCCGGGCTTTCTATCGACCAGCAGTGGAATGAGGAAGACCAGTCGTCTATGACTGAAATTTCCCCTGCTTAAACAACTAATGGACCAAAAAAAAAAAAAAAAAAAAAAAACAAGGCTTAGTTCAGACCTGACTTCCGGTATTTTTCCGCGATTCCCTGACAATGCTAAACCTATGGGAGAATATCAGCATTTCCGCTTTTTTTTCCAGGAGACCACTTTCATCCCTGCCTAACTAGACCTAAATACATGGTCCATTCACAACATATTTTGAGGGAAAAAAGATTGTACGTTTGTTTCAATGGACACCACACTCAACTTAAACATTCATTAATCTATTAAAATATGATTATATTACAATGTTAATACAAAAAATGTATGTGTGCACTTTTTAGGACTCATTGCTGACAATAGTGTGTACAAAATAATCCCCGCAAAGTGCAAAGCTATTTTGAAAGTTTCTGTTCAAAGTGGACACGAAGTGTAACAACCGTTACAGCAACTTTAATGTGTCAATAATTTAATAGATATGAAACGAGAAAGCAGTAGAAAAATATCTTAGAAAGAGTATTTATCACAATTTACAGCATTTGCTGGATGTAATTGCATTGTGCATAACATAATGTTCAACATGTCACAAATCGATCATGCTTTTGGCCCTTAATTTCTGCCTAATTTGTCAGTATACAAAGAAAAAAGCCCACAGAAGTCAAATGATTTTGTTTACGCTATCTCTTCATCATACCAACATGAAGACACAAATGCAAATTGGTCGATTTCATGAAAAACAAGAATATTATGAGCCTACAAACTGAGTAACCCATCATGGACCACCTTTTCTGAGAACACCACATATACATTTTTTTTAATGTCTTTAAAGTTTAAGTGAAACTTTGGGCAATAAATGTTTTTCACTTTATAAAGTGATTCCTAGAAATTAAGGTAATAAGATTCACACCTACATGGGGAAAATCACCAAGGCACGATGCAATCAACTCTTGATGTTAGAGCTATATAAATCAGTGTTGGTACAGTGTCGGATTATCCTACGTTTGTCGGATATTCACGTATTTGTCGGATAGAGACAGATTTTAAAAAAGAATTGCATTCTTTTTGGATGAATCCGTCAGTCTTTGCTTACATTTCTTGCATAAAACTTGAATGTAATAAATTCTTTGGAATGCTAATGAAATAAGTTACTTTATTCATAATATATATTGTTAAGTGTCAGACAGCTTAGTTTTTCATATTTTGAGTACTGGAGGAAAACATTTTGGTTGCGCAAAAATATGATTTTTATTTCTGCCTTGGTACAAACACTAAATATATACGCACAAATTCCATACTTTGTCATTATTTTTCCTCAGACGAGGTCATGATGACCTGGGCGACCACTACTTGGACTGCGGTGACCTTAGTAACGCTCTCAAGTGCTATTCCCGAGCTCGAGACTACTGCACGAGCGCCAAGCACGTCGTCAACATGTGTCTCAACGTAATCAAAGTACGCGTTTAAAGTATTCAATCTTGAATTACGCCATAGTCTCACACTTACCTCTACCAAAGTTGTATGTACAATGTGTATTTAGTTTTTACATAAATTGTTCATTTGTATGCTTTTATAGACAGTCACAAGTCGGGGTCTTTTTTTGATTGATTGATTATTTGTTTGTTTGTTTGTTTCATGACTCATGAATTGAGGGAGGAATGGGCCGTTATAGTGATAGGTATATTACAGATATCTTTAGACTTGAGAAGACACTGAGAATGATTCTCAGTGAAGACCGCAACCAACAATGATCCTTTCTAATTTTGTTTAACATTGTTTGGCCCACCAGCCAAATAGACCTTTTTGCACGCGAATGGAGACAACCTTTGCAAGGCTCCCTCAGTAATGAGAAACCTTGGCCAGGATCCTCCAGACTTCACTTTAGGCTCCTTGCTTGTAATTTTAAGATGTTAAACTGGATTCTTCATCAGATGGTGAGGAATTTGAAACCTCGGTACAGAACCTTTAGGGCCCCGTCAATTGCTTGATTGCTTTTAGCCATAATGTAGACTCTAGTTTCATCAACCATGCTCCCCACCCACCACCGAGTTCAACAAGGAGACATGATACTGCGGATATCCAGCGGGCACTCATGACAGGGACACATGGTTAATATACTCATATTTAAAAATAAATCACCTGGTTGACCATAGCCACCGCTCCAAGAGCAACATATATATATATATAAAGGTTTACACTAGATTTGTTCATGGTAAATGGAAGCAACAAAAAAAGATTTCCTCATGAGCTTGGCATATCCAGCTAATTGATTGGTCTGGGTCAGTCCAACCTCTCATCTAGGTGAAGTTGAGGCCAAAGTGTAGCCTCAACTCAATGCAGTCTTCATACAACACGATCACTTCCTCCACTGACACAAACTGTGACTCATGGCAAATGAGCCATGAGTCGTTCCATTTGTTGCTGCCTTTTACAATCTGCAAGGAGGTGCAGAGGAACTATTTTACCCCGGTTCCCTACCTGGCGGGCGGGGTGGGGGGTCTGTGTGAAGCGAGTCGTGATAAGAAAATGTAATGCAGACTGATAAAGGGAACAATTGTGTTTAGCGGTCTTATTCTTCCCACCCTGGCACTAGTATATCCATGATATACCGTATTCTCGCAGGTTAACGCCCTGGGTGTTTAAATTGGCAAATCACTGAAGTGGGGGCTACCAGACAGGTTGGCCGAATAAGTAGAGCGTCTTTCTCTTGTTTTGGGAGATCGGGAGATCCGAACACATGAGTTCATGGGTTCGAATCCTGGTCGAGTCAAACCAATGACTTAGAAATTGATACTTGTCGCTTCCTAGCCTGGCGCTCGCCATTAACAGGATAGGGCAAGGACTGGTTTGGCTCAGTGTCAGGATAATGTGACTGAGTGGGATATCAGGTTATGGTGCTGATGGCCTAGTTTCCCAGTGGGGCAGCACTATAAAGTTGCCATGAGTGCGCACTGTCACAAGTCGGTACCGGTCCTGATATGCTAGGACATAAAACAACAACAAACAAACAGATCAGTGGAATGGAACTAGAATAGTGCTAGGAGAGTGCTGGGTCAAACCTGACTTCAAAATGTCCAGAACTAATGTGTTTTCAGAGGAATAAAATCACCACTCATGGCTCCTTTTTTGTTGCAGGTCAGCGTTTATCTACAAAATTGGTCACACGTCCTTACATATGTTAACAAGGCAGAAGCAACCCCACAGGTATACGAGGTAAGCTTTATATGTCTTCATTTAAAAAAAAAAAATTGGTAGTAAAGTGTTTATTCATTTGAATATGACATTTGTCAGTGCCAGAGCACTGGTCTTCCGGCCATCTTACAATTGGAAATTGACAGTCTATATAATCTAAGTTTGATCAGTGCTGTATTAGTTACAACACCGATCCTGTAGAATTAAGGGAGTGGCTCCTGCTGTATAATGTACAGCACCAGTCACTGTGGTTCATGCAAATGGAAATGTCAGCGCCGCAGCACTGGTTTTCCAGCCATCTTACAATTGAAAATTGACAGTCTATATAGTCTAAGTTTGAATCTTCCAGATTATTATTATTATTATTATTATTATTATTATTATTATGGAAACTTATATGGAGTAAAACCGCTCTATACCGACCCCCTCCACAGATCGATCACTCCCCTATATCGATCGCTTTATTTGGATCCCAACAATACCATTCTAAGCATATTCTAACTGTAAACCGACCACCTCCCTAAATGGACCACTTAAAAGTTAAAGTCGGTCCAATGGTCGGTCGATTTAGAGAGGTTCTACTGTATATATATTTATATGACCATGCATTAATGTTATTGATATTCAACTAGCACAACATGGACCGATTAAGACTTGTTATTTGTATTAGCATTATTCAGGGATTTCCGCGATTTTTACTGTACCGCAATACCGCAGCACTATCAGTGTATGCTAATATGTTAGGGTAGATATATGTTATTCTAATGTAGCAGCACTGTCAGTGTATACCAATATTATGAAACCTAACTTCTGGGAATTTCCGCCATTCCCTGCCAGTGCTATAACCATGGGAGAATATCTGTGTTTTCCTGGAAATTCGCTGTCAGATTACAGATAACCTCACCAGAGGCATAGATTTCCGCTTTTTGTTTTGGGCCGGAGATCACTTTCATCGCTGATTATTATTGCCACCATATCCGGGCAATAATGAGAAAAATAGAAGGAATCTAGATTAGTTAGCCATTTCTCTGTCCTCGGTAACATTCTTCCCCTAGCTGCAAATCAGGATAAAACTGAATCTAATAATGCTATGTTCTTTGAGGTGGGCTATCTTACACCATTTCGTTACAGTCATTAGGAATCTTTTGTTTTAATGTTTGATATTACTGTTTGCACACAAAATAGCGCACTAGCACAAACATGTAGGCATATTTAATATCTTACAGAAATGCCAGTCTTGGTGGGTTTAAAGGTTTTTTCACAATTCCCTTCTCTCCTCCCCCCCCCCCCCCCCCCCCCCACACACACACACATACCGCCACTACTTGCTTTCTTTTCTTTCTTTTAAATTTCCCGCTCTCCGATCTGCTAGGGAATTGCAGCATTACCCATTCAACTATTGCCAGATATTGGGTACCGGGGCCGCGTTCAGGGTCCGTCTCGGAGGCGACGTCTCGGCGATGCTTTTTGGCTTAAATCCGTTCAGGGTGCGTCTCGGCGATGCCTCCCTTTTCAATCAGGAGACAAAAAGCACCTCGAAAATGGCCACCGTGTCCAGTGGTTTCAGCCAATCACAGTGCAGCTTTTCCATTGCAAATGGCCGCCGCCTATGGGGGCGGCCATTTTCGAGACAACAAACTGCCTTTGCCGTTCAGACTAGCATGACGTCAGGCCCATCGCTGAGGCGCCTCCGAGACGGAGCCTGAATGCGGCCCTGGTATGCCCATTTTCTCTCCTACAAAAGTACAGGTGGTGTTTATTTCCAGACACCATTGGCATCTATGTTAATGGTGGCATTATGAAGCTTAGTATTCGTAGCTTATTCATACTGTGCAAGGTGAAGTGGGGGAAACGTAACAGCCATGTGGCAATATCACAAATTGAAGTTGTAAAATGCACAAGCTCATCAGGTATGCCTAGAAGTATAGTGCCCTGGGCTCTCCTTCATCTCTATAAATATAGTGTGTATTATCACACAGTGCAATGGGCTCTTCTTATCCTCTATAAGCATAGTGTGTGTTATCACACAGTGCAATGGGCTCTCCTTATCCTCTCTATAAATATAGTGTTTATTATCACACAGTGAAATGGGTTCTCCTTATCCTCTCTATAAGTATAGTGTGTATTATCACACAGTGCACTGGGCTCTCCTTATCCTCTCTATAAATATAGTGTTTATTATCACACACTGAAATGGGTTCTCCTTATCCTCTCTAAGTATAGTGTGTATTATCGTACAGTCCACTGGGCTCTCCTTATCCTCTATAAGTATAGTGTGTATTATCACACAGTGCAATGGGCTCTCCGTATCCTCTGAGTATAGTGTGTATTATCACACAGTGCAATGGGTTCTCCTTATCCTCTCTATAAGTATAGTGTTCGTCTCCTCTCTATAAGCATAGTGTGTATTATCACACAGTGCAATGGGCTCCGTATCCTCTATAAGTATAGTGTGTATTATCACAGTGCAATGGGCTCTCCTTATCCTCTCTATAAATATAGTGTGTATTATACAGTGCACTGGGCTCTCCTTATCCTCTCTATAAGTATAGTGTGTATTATACAGTGCAATGGGCTCTCCGCATCCTCTATAAGTATAGTGTGTATTATCATACAGTGCACTGGGCTCTCCGTATCCTCTCTATAAATATAGTGTGTATTATACAGTGCAATGGGCTCTCCTTATCCTCTCTATAAAATGTACATGTTAATAAAAAAGTAAGCATAGTCGTAAAGTCCCCAAATATATGTAGAGACACGCCGGAGATTTACTCTAATGTGAGATTATTTTCACATCTTACTAATTTTTCGATCTAGCTTTGTAAGCCACGGTTTGGGGAAAGTTTTTCAGTGCATGAATTTTATTTGTTAGAAGCTGTGTATTAGTGAAATGCGCACTCGATATCATTATAGTAACTGCAGAAATAGTGTTTAAGATGAAACTGCCAAAGGGAGTGTTAATAAAAATACAAATATAGGCTGATATTGTAGAAAGTATACTTTCATGAGATGGTAGTAAAGCTAAATACAGTAAAAAAAATCTCTAACCGACTACCTCCACAGATCGACCACTCCCCTATATCAATCGCTTTATTTGGGTCCCAAGCAATCGCCCATTGTAATGATAAAAAAAACTCCTTAGACCGACCAAATCCACATACAATACTATCATAACAAAATGAAAAACTCCCTAAATGGACCATTTAAAGTCGGTTCCATGGTCGGTCGATTTAGAGAGGTTTTCCTGTAAATGAGTTATGTCAGATAGTCTTGCTCTGCAATTATATGTAACCTACGACCATAAAGAAGAGGGCCAGTTAGCATCGCCCTCCTCTCTCTTCCCCCACCACCACCACCTCCCACACACGCACACCCTGCAAAAAGTGCAATAATATGTATGTATCCTTTAGAGCATAATCCATATGGGGTATGTTTGGTCCAGAAATAGTGTTTAAGATGAAACTGCCAAAGGGAGTGTTAATAAAAATACAAATATAGGCTGATATTGTAGAAAGTATACTTTCATGAGATGGTAGTAAAGCTAAATACAGTAAAAAATCTCTAACCGACTACCTCCACAGATCGACTACTCCCCTATATCAATCGCTTTATTTGGGTCCCAAGCAATCGCCCATTGTAATGATAAAAAAAACACCTTAAACCGACCAAATCCACATACAATACTATCATAACAAAATGAAAAACTCCCTAAATGGACCATTTAAAGTCGGTTCCATGGTCGGTCGATTTAGAGAGGTTTTCCTGTAAATGAGTTATGTCAGATAGTCTTGCTCTGCAATTATATGTAATCTACGACCATAAAGAAGAGAGCCAGTTAGCATTGCCCTCCTCTCCCACACACGCACACCCTGGAATAATATGTATGTATCCTTGAGAGCATAATCCATATGGGGTAGTATGTTTGGTCCAATTGTACTAAAGTCAGTGGCTCTGTGACAGGGTGCCCCCTTCCAGGACCACTATGTAGAGGCATCCATCTTAGATCGGCGTCGGTCAAAGGTAAGAAATGCCAAAATTTCAGTTCTTGTGGCTTCAAAACGCAGCATGTGACTGGGTTTGGACCTGGAGTGTAGTAGTGTGTCGAAGAAGGGTTGAAAAAAAAACCACCCAAAAATAACCTGGTGCGTTTGAATAGAATATCTAACTATTTTGGAAGGAGTTAATCAAAATTTGGCCTACTTACAACTGTGCCCAATCTATTCCGTGTGTATATATATAGGACTTAGGCTCACTATATATAGGAATTAGGCTCACTATATATAGGAATTAGGCTCACCATGTCCACATTTGAAACTGAGCAGAATGTCTTTATGGTAGAGCGTCTGCTTCTTGTGCAGGAGGCCGTATGTACGATCCCCGGCCGTGTTAAAGTGAATACTTGCTTGGCGCTTTGTGTTCCTATGACAGGTGGCTCAGTGTGATAATAATGTGAGTGAGTGGAATATCGCATCATGGTACTCACAGCTCTGTCTGTAAGTGGGACAGCACTTTGAAGCTAACTAACATGAGTGTACACTGTCACAAATCTGACCTCAACGGTCATGGAGTACATGTCTTCAAAGGAAACACAACTCTGCATACCGACCTATGTCCCACCATAGCGGATTCGAACCCACAATTCCTGCCATTCCGGGGATAGCGTCTTAACCATTAGATTAGCTAGACTCTGATGCAATGTGCTACGTGGTGCTTTGCCTAAGAGGTCAGTGCTGACTACTACACTCATCCCCCCTGGAATCATGTCTTTTAAATGGTTTATGTCCATAAGTGATTTACTGATTATTAGGATTACAGACATACAGGCAATGCTCTTACAGAAACATACACAGGGAAGGTTCACTAACCATACATACTACACCGCCCATGGTGGCCGAATTGGTAGAGCGCAGGCTTCCCAAGCGGGAGATTGGGAGTTCAATTCCTGGTTGAGTCAAAACCAATGACTTATAAAATTGATACTTGTCGCTACCTAGCCTGGCACTCTGCATTAATAGGATGTGATAAGGACTGGTTAGCTCAGTGTCAGGATAATGTGGCTCTGTGCGATATTGGGTCATGATGCTGGCGGCCTAGTCTCTCGGTGGGGCAGCACTATAAACGTTGTCATGAGTGTGCACTGTCACAAGTCGGTGCCCATCCTGATATGATCTTAGATGTTGCCAGGATGTAAAACTCCAACAACAAACAAACAAAGCATGCAGACTATAGTGCATAGCTTGTACTGGATCCTGGTCACCATACTAGAGCAGGATTTTAAACTACCCTTTCGTCGCACCATTAGTTACCTGTTTACCTAATGAGTCAGCTATGTGAGGGGGCTATTGAATAGCTACAGATCAACAGTATCAACTAGTGCACCAGGACCTGGGATGGGGGTAGGGGTGGGGGAGTCATCCTCTCTCCTCTCCACCAGACGGGATGGCCGGATGAGTTGAGCATTCGTCTCCCGTTTTGGTAGATGGTGGGATTCGAACCCATGGGTTCGTAACTTGTCGCTTCCTAGCCAGGTGCCTGGCATTATTAGGATAGCGCAAGGACTGTTTGGCTCAATGTCAGGATAATGTGACTGAGCGGGATATCAGCTCATGGTGCTGGTGGCCTGGTCTCCCAGTGGGGCAGCACTATAAAGTCGCCATGAGTGCGCACTGTGACAAGTCGATACCCGGCCTGATATGACCATAGCTGTTGCCAGGACGTAAAACTCCTACAACCAACCAACCCTCTCTCCTTCGCTCCTCTCTTCTCTCCCCCTCTCTGCTCTCCTCTCTTCTCTCCTCTCTTCTCTCCTCTCTTCTCTCCTCCTCTCCTCCCTCCTCCCTCCTCCCTCCACCCCATCCTCCAGAATCACTCGCATTCAGCTTTGAAACTACCAATGTGCCTTACTAATGATACCGCAGTGCCCAAATTATCCAAGGGCTATAGTCAAAAGGTTTCAGATCTCTAAACTAATGCCACCCTTCCCGCGAACACGTCTTCTAAGAGTGGTGAAACACTAGAATAGGAATTTTAAAATTGATAATACAGAGTACGGAACGATGCTTATCTATCCTGAGAGTTCAGTTTGATTTAAAGTTGCATAGTCCGATGGCGTTCAAATTTGTGCCTTATTTTTTAGATAAATATATAAACTGTTCATTATAACCTACTAATCATTAGTCCAGAGTAATTTTGATGAAAACATGCTACTTTCAGAGAAATTTGAGCTGAAAGAACCCAAAATCAATTCGACAAGCTTGCCAAAAGTTCTGTACCTAATGCACAGATTACTGTCTCGCGATGGTCACGTGATGTGAGTTGACCTGGTAATGTGTATGTCTTAGAACCTGACTAATGGCATATATGGTATTCGGATTGAGGGCAAGACATATCAGGTCACGAGATTGTCCTAATTCGTTTGTGGGCTCCCTGCCTAATGGCTTCTCAAAGTAGGTGTCCAATGGAATGAGGTAGTAGATTCACTGATTATTCTATATATGCTGTCCCAAATTACTAGTTAATGCACCAATTTCTAAGTTGGGTATAATGAATCAAATGTAGATAAGTATTTTCCTTTTGAAAAATATATATTTCATCGGACCATGCAACTTTAACCACAAACATGTAGTAGGGTAACTTCCCCAAGGGGTGATCATCCAGCCGAGCAACCAATGTTATAATAAATTAATGTTCATACTTCTGCAAAATACATTGTCGCAACAATTCAGCAATTAACATTTTTACCTAGAATCAAGTATGTCCCTGTATATGTAAGCATTTCACATGCATATATACATATGTGTTACAAGGGACCGCACATTAACTCCTAGCTCAAAAAGTTTAAGAAGTTAATTCACACAAAATGGTGATGCCAATAAACAAAGCACGTGACCATACTAATGGAGCTGGTCGGGGCCTGGGCCGATGTTATTGATGTGCACCTAGAATCAAAGCCAGTTGGATGAGAAGAAAACCGACTTTAAAGAATCTTCTTTTAAGTTCATCGCGCGATAGGCTAGATGAGGGCTATGTGTGTTTCTGTTTTGCCAATATCATCCACAGCAGTTTCCTACATTAACGTCAATTTGGCTTCACTCTGATCTTTATTTGCTTCCCTTTTTATTATGTTTTCTCCTGCTTCACTCTCTAATGGCTTCACTCTCTAATGGCTTCACTCTGTAATGGTAATGGCTTCACTCTCGAATGGTCATGGCTTCACTTTCGAATGGTAATGGCTTCAGTCTATAATGGCTTCACTCTAATGAGTTCACTCCCTAATGGCTTCACTCTCTAATGGCTCTGCCCTCTAATGGCTTCACTCTCTAATGGCTTCACTCTTCAATTGTTTCGCTCTCTAATCACTTTACTCCCCTAATCGTCTCTCTAATCGCTTCACTCTCTAATCGCTTCACTCCCACTTTGTTGCTTTCAATTAGCATCGCTTTAACTTAAAGCTGTAAATCCAATGAAGGCACATTTTCGAAACCAAAACACAAGCCTAGATTTGATCCAACTTAGATACTAGTGCACTCATTAAACATGCATTGCAGTTTGCTCCTGTGCAGTCTGCTATGCTCGAAAACGGGGAAACTAAGCCTTTCAGTATGCCCACCGAAATTAATTCCCCTCATTTCTCATCCGATATATTTTTATCAACATTCTTATCCTCTCTTCCAATTTTGACCTGTATCGATATTCAGCAAAGTTTTATTTGCAGCTCCCTCCTCCCTCCTCCCTCCTCCCTCCTCCCTCCTCCCTCCTCCCTCCTCCCTCCTCCCTCCTCCCATCTCCCCACTCCCCTCCCTCCTCCCTCCTCCCTCCTTTTCCCTCACTCCTTCCTCTCTCCCTCCTCGCTGCTTTTCCATCACTCCTTCCTCCCTACTCCCTTAAGTACCGCTGGCATACAACTCAATTATTTCTTGTCGCACATAAATAATACACTTACACACACACAGTCATAAATAACACACACACAAATAACACCAGCACACAAATAACACACGCACACAAATAACACACGCACACAAATAACACGCACACGCACACACACACACACACACACACACACACACACACACACACACACACACACACACACACACACACACACACACACACACACACACACACACACACACACACAGGCCGGTAAGCTCGTTCTGTTCTTTTAATGTTATTGCGTGTTCTTTATTTGCCTGGCTATAGTAATATATAATATATAGCCTTTGCTTTACGCCGATCAACTTCGAACTTATTTAATAAGTAGTACCAAATTAAGCTCATCCTGGCCCTCATTTTAGTATCAAAATTATCATCCACATTTAAATATTGGTAATTGATATTAAAAACCTATATATCTCGAACTTCACACAGAATTTACGGCAATGAATATTCCTCAACACCATGTCAAAACTGTTATCAATATAATTCTCGTTTAATTTCCTGTGTAATACTTATGTTAAATTGCCTTTAATGGGGTGCATGTGCCTAGCTGTGAAAAGTGTCCATTGTCACTGATTGTGAGGAATTGACTTGAGAAGGAAGCACATGCCATACCGCTTAGCTCAGGTTCTCCACCATCAACTGTCGCTGATATTTGTGTTTCCGTTAACTAAAGATCACATAGTATTACTATGCAGTCAAATGAACTAATAATCGTAAAGAATGCAGGGTAGGACAATAAGGGTTGCCTGGGGCACCTAGTTTACTCGGTTGGGTTCTCGGTGGCCTTCCCAAATGGGCAAGTCGTTATTTTTCTGATCTGCAGTAGTAGATTTCAGTTTCAATTGGCTGACTTGGGCGCAGGCAAGTAGACAATTCAGTCCCTTGCCTGATTGGGTAAGTGGGGACAAAATGTTACTATCCTACCCTGGAATGCCAAATAATTCAGAGGAAAAACATCAATTGTATATCTCCCAAATTATCGCTCGTGTGCTCTGACAAACTGGTATGCAAACCAAGAATATTGCCAATGAACAGGTAGATGATTGCTGGTTGTAGTTGTAAAATCTGTTATTATGACAATTACAGCTGCATCGTTGAAGCAACTATAACGCGTAATACATAGTTATAAAGTAGAACCTCCAGCTTTGAGAGTTTCTCAGTAAAAAGGAGTTAACAGGCTTTTAGCACCGCACGGCAGTATTGTCCAACCCATCACCATTTGCTTTGCTTCTTTTCCCTTCATTCCCCTCACTTCCCTCACTTCCCCCACTTCCCTTCCCTTCCCTTCCCCCACTTCCCTTCCCTCCCCTCCCCTTCCCTCCCCTTCCCTTCCCTTCCCTTCCCTTCCCTTCCCTTCCCTTCCCTTCCATTCCCTTCCCATCCCATCCCTCCCCTCTCCCTCTCCCTCCACTCCCCTCCCCTCTCCCTCCACTCCCCTCCCCCTCCCCTCTCCCTCCCGTCCCTTCACTTTCCTTCACTTTCCTTCACTTCATTTCCCCCTCACTTAATTTTATTTTATTTTGCTTCCCTCACTTCACTTCCGTTCACTTCACTTCCTGTCTTCCTTTTGACGGTGCTTCGTTCCACTCCTATTCACCCCATTTTGGTAAGTCATCTTATTAGAAAATTAGTGAAGTTCATAGCAAATATATATCATAATTAAATATTCAAATTATGCAACTGAGTATTTAGCATAATAAGCTTTCCAGTGCAGACATTAGGCATTGTGACCTACACTTTGCACATGTGACAAATTGACCTCTATAGAGATAAATAATCTATAAAGTTTCGAAAATGAATGTCTATATATACATTTAACCATCATCTTACATTCCACATAAACCATTTTTAAATTGCTAAATAGTATTTGTTTTCTCTCAGTTTGGTTTCTGCCCACCTTCAAAGCACAGCTATGACATGGAGAAATTCACGCTTTTTTCTCCTCTTTTTTGCACAGTTCATTAAGCAGGGGAAATATCAATCGTAGACAATTGGTCTTCCTCATTCCACTGCTCCTTGCTCTATCCTAGTAATGCTGAGTGCCAGGTTAGGTCGCGACAAGTATAAGTTTTTAAGTAATTGGTTTGACTTGATCAGGGTTAGAACCCGCGGGTTCAAATCCCAAGACCTACCAAAGCAGGAGACGGATGCTCAACTTATCCAGCCATATATCACTTCATATCAGCCGCGTACCTTTTTAAGAATTAAAAAAATATTTTCTTTCTTCAAAACAATTTATGCAATTTCTGTGAACAAGACTTGTAATGGCATTCAATTATATTTGCAGCAACAGCAAAATACCAAGGACGGAGGACAAGCTGTAGTCACTAAGTTAAAGTGTGCGGCAGGTTTGGCAGAACTGGCCACCAAGAAATATAAATCAGCGGCCAAATACTTTCTGCAAGCAAGTTTTGACCACTGTGATTTCCCTGAGGTGAGTACATAATTTAGTTTTTCTTTGGTTTTATTTAATCGTCCACAAAACTGATTCTAATGTCGGCATACTTTTTGAAGGTATTTAGCTGATCATGAACCAGTTTAAGACGTTTATTTTTCCATTTGACATTTACTTGACTGACTCAAATATCCTTTTCTCCCTGTTTTGGTTTAAAAAAAAAAAGCATTTGAAATTCTTTTCTAGGCTAAACTAGTGTACAAAACACTGAGTAATGGCTGTCACACTACGACGTATTGCGTCAGCGTATGCCCAATGGCTGAAATGGTCGCAATACGTTGAGATTCGTCAAGCTTTTCGACTCGAGAGGCCTAAGTTGGACGTATACATACCATATACAAATACTGAACATATGCAGAACGTATGTCCGACCTATTGCTAGCGTATGTCCGGCGTATACATACCGTATACACAAAGTGCTGAACGTATGCGGAACGTATGTCCGACTTATTGCTAGCGTGTGCCAGCATTTGATAGGATATATAAGAGCATATGGCCAACATGTGGGAAACATATGGTTAACGTGCCTCCTGGTGAAAAACGCTCACACAACTTTCGTAGAATGCCAGTGAACGTTATATACGTTATTCGTTTGCCAGAAGAACGTCGTACATGCCTACCATATGCCCAACACGTCACGCGTTCAAGTTTTTTGACATGCACAAAAATCTTTGGATCCCTAGCGTGCATCGCCGTAAGATGCCATATGACAGTGTATGACGACGTATGCCTAACATACCCATAACGTACACCGACGTGTTGGCAAGAATTTGCATACATCAGCATATGCTAAGGCTATACGTCGTAGTGTGACAGGGCCATAACCGAGTTAGATTTTTTTTCACTCTTTTATTTAAAGTTGTTTAGACCGATGAAGGCACATTTTCAAAACCAAGACACTTATCTAGATTTGACCCTATGTATTCAACGTAGAGACTGGTTCACTTAGTAAGCATTAGCTGCTGCATGGAAGGGTATAGTGTGGCGTTCTCTGTGGCGGAGTGGTTAGAGTGTCTGACTTTTTTCTAGGTCAGACTCCTAATCTGAGGGTCGGCGGTTCGATTCCCCGTGCCTCCAGCTCTGCCAATTTGGATTTCCACCGCTGTGTATAACTTACATCGTCATCAAAGGCCGGTTGCTCTCATACCATGTCTATGTGGTGCGGGAGCTTAAAAATCCCTTGGGTCAGTAAAAGTGTAGGCTCAGGCTTTCTATCGACCAGCAGTGGAATGAGGAAGACCAGTCGTCTATGACTGAAATTTCCCCTGCTTAAACAACTAATGGACCAACAAAAAAAAAGAAAAAAAAAGTAAGTCAGTTAATAGAACTGAAGCGTATGTCAGAATTTCGACGTGCATGCCAACATTAATTCACACACTCGTACACACAAGCAAAAAATAACAGGAAGGCAACAACAGAGCATAGTTTAAAGGTGATTTATTTAATCAAATTTAATCAAATTAATCTTGGCTGACGTATCAGCGGTAGTGTGTGGAGGGCCAGGCACTATGACCCAGATGCCCTGAGCAGTTCAGGGGCTAAATGTATGAGCAACGGGATATCTGCGCCGGTGTTAAGGGCGGCCGACGGGGTAGCTATCGTCGGTGTTGGTATATGGGTCACATGAAATGTATGTGTGCCAAGCGCGCGTTATTTGGGGAACCCCTCTGGGAATGTACCCGGCGAGCGTCGTAGGAGTCGGGAGGGTCTGTGTGTGTGTCTGTGTGTGTGTGACTCTGTGTCTCTGTGTTTCTGTGTGTGTGTCTCTGTGTGTGTGTCTCTGTGTGTGACTGTGTGTGTCTGTGTGTGTGTGTCTGTGTCTGTGTGTGTGTCTCTGTGTGTCACTCTGTGTTTCTGTGTGTCTGTGTGTGTGTCTCTGTGTTTGTGTGTGTCTGTGTGTGTGTGTCTGTGTGTGTGTCTCTGTGTGTGTCTGTGTGTGTCTGTGTGTGTGTTTCTGTGTCTCTGTGTGTGTCTCTGACACAGAGACACACACAGCAACAGAGACACAAAGACACAGACACACACACAGACAGAGACACACACAGACAGAGACACACACAAAGACACACACAGAGACACACAGAGACAAAGAGACACACACAGACACACAGAGACAAAGAGACACACACAGAGACACACACAGAGACAGAGACACACACAGAGACACACACAGACACAGAGACACCCACACAGAGACACAGAGATACACAAACACAGACACACACAGCAACAGAGACACAAAGACACAGTGACACACACACAGACACACACAAAGACAGAGACACAACATAGAGACACACACACATAGACACAGAGACACACATACAGACACAAAGACACACACACAGACACACACATATACACAGACACACAGAGACACAGACACAGAGACACACACAGAGACAGACACACACAGACACATATACACACATACACACACAGCAACAGAGACACAAAGAGACACACATACAGACACAAAGACACACACAGACATATACATAGACACAGAGACACACACAGACACAGAGACACACACACACAGACACAGACACACACAGAGACATACAGACAGAGACACACACACAGACACTGAGACACACACAGAGACACAGAGATACATAAACACAGATACACACAGCAACAGAGACACAAAGACACACACACAGACACACACAAAGACACAGAGACACACACACATAGACAGAGACACACATACAGACAAAGACACACACACAGACACACACACACAGACACACATACAGAGACATAGTGTGACAGCTACATAACACCGACGATAAACCACCTACAAGTTGGGGTTAGTGTAGGCCACGTTAACCCTCGAGGGGTTTGCCTAACCCGTGCACATACATTGTCACTTTTGGCCTCTAACCGGGGAATTCCGGACTACGCTCGGGTTATGACCACTAACCCGCCCTCATACATTTGGCCCCTGATCAGTTCAGCGTGTTAGAGCAACTCGTGGAGATGAATAGGGGTCATCTGATTGGAAGGACAGCCCTCAAACCCATGTAAAGTGGGTGGGAGGGCGGGTGATTGAAGTGGTGTGGAGAGCAGCCAGTGTGGAAGTGCCGGGCTAGTCGTGGTGAGGTTCGCAAGGAAGACTAAAAATAGAACAACTGCCTCGTGTGCAAATTACCCATGTTAGCCTGCAGCCAACATGTTTAATTTAGCATATTTTCACTTCATCTGTCTCCAAAGTTAAACATTTACAATAAAAGCTACTAATGTAAGGTCGATTATGACAATCAACATAATATATTTATCTCCAAAAACTAATTTTGGGGAACTCAAAGCCATCGGACTCTGTGCTTTCAAAAAGTTGTGAAATAGGAGTCGGAATTCTAAAAGTAAAAGTTGTGTACCTTAGGCAGAGCGGCACACACAACACTATGGAGTATTGTCTTATGTTGTTGAAAAAGTACAGGGTGCAGGTAAGCATGTAGATGACGCTGGCAGGTGCATTGGCTTATTTTGAAAACACTGGGACTATGCCCGTTGAAAAAAGCAGGGAAAGGAAAAAGTAGTCATTTCAAAACAAAACCAATGGTCTACAACTGGTTCAGCAAAGGCTGTGTGTGGTATATGCTGTCCTTCCTGTCTGTGAGAAAGTGCATATAAAATACCCCTTACTGCTTATCAGAAAGAGTAGCCAATGTGGCGGCAGTGGGTTTCCTCCAAAGAAATATGTCAGAATGAGCATATGTTTGACATCCAATAGCCGATGATACAAAAATTAATGTGCTCTCGAGGCGTCGTTAAATAAAACAAGCTTTACCTTTTTTTTCAAAACAACATGAATCACATTCTCTATTTGCAGTTGCAATCCGCAAACGATGTAGCTAAATACGGTGCCCTCTGTGCACTCGCTTCCTTCGACCGCCAGGAGTTGCAGAAAAATGTGATAGCCAGTAGGTGAGTGCCTTTTATGTATTGTGGTTTGAGCTGGGTGTGAGGCACTCCTCATAGAAATGGAATCTAATTGATTTTATTTTAGGTGTTTTTGTTGCATTACGACAAACAAGTAATATCACAGATAATAAGAAATAAATAGAATATTCCATAAAATAATCTAAGGTCATATCAAAATACCTTTGGTATATATATATACCTCTAGTATGAATCATAGCCAATAAGAAATAAATTGAATATTCTCTATAATAATAACTGCGATAAGATTGGATGTTTGTTTGTTGGGGTTTTACATCCTGGCAAAATCTAAGGTCATCAGGATGGGATGTGATTGTAGGGATGAAAGATCTTCGCGATTTCGCGGATTTCAGCGATTTTTTATATTTACCGATTAATGTTAAACAAAATATATATTATATATATAATATATGACAGCGACTGATTTGTCCAAATTCTGTTGGTATGACCTTAGATGTTGCTAGAACATCAAACCCAAACAAAAAAGGGTTAGATATGGGCAATAATAATTAATATAGTCACAACAAAGACAGTTAAAACCTGACTTTCGGCATTTTCCCGTGATTCCCTGATAACGATAATCCTATGGGATGAAATCCGCGTTTTCGCAGAGATTTCCCATTGGCAGCAAGGTCTTCGCCTGATTTCCCCATTTTTTGTCAGAGACTACTTTCATCCCTGAGATTGGAGGATTGAATGAGTTGTGTTTCTGCGTGCTCTTTTTGTGTTTCCTGTTGGCATGGCTGCAGCATATATATTATTATCAATATGTAACACACACACCGTATTTCTTTGCAGTTCATTTAAATTGTTCCTAGAGCTTGAACCGCAACTGAGAGATATCATTCACAAGTTCTACGAATCGAAGTATGCCTCATGCCTAAAACTCCTGGATGAAATTAAGGTAACCATCTTGCGCCCACTATTATGAAATGTGCAGTTTTGCGAGTACTCTCAGTCAGTAATCTGCCGGGTTCTAAAGTAAAACCTCTCTAAATCGACCGACCATGGGATCGACTTTAAATGGTCCATTTAGCGATGTGGTTGGTTTAGGGAGTTTTTTTTATCATGTATGGGCGATCGTTTGGGACTCAAATAAAGCGATTGATAAAGGGGAGTGCTCGATCTGTGGAGGTGGTTGGTTAGAGAGGTTTTACTGTATTCATTTCCACATAGCTCTTTTGTGCACACTGTGGTGTCATGTGGGCTATCACTGACGAGCATGTCATGGGTCCGTTACTTCACTTATATATTGCTGCCACCAACTAGTTTTTTTTGGCTACTATTTTGCTAGCTCACAATCGCTCAGTCAGGACAATAACTTTTTTAATTAATTGATGATACAGTTGCCTCTTGTTCGTTCTTGGACTAATCATATCTATGTAGGGTTTGGTAGAAATAACGAGACATATTTTGTACACCTTGCTGACATTGTTACAATGTGAATAATAACGAGACCTATATTGTACACCTTGCTGACATTGTTACAGTGTGAATAATAACGAGACCTATATAATGTACGCCTTGCTGACATTGTCACAGTGTGAATAATAACGAGACCTATATTGTATACCTTGCTGACATTGTTACAGTGTGAATAATAACAAGACCTATATATTGTACACCTTGCTGACATTGTTACAGTGTGTATGATAATGAGACCTATATTGTGCACCTTGCTGACATTGTTACAGTGTGAATAATAACGAGACCTATATTGTACACCTTGCTGACATTGTTACAGTGTGAATAATAACAAGACCTATATTGTACACCTTGCTGACATTGTTACAGTGTGAATAATAACGAGACCTATATAATGTACGCCTTGCTGACATTGTTACAGTGTCTATGATAATGAGACCTATATTGTACACCTTGCTGACATTGTTACAGTGTGAATAATAACGAGGCTTTATATTGTACATCTTGCTGACATTGTTACAGTGTGAATAATAACAAGACCTATATATTGTACACCTTGCTGACATTGTTACAGTGTGTATGATAATGAGACCTATATTGTACACCATGCTGACATTGTTACAGTGTGAATAATAACGAGATCTATATTGTACACCTTGCTGACATTGTTACAGGGTGAATGATAATGAGGCCTATATTGTACACCTTGCTGACATTGTTACAGTGTGAATAATAACGAGGCTTTATATTGTACACCTTGCTGACATTGTTACAGTGTGAATAATAACAAGACCTATATATTGTACACCTTGCTGACATTGTTACAGTGTGAATAATAACGAGACCTATATTGTACACCTTGCTGACATTGTTACAGTGTGAATAATAACGAGACCTATATTGTACACCTTGCTGACATTGTTACAGTGTGAATAATAACAAGACCTATATAATGTACGCCTTGCTGACATTGTTACAGTGTGTATGATAATGAGACCTATATTGTACACCTTGCTGACATTGTTACAGTGTGAATAATAACAAGATCTATATTGTACACCTTGCTGACATTGTTACAGTGTGAATAATAACGAGACCTATATTGTACACCTTGCTGACATTGTTACAGTGTGAATAATAACAAGACCTATATAATGTACGCCTTGCTGACATTGTTAGTGTGTATGATAATGAGACCTATATTGTACACCTTGCTGACATTGTTACAGTGTGAATGATAATGAGACCTATAGTGTACACCTTGCTGACATTGTGACTGTGAATAATAACAAGACCTATATTGTACACCTTGCTGACATTGTGACTGTGAATAATAAGACCTATATATTGTACACCTTGCTGACATTGTTACAGTGTGTATGATGAGACCTATATTGTACACCTTGCTGACATTGTTACTGTGTGAATAATAAGACCTATATATTGTACACCTTGCTGACATTGTTACAGTGTGAATAATAACAGGACCTATATTGTACACCTTGCTGACATTGTTACAGTGTGTATGATAATGAGACCTATATTGTACCCCTTTCTGACATTGTTACAGTGTGAATAATAACAGGACCTATATTGTACACCTTGCTGACATTGTTACAGTGTGAATAATAACAGGACCTATATTGTACACCTTGCTGACATTGTTACAGTGTGAATAATAACAGGACCTATATTGTACACCTTGCTGACATTGTTACAGTGTGAATAATAACGAGACCTATATAATGTACGCCTTGCTGACATTGTTACAGTGTGTATGATAATGAGACCTATATTGTACACCTTTCTGACATTGTTGCAGTGTGAATGATAACGAGGCCTATATTGTACACCTTGCTGACATTGTTAGTGTGATTAATAATGAGGCCTATATTGTACACCTTGCTGACATTGTTACAGTGTGAATAATAAAAAGTGTTATTTTATTTTTAGGACACGTTGTTGTTGGACATTTACCTTGCACCCCATGTAAACACCCTCTACATTCAAATAAGGAACCGCGCCCTCTGTCAGGTACAGTTCTCAATTCACACTCTTAATTGATTAAATGACTCATTCACTTATTAAATACCATCTGAGCATTACTATATAACAATGTCTTAAAATATGTCCTCCATTTGCCACGATGTGTAGAATACATTTAGACCAACATGATGGTTTAAAATTAAAGAGTTTTTAGTTAGATATTGTAGTAGTCTGCAAGGAGCCATATAGACAGGTGGGCATGGATATGGTGGTGACATCAGGGAGCCTAGGTAGTCTAATGGTTAGCACACTGGCTCAGAATGCAAGGGGTGTGGGTTCGATTCCTGCTTTAGGCGCAATATTTCTCATTTTCATCACCCTCACGTCACTGGTTCCGTGACCAGTATTCTGTACACACTACGTGCTGTATGGTTGTTGAACCTACCCTGTGTATGTATATATGTAAATGAATTGTCTGTATGTACGTAATTGTAAGTATTAAATGACCATTTAAAAGAGTTACAATTTCATGGGGATGAGTGTAGTAGTCTGCAATGACCTCTCAGGCAAGAACCCACATAGACAGGTAGGCATGAATAGGGTGATGACAGGGAGCCTAGGTGTAATGGTTAGCACACAGGCCCGGAATGCAAGAGATGTGGATTCGATTCCCACTCTAGGTGCAATATTTCCCATTTTTATTACCTTTCCCCCGCCCCCTCCCAGACAATATCAACAAGTGTGGAGGAGGGCTTAAATCTTTTTTTTTTCAAAAATGTAGTTTAGGATTAGATTTCAATGAGTGGGGTAGGGCTGGGGGTGGGAGTGGGATATGGCTGGGGGTGGGGTGGGGCTAGTGGTGGGGGTGGGGGTAGAAGTGGGCTACTACTGACCTGACACCGCCTTCTGCCTGCAGTACTTCAGTCCTTACATGTCGGCCGACATGAACAGGATGGCAACCGGCTTCAACACGACGGTGCTGGCCCTGGAGGACGAGCTGATGCAGCTCATACTGGAGGGGCAGATCAACGCGCGCATCGACTCCCACAATAAGGTCAGTATGCGCAGAGCGTCCAGGGAGCCAGCCGCCTCACCCAGCAGTTTGCATTGCGCCTGGTAAAAAATCATTTATATTCAGCGAATAAAGGTATTATTTTCAGCGCTGAGGCATTGGTCTTCCGGCTAATTTATATTACTTTTTTTTCTGTTCAAAATTTGTATTCCAGTTGAATAATATTTGTTTTCAGCACTCAGGTGCTGGTCTCACGGCTTTAGCAATTATGGTGCATATGAAATTTATGGATAAGATGATATGAACAATATAGGCAATAGCAGGTTGCAATCAGGCATTACAAATATTATAGGAATCTTATTTTGTACATGTAGACTGGAGAATAGCCATTTACCTTTAGACTATATTATTGATTTGCTGATCATGCCTGCGAGGAGACATTAATACAATGGGTATGACAGTATTTTAGTGGATTTAGGATTACGCAGATAATGGTTGCATGATTCATTTAAATTGTCTTGGTCAAAATTCATTCATTCATATATATATAATATACTAAAACCCAAAAAGTTGGCTGCAAAGAAAGAAAAGAAAACAGTGCTGTTACCCAACAGAATTAAGAGATGACAAGGTGTACATTTGATATTTTCAGTGCAATGGTTAGGGTAACACATGGTGAATATGAAGTTCTTCTGTTACTGGTGTTGGTAGAATTCTATACAGACAAACAGGCACCCGCCTACAGGCACACACACATATATGCACACCGGACGCGGTGGCCGAATCCGTAGAGCACAGGCCTCCTGTGGGGAACGTTGGGGGTTCAATTCCCAGTTGAGTCAAACCAATGACTTACAAAATTGATACTTGTCGCTTCCTAGTCAGGCACTCAGCATTATTAGGAGAGGACAAGGACTGGTTGGCTCGGTGTCAGGATAATGTGACTGAGTGGGATATCAGGTCATAGTACTGGCAGCCTGGTCTGCCAGTGGGGCAGCACTATAAAGCCATCATGAGTGTACACTGTCACAAGTCGGTACCCATCCTGATATGACCTTAGATGTTGCCAGGATGTAAAACTCCAACAACCACATACATACATACATAGATACATAGATACATACATACATACATACATACATACATACATACATACATACATACATACATACATACATACATACATACATACATACATACATACATAAATACGTACATACGTGCATACACACACACGCACACACACACATACACATACACATACACATACTGATTTGATCTGATCTGATCTGATTCGTTGTGTTCGTCACGTGACCGCCCAGATCCTGTACGCGAAGGACATTGACCAGCGCAGCTCGACCTTCGCCAAGTCGGTGCAGATGGGGCGCGACTACCAGCGCCGGACCAAGGCCCTCATCCTGCGGTCAGCCATGCTGCGGCACCAGATCCAGGTCAAGGTGCGTTCTTGAGTATTGTGCACCGTCCCGCCTCCTGCCCTGCTGGTTCACACCAATACCATATACAGGTTCCGTTTGGGGCCTGGAAAGTCTTCAACGGTCTTGGACTTCATTTTCTCCATTTCAAGGCCTTGAAAAGCCTCGACTTTTAATCTGTTTTGTGTAATTAGTCTTGAAAAGCCTTGAATTCCATTACACTCTCCCCACTGATCTAAATTCGTCTGAAATCACCATTCACCATTGGTTTTTTTCTCCTTAAATCCAAATGAAAGACATGATTTTTTAAAGATTTTATTTTTTACACACGTGTATTGAATGAAGTGCAATAGTACCTGCTTACAAAGGACAACTCTGCATCTAGACCAATATTGTCCTCGCATAAGGAAATGTCCTGTCATCGGAGGGACAATCAAATGAGATACATTTGTACATTTGTTAAATTGTGAGTACGTGAACGGGACTGTAGTTAGGTGTAAATTTAAATCCACTCCACTTACCGATTCAAACCATTATGTATTATGTATGCCCACTTATAGGAAATATCTATGATAATGTACACTTGCCGACGATGTTTAGAGTGACTGGAAATGTCATACTTAAACAAAACTAAATTATTTACTGGAATTTAGAAGTAACGAAATGCTGATACAGATTTGAGGATAAAGAACTTTGGACACTGTCATACTAATTCACACATGCGTGCTACTTTAGCGTGCGGTCTAAGGGGACTTGAACCATAACCATAACCAGTTAGTTAAAGCTGCATAGTCCGATGAAGCATAACATTTTCTAAATCAAAACAATTATCTAGATTTGATTCTACATTTCTAACTTAGATACTGGTGCACTTATTAAGCATTTGTCACCACGTAGAAGAGAATACTGAGTCAATTTAATAGAACCTGTTACTGCAGAAGCCCATGGTATCATTTTTGACACGCTTGCCAAAATTAATTTTACATGCTTACACTTCAAATATCTCAAAAGTTAGCCATTTAAAATAAAAGTTACTTAAAACTAAAGTAAGGTAGATTATATTAATAAATTTATTACATTTATCTCAGAAAAGTGAGAGAAACTCAAAACCAAAACTTTTAATAGGGATCATAAAAGACCCCATCTGACCTGACTTGACCTGTCTATTTAACTGTTTATGGTTAGGGCTAAAGTAGTACTGAGACGCTTGACTGTTATACTAATGCAGGGATATTTTTCCGTTTTTTTAAGTGGATTTCCTGGGGTTTTTCACAGCCTGGGGGCATTTTAAATATACGATGGAGGTATGGTAGCTAGCCTCTAGGACGGAAATTTGCCGTCGGGATAATAATCTTGGCTTGATTTCTGCTTTTCTTTTTTGCCTGAAACCACTATCATCCCTGTAATGGTTGCTGCTTTATTTATTACGCGTGTAAGTAACATCGGATGACCTGTTCATTGCAGAGTCCGCCCAGGGAGGGTGGGCAGGGCGGAGAGATGTCGATTGCGCCTGGCAGTGCAGCTTCGTCTAGGAATTGAGAGGGACCGGATGAAGCACACTGCAAGAACATCCTGCACCACATCTTACTGTATTATACCAGCTTCCCGAAGACCACCTCTGATCTTCACCCTACCATAAGAACTAAGAACTCACACAGTGCGCGTGATGATGATGGAGGCATTGACCGTGCTCTAGGACATTTGGCTATTATCACACAGAAGAGAAAGCTATGTTATATAATCTATAAACAGTAAAACCTCTTAAATAGACCGACCATGGGACCGACTTTTAAGTGATTCATTTAGGGAGGTGGTCGGTTTAGGGAGTTAGAATATTCTTACAATGGTATTGTTGGAGCCCAAATATAGCAATCGATATAGGGGAGTGGTCGATCTGTAGAGGTGGTCGGTTGGAGAGGTTTTACTGTATATAAGTATATATACAGTAAAACCTCTCTAAATCGGCTGACCATGGGACTGACTTTAAATGGTCAGTCGGTTTAGGGAGTTTTTTTTATCGCTACAATGGTATTGTATGTGCGATCATTTGGGATCCAAATAAAGCGATCAATATATGGGGAGTGGTTGATCTGTGGAGGTGGTCAGTTAGAGAGGTTTTACTGTTTATATTTATTACTGCTTACTGCGGAGGGAGCTATTCTTTCTGTCAGTTGAGTCAGCAGTTTAAATGGGGATGGACAATAAGGTTGATTGTGCATATCTTGCAGCAACCCCAGCGTATTACTGAACTGAAAGGCTATTTATCGCACAGAGCTAGCCACTTTGTTTTGACAAATCAATTAGAGACGTTAATTGGATAAGCTTTAAAAAAATATATAAATATAATAAAAAAGGAATTAAAGTACTTACCAATGGATAAGGTCTCTATAGCTGTGTATTGTATGGAACTTATTTAAATTCTGGATATGATGCGGGGGTCCTACTTGATGACTATTGATGAAATTGTAATATTGGTATCTGTAAGGTGGTTTCTAGCACCTACCCCGTCCTAATATGACCTTAGATGTTGCTAGGACGTAAAACAACAACAAACAAACAAACAAACTAGCACCTAGTGATTCTATTGCATGTCTGAGTCACAAGTTCAGATTCCCCCCCGCCCCCCGGCCCCCACCCCTTGTTTTTTTTTGGTTCCACCTAACCATGTCAATTCCGATGCTTTTACGAATCAAAAGCCCAACGATAAATAAACGATATTGAACTTCATGCAGTTTCTGTTAAGTTTATTTGATCTATATAAATCAGAACTTACAACTGGGGAGCGGGACGTAGCTCAAGCTGTAGCGTGTTTTCCTATCAATCCTGCTCAATGGACCCATTTGCAGTTTGGGCTATTTTCCGTTTCAACCAGTGGTCCACAAATGATTCATCAAAGGCTGTGGTATGTGCTGTCCTGTTTGTGGGAAGGTGCATATAAAAGACCCCTTGCAGCTTATTCGGAAAGAGTAGCCTCTATGATGGCAGCAGGTTTCCTCCAAAGAAATATGTCAGAATGACCATGTTTGACATCCAATAGCCAATGGTATGAAAATCAAAATGCTCTAGAGGTGTTAAATAAAACAAGCTTTACTTTTAACTACAACTGAAAAAATGTTCCTGCAATTTATTTTTTCTCTCTAATTCGGAGAGCATGTCCAATTGTGACTTCTCACCGATTTATAAATGTTAGCTTTATAATAAACCGAATTTTGTATTACCAACAAAATACATTTTCAATATCATTCCAAACATCTGACCACCTTCGTACAAAGCTACAAACAGCTTCCATTCCCTATAATACCCTCAAACAAATATCGGTGACCTATTTGATAAAATCTTTTTAAAAAAGACACCCAAAAAGTAATGTTCACTTTAAAAAACAGGGGACATACCTGTTTATGAAGATAAAGTAGATCTAATGTTTGTTTGAGCTTAATGTCATGGCAACATCTGAGGGCAGGTACCGACTTGTGACAGTGCACACTTATAGTGCTGCCCCACTGGGTAATCAGGCCGCCATCACCATGACCTGATATCCCACTGTCACATTATCCTGACACTGAGCCAACCGGTCCTTGCCGTATCCTATTAATGCCAAGTGCCAGGGAGGTGAAAAGTATCAATTTGAAAGTCATTGGTTTGACTCGACTGCGAACCGAATTCCCGACCTTCCACACGCGAGGCCCACGTTCTACCGATCAGAGATGAAAGACCTCCGCGGTTTCGCGGATTTCTTATATCCACCGATCAATGTTAAACAAAATTCTAAAAGATGGGGTGTATATGACAACAGTTTGGTGGTTCGAATCCCGTTCTTATATGACCTTATATGTAGTTAGAACATAAAACCTAAGCAAGAAACGGTTAGATATGGGCGATATTGCAATCACAACATGCTTAGTTCAGACCTGACTTCCGGTATTTTTCCGCGATTCCCTGACAATGCTAAACCTATGGGAGAATATCAGCATTTCCGCTTTTTTTCCCGGAGACCACTTTCATCCCTGACCGATTAGGCCACCGCGCCCGGTCTAGATCTCATGAGATTAGTGTGATAATCAATCTATAACTGAAGGCAAATGATGAACAAGATGGATAAACTTAAATCAATGTAATCTTTATTATGATCACATTAAAGTGACTTTTCATGTACAACCTCAAGTTGGTATCGCAGTTGATTGTCTAGGCAATCAGTAATGTGACCAATGTCAAAATCCAACAACCATTTCTTTTTCCCATTCATGAATCAATTATGAATGGCCTTAACGTCCAGTTTATCAATATTCAAGAAGCAAAAAACGATGGAGATTGTGACCTAAAAGGGGGAAAACAAAGTTGCCAGGAAATTGCTCATCTGCCCGATATAAAACAGAAATAGGTGTTTTCCTTTTTGTGGGTTTAAATTTTTTTTTGTCCCAACATTATGTCAGTAAAAGGCATATTCCTGTAATTCTTCTCGCGCGCATGTAAATCCATGCTATATTATAACATGCACCATTTAATAAATGCTGATTCAATAAAGCATATATTCATAATAAACTAGAAGCAACAAGTTAGTAGTAGAATCACCAATTTTACCAGAGGCATTTATACCGTATCATCTGACAATGTACACACAATCAATGCCTTGGCGGTAATTATAGGTGCATAGTATGGACAGATATTGGGGACTTCTATCAAAAAGTCACCTTAAGGCAGATCTTGAGATACAGAACAGTAAACTCCCCTTCGCCATTGTCACTATAAAAAGCTTATAATCATTGGACGGTTAAGGTTTAAGCACATGTACAAAATGTTCATATATCAAGGATGAACAGATTTTTGCGTTTTTTTTTTTTTTAAAACAAATTTTTACAATCTAATATTTCTGGTAATTCTAAAATATTGGACAATTGCATGTATTCTGAGATATATAATCAGACAATTGCATACATTTTCGACATTACCTAAATACAATTACCACCAACAAAAATCAGTAATATTTGATAGCTCAAGAGCTGCACCAATAATAGCATCCCAATGACAGGTGGACTTCCAGACAAATCCAATCTCTCAGACTTGAAGTTGCAGAGTCCGATGGTTTTGAATTTCTGTATTTTTTCTGAGATAAATATATTAGATCGATCACTAGTATCGACTTTACATTAGCTCAAAGTTACTTTTATTTTAAATGGTAAACTTTTGACATATTTTGAGTGCAAACATGGAAAATTAGTCTTGGCAAGCTTGCCATAGACTTATCCAGGAACAGGTTCTGTTAAATTGACTCAGTATTGCCTTCTACGCAGAAACGAAAGCTCATTAAGTGCATCAGTATCCAAGTTAGATATGTAAAATCAAATCTAGATAATTGGTTTGGTTTTGAAAATTTGATATTTCATCGGACTATGCAGCTTTAACATTACCAGCAATTGCAGAAATACCGGAAATAGATTTGATACTGCTCTCCAAGAACATTCTAGTCTTATTTGCTTCTTAGCATTCAATATAGACTGCATAGAAACTATTGGTGTTGACCCTATTATTTCTCGGCGTAGATTTCCCCTTTCTTCTTTTTAGTCAATGACCGCTTTCATCTCTGATATATAGAATAAATACAAGATATTTAGATAAATTAACATACATAAGGCAGATTAAGAGAACACAGTGTATGTGTGCGTAATATATAATTGGTGCTGTATATAAATCGGTATTTTCTTGTTCGTATTGTTCCAAGCAAGCAGACGATAGGTGCAATTTTCAATATATCTCTTGGAATTGAAACCAGTATTAAAATGTTAGACCAACAGATTTCTCCTATGTTATTAAACGACCGTTCAATTAGCCTTAATTTCACGCCAATTAAAAAAACTGCCATCTATGGTTTGATTTAGTTCGTTGTTATATGAAGGTCATATTCGTTATAGATTAGTGATTCTCATAGGTGCAATGGTTTAGAACCTGCGCATTGTAAATAGAGTTTTCAATAGTCGATACTACATCTCACATAGTGGCTACTGGTTGAACGCCCTTAACAAGTGAGTAAATCTTTCTTGTGGTTTTACGTCCTATCAACATCTATGATCATATCAAGCGGGTACCGAGTTGTGACAGTGCGCATTCATGACGACTTTACAGTGCTAATCAGTCCATGCCTTATCCTAACAATGCCGAGCGCAGGACTAGGTAGCGACAAATATACATTTGGTAAGTCATTGGTTTGACTTGGCTGGGACTCGAACTCCCGATCTTCCACACGGGAAGTCTGCGCTCTAACTGATTAGGCCACCATGCTTGGTAGGTGGGTAAATGTAGACGGCAGTAAAGTTTTGAACAACACTGTAGACACCTGGACAACGGAAGTCCAGGAACCATAACTTGGCCAGCAAGCATCATTCTTGCCTACACACTGGTTACCACCGTAGCAGTAGTGCAGGAACAGGTGAAGGCGAGTACAGTAAAACCTCTCTAACCGACCATCTCCACAGATCGACCACTCCCCTATATGGGTCATTCTCAGAAGTTGTGTACCAATAGTGTGACATCAGTACCACAAAATCAAAACGCTGCCAAAGTCCTATAAACAAGTTTCCTCAATGTGTCCTTTTACATCTGAATAATTGAAAATAAACATATTCTGGCATTTTTAAGTAGGTCAAATGATGCTCACACCCAATAAATAGCAGTATAGCATGGAAACCAATCTGACTCCAAAATCAAATATTTTCCACACAAAACTTGACATTTTTAGGACATTTCACATGCCACTTGCTTTATAAACAGTAGTAATAATAATTTGAAACCTCATTGCTATGGTTTTGTTTTATTTGTGAATATTAAAGAGAAAAGTAAAAAAATATTAGCAAGGTAACAGTCAAAGTGGAAACAACAATTTTACACAAATGTTCGGCTCAAATTTCAATGTTTAGGGGCAATTTCAGGATTTATCTTTTGCTATACCATAACTGGGTCCATGCATAGAGTGTCAAATGGTGAAAATAGTTCCTGTACTGCATCTGTACTCAGTGTTTGATACAGAGTTTCATAGTACTTGCAAGTGGAAATGAAATGTTACGATGTTACTGACTCCAGAAAAGGTTAACTATTTCATAATTAAAATTATTTATTTTAGAAATAAATGTCTTCAACTAATGAAGACATTGTATATGACCATTTGAAATGAAATGAACTGTTGTTCAGAGGTTTTCATTAAGTTTGTGACACTTTATTTTCAATGCTGTTGACAATGTCACAAATTTGTGATGTAATTGTTGACGTATTTAGCTACATCCATCCCAATAAGATACATAATACACAATATTAACATTTACTTTTGATCTAAAATATCTCCCACATTATTGGGCTAAATGATGAAATCTAAATATTGACACTCCAATAATGGGTTTCTTTGAAATATGCATTTCAAGTAGACTACCTCAAGTGGTACACAGTTTCTGAGAACGACCCATATCAATTGCTTTACTTGGGTCCCAAACGATCACCTATACAATACCATTGTAATGATTAAAAAAACCTCTCTAAACCTCCCTCCTCCCTAAATGGACCATTTAAAGTCGATCCCATGGTCGGTTCATTTAGAGAGGTTTTACTGGACAGTAAAACCTGTCTAACCGACCACCTGCACAGATCGACCACTCCCTTATATCCATCACTTTATTTGGGTCCCAACAATACCATTGTAACCATAAACCGACCACCTCCCAAAATGGACCACTTAAAGTCGGTTCCATGATCGGTCGATTTAGAGAGGTTTTACTGTACTTGTTTCTAACCATTGGAGTGTATTTCGACAGGCTTGAAATGAATAGCAGTGACCATTATTCCGCTCCTTGAAGGTTCGCGTTTTCCAGGATGCTCTCGAAGTCAAATGGCTCAAAAGAGAAGCCCTCTCCCTTGTAGAACTTGCTTTGAAATTCGACCCTACAAAAGAAAGCTCCCATTGTACGGAGATTTATCATGAACACCGAACACACAATGGGAATAGGTGTAGGAGGTACACATACGATGAAAAAAGCAAGCATTTTAAAGTTGCATGCTATTTAAATGAAAGATGAATGGTTGGTTGTTTTACGTCCTTGCAACATCTAAGGTCATATCAGGTCGGGCACCGACTTGTGACAGTGCACACTCATGGCAAGTTTATAATGCTACCGACTGGGAAATCAGGCTGCCTGCACCATGACCCGATATCCCACTCAGTCACATTATCCTGACACTGAGCCAACCATTCCTTACCCTATCCTATTAATGCCGATCGCCAAACTAGGAAGCGACAAGTATCATTTTTATAAGTCATTGTTTTGACTCGACCAGGAACCAAACTACTGATCTCCCACACGCGAGGCCTGTGCTCTACTGATTCGGCCATCGGTCCCTAGGTGGAAGGAGGCAAGGGCACTTACCAGTGAAGTCTGAGCGTGTGCAGGAAGGCGGAGAGACCTTCCATTGCGAGTAGGATGACGACAGTAAGGCAGGCCCAGGGCGCAAATATCATGAACACCACCACACTCCCTCCGAACCCGTCTACCTTGAAGCCGATCCGCAGCACCATGTTCCACAATACCTCGGACAGTTCTGGAATAGCAAGCAGCTCATACAGAATGCGCAGATGCTGATATGGCGACTGCATTGTTTTGGGACACAACATATTTTCTTTTAGATGGTTGGCGAAGAAGGTAGTGCTGTTTCGACGGTATTTTGGAAACAAATTTTGTTCTTACATAGTAGGTTAAGCACAAAATATGTTTGTTGATACACACTGGTATTAATTCGGCCACCGCGCCCGGTATTATATTTAGTACTGATAGAAAAATATTAACATATAATTCCCCCAAGTGTGTCATATGAGACATTGACATGGTAATACAGGATGACGTACACATTTTCAGTGTTAACCTAATTCAGGAAAAAAAAAGGAAAGCTTGTTTTATTTAACAATGCCTCTAGAGCACATTGATCTTTACCATCGGCTATTGGACGTCAAGCAAATGGTCATTTTGACATATTTCTTTAGAGGAAACCCACTGCCACCACATAGGCTTCTCTTTCCGATAACCAGCAAAGGGTCTTTTATATGCATTTTCCCACAGACAGGACAGCACATACCACAGCCGTTGATTAATCATTTGTGAACCACTGGTTGAAACAGAAATAGCACAAACTGCAAATGGGTCTACTGAGCAGGATCGATAGGATGACCCACACCATCACAGGTGGACACTCTACTGCTTGAGCTACGTCCCGCTCCCCCTAATTCATAGAACAAAATGGTGGCTGGATTGAGGCAGCAGCAACTCACGTGCATGAGCGAGACTGAGGGCCCAGAGACGAAGATAGGAGGCGGTGTGGGAGATGCAGCCTAGGCAGAACTCTATGGTGTGTATCATCTGGTGAATGAACACCTCCCCGAAGTCAAACTGAAAACACACAAACCATTTAGTGATACATCGTACATTTCAATATAAGGATGAGAGGACTCTGGTCACCTTATACAAGTCTCTGATAAGACCGCACCTGGAGTTTGCAAATCAAGTCTGGGATCCTCATCTGGTTAAGCACATTGTATCTCTGCAAAATGGTCATCGTGTGACAAGGATGATCCCAGGATTGGAATAGATGGCATATGAAGATCACCTGAGGGGGCTACCAACATTGTTATATCGTCGTCTCAGGGGAGATATAATAGAGATTATTATATTAATAGAGGCTATGACAGTGATGTCACAACGGGTTTGTTCAACCTCAGAATAGACAGCAACACCAAAGGCCAGCGGTATAAGATCTACAAGGAGAGGCTCAGACTTGAGGTCAGGAAACACTAATTTTTCTTTTGAGTGACGCTCCATGGAAGTCTTCCAGACCAAGTGCTTGAAATGCCAACGGTAGAAGCATTTGAGAGAAGGTTGGATAGACATTGGAGAGGACACCCACAATTATATGACTTCAGGACTCCGTCGACCTCCATTTGTGTGCAAAATAAGTTCTTTTTTACCATAATGAGCTGGCATTAGAGGCCCAATAGGGCCTAGATCAGCCAGAAGAGGATCTGTAAGTTAATCTCTAAATTAATCTATTGTTCCTCTATGGGTCTAGTTACAATCCGATATTAGTTTTAGTGCTGCACATATACCATTTATTGTTCATTTACCGTCAGTTTACTGGTCGAGTTATCATGTGACATACACTTTGTTGCACATATACCCTTTATTATTAATTTAATATCTGTCACTGGTATAGTTACCATATAACAGTCTTGTAGTCTTACAAATGCTATTCATTCTCTATTTACCAGAAGACTGTTAATGGTCTAGTTACCATGTAACATTCGCTCTGTTGCACAGATACTCTTTATTATTAATTTAACATCTGTCACTGGTATAGTTACCATCTAACAGTCTTGTAGTTTTACAAATACTATTCATTGTCTATTTACCAGAAGACTGTTAATGGTCTAGTTACCATGCCTCGAATGGCAACCTTGTGCGGAGGCTGTTGGGAAGAGGTGGAGGTGGGAGCCCTCTAGATTTTATATTATAAAGAAAAAGCAAAAGAAAGGCTTTAAAAGCATCAAACTATCCTGATAATTACATCGCTTGGATTTTCACACATCACTTCACATCCTAGTTGCAGACGTTATACACTATAGAACAGAAGGTGAAAAACTGGGAGCTATACGGTTAGCATGCATCAATTATTAATCCGGGGAGTGTATCACCACATATAGTTTATTACACTCATTTTAACAATATAAATAGAAAGATGCCATGAAATGATCTAAAATTATATTTTTCTTGGCCATAATTTACATAATTGTGAGCTTTTAAATTCATAAGTGTCTTTTGACACATAATTGATTGTATGCTTCCACATTCTGTGTAAAAGCGATGGTTGAATAAAAATATGACAATAAAAGTTAAACATTTATCGCTGTGAATATGACCTATGCTGCCAACATGGCGTAGAGCAACCACCAATCAATAAATTAAGATAAACATTCCCTAACCGAGAGTGAGACATCAATCAGTTAAATATAATGGACATAACCCACATATTGATGATATGCTACAAAAATCAACTCTTTAAGTTAAAAAGGAAAATTTGTTGAGTTAAAAAAATCATCATCTCCCAAAACCAACTTACAAGAGCCTCTTTGGGGACGGCTGACAGGGCACTGGTTACAGCAGACGACTCTTCTGTGAGGATCTGTGTGTCAGTCGAAGACTCGCCAAACATCTCGCCGGTAGGGTTCATATCCACCATGTACACGAGCTGTAGCGAGAAGACACAGCTACTGACAAGGTGCCTACACCACCCAGCAAGCCACCCCGGCAAAGTCTACTCCCACCAATTTGTACTTTTATCTACTTTTAGTTTGTTGGAGCATCACATCCAGGCAATATTTAAAGTTGCATAATCCGATGGTTTTGAGTTTCTGTCATTTTTCTGAGATAAATATATTGAATTGATTGCTATAATCTATGTTACTTTAGATTGAAGTAACTTTGATTTTAAGTGGCTAACGTTTGAGATAATTTAATTGCAAACATGTAAAATTAGCATGCCAAAACTCTGACGCCATAGGATTCTGCACTAATAGGTTCTATTCAATTGGCTCAATATTCCCTTCTCTGTGGCAACAAATGCTTATTAATTGCATCCGTACCTAAGGTAGGTATGTAGAATCAAATCTAATCAAATCTAGTTAATTGTTTTGATTTTGAAAATTTGATGCTCCATCGGACTATGCAGCTTTAACTTTAAGATCATATCAGAATAGGTACCGACTTGTGACAGTGCGCGCTCATGGCAACTTTATAGCACTGCCCCACTGAGAAATCAGGCCACTGGCACCATGATCCAATAGCCCAGTCACATTATCCTGATACTAAGCTAACCAATCCTTGCCCTATCCTAGTAATGCCGAGCGCCAAGCTAGATAGTGACAAGTATCAATTTAGTAAATCATTGGTTTGACTCGGCCGGTTTTCAAACTCCCGACCTTCCTCACGGGAAGACTGCGCTCTACTGTTTGGCCACCGCATCTGTTATTTTAAAATATATGTATGTGCTGAGCACTTGCTTTTTATCATGGGTTATTATTTATCGATGGGTTGATTGATTTATTGTGCAAGTCTTTATTCCTCTCAATTCATGTCAGTGCTGAGGCAATGGGTTTCCAGCTGAAATTACAAATAATCACACACTAAATGAAAATTACAACAAATATAATTGATAAAACGCACAAATAAAGATAACTAAATTAATAAACAAAAATATCCTTATGATAATAATTATTAGAATATTCACAATTATAATAAATAGCTTAAAGGGTATACTTATTAACGTCTAACTTTTCAGTGATAACAGTCAGGAAGTTGTACAGTTGATAGAATCAAGTGGGGTCATAGTAATTTGAATAGAGGAAACATTCCACTTACAATTGTCGCATTAAAGTTGCATAGTCCGCTGGTTTAGAGTTCCTATTATTTTCTGAGATAAATATGAGGTTGATCGTTATAATCTACCTTACTTTAGTCTGAAGTAACTTTTATCTTAAACGGCTAGCTTTTGAGATATTTTAAATGCAAACATGCACAAATAATTTTGGCAAGCACCGTAGGCTTCTGCAATAACAGGTTCTATTCAATTGCCCCAGTATTCCCTTTGATGTGGCGCCAAATGTTTAATAAGTGCACCACTATCTAACTTAGATATGTAGAATAAAATGTAGAGAATTGCTTTGGCTTTGAAAATTTGATGTTTTCATCGGACTATGCAGCTTTATGCATCCTGTGACTGATAATATCATGTGATACCAACAAAACACTGTCCTGGCTGAGAAATTGCAACATCGTATGCAGTGACACGTTCTGTCAAATTATACAATCCCGAATTTAGATCTTCTAAGTAGTGAAATCTTTATAGGTAATGCTGATTTCAAATGCACTTTAAAAATAAAATGACAACACAAAGTAAACTGACTACATAGTGTGAATATCTCAGGATATAACGGCAGTTTGGATTAAGATATTAACTCAATATTAATAGAGAAATCGTGATGTCAGACTACATAGTTTACAGGAGATAGTGCAAGCACAGTACTGGGAATTGAATATGATATAAACAAGCATGTGCAATTCATGGCAGATATACTACAGCATTAAATGACGAGACATCGAATAAAAATCTGATAATTATTCTAATAAGAAATAGACATCATTCTCCAGTACATCTTTTGTTTAATGCTACAGCAACTTAGGGGGAACAACTTGGTTTCTCTGCGTTACAAATACCAAACAAATAACTAAAAACGTATTAAAGAGATTAGTTTAAGCAGACTGTCACTAGCACAATATTTGCATTAAAAATGTATTAATCGTAAAAGATTATTACGGTAAATATTGACTCTGGTTTAGATTAACAATCGCAAACTTTAGTCTTTACATATTTTACAGCGATCTTTCTAATTCAGTATTAATAGGGATCGCGGAGAAAAGGAAAAAAAGAACAGAAATTGAGTTATGTGGGTGATAACACTGTCCAGGGATAGTATGTACTGACTGATGAGGGTTCGAACCCTGGTCGAGTCAAACCAATGACGTAAAAATTGATACTTGTCGGTTCCTAGCCAGGCGCTCTGCATTATAGGGCAAGGACTGGTTGGCTCAGTGTCAGGATTATGTGACTGAATGGGATATCAGGTCAAGGTGCTGGTAGCCGATCTCCCACTGGGGCAGCACTATAAAGTCGTCATGAGTGCGCATTGTCACAAGTCGGTACCCGTTCTGATATGACCTTAGATGTTGCTAGGATGTAAAACAACAACAAACAGACTGATGAGAGGAATAAAGCTAGGAGAGTACTGGATGAAACCTGACTTCCGGCTTTCCCCCTGCTATTCGCTCACAATGTTAAGCCTAATGAGAGACTTTTTCGCGTTATCAAGAAAATCAAACCCCACTCAGTAGCCTACAGGGACATGGTTGAAGATTACAAATATTCCTAGCATTTTGCGGTGTTTCACCAATAGGTGGAGAAAATCTCTTAGGATATTTAAAAAAATGTACAATATAATAGGATATTTCTTTTTATATAAATAACATAGATAGCAAACTACTTAAAAAAATAGGGAAACCCCCTAAATCGCGGACATTTTATCCCTGATTAACTTGGAGATGGTGGATAATGTACTATTCTGTTTTTTTTCTTTGAGTTTCACGTCCTGGCAACATCTAAGGTAATATCAGGACAGGCACCAACTTTTGACAGTACACACTCATGGCGACTTCATAGTGCTGTCCCACTGGGAAATCAGCCCACCAGCACCATGACTCGATATCCCACTCAGACACATTATCCCGACACTGAGCTAACCAGTCCTTGCTCTATCGTATTAATGCCGAGCACCAGGCTAGGAAGCGACTTGTAAGTCATTGGTTTGACTCGACCAGGAATTGAACTCCCAATCTCCCACACGGGAGGCCTGCGCTCTACCATTCGGCCACCATGTCCGGTAAATGTGCTACTACTAGAACCAAAACAATTTCCACTATTCCTAATTTTAAAATGTGCAATGGTCGCTGACAACAACAAAAGCCTATTGTCTTAAGAGCAGCAATGAAACGCGTCAATATATGCGATAATAGAAGTCTATATAGAATAGCCTCACAATTAGCACATTTTTTTAAGTCATAAGTGCGAATGGAAAACTTATTCTTAGATTACTGTTAAACGTGTATCACGATATAAAAAGAAATGGGGACACTCTTGAAGCCTGGTACACACTCCCAATCTCCCGCACGGGAGGCATGCGCTCTACCATTCGGCCACCATGTCCGGTAAATGTGCTACTACTAGAACCAAAACAATTTCCACTATTCCTAATTTTAAAATGTGCAATGGTCGCTGACAACAACAAAAGCCTATTGTCTTAAGAGCAGCAATGAAACGCGTCAATATATGCGATAATAGAAGTCTATATAGAATAGCTTCACAATTAGCACATTTTATTTAGTCATAAGTGCGAATGGAAAACTTATTCTTAGATTACTGTTAAACGTGTGTCACGATATAAAAAGAAATGGGGACACTCTTGAAGCCTGGTACACACCTCCCGTATACAATTCACGCGATAAAACTGCACTGCCCGACGCGACCCGTCACAACCCGACCCGTCCTGTTTCCCGACTAAGTTTTAATCGGTTTCAGTCTTTAGGTGTGTGACCCCCCTCCCGTTTCAACCCGACTGGTCCCGTTTCCCGACTAAAAACTGCTCGATTCATTTTTCGAATCCCGTACACACCTCCCGTATAAGACCTAAAACTGAGTTTTATACGCGAATCGAAAGGCTCAGGTGTCTTAGGGGGTCACACACCTAAAGATTGAAACCGACTAAAACTCGAACTTTAGTCGCGAAACGGGCAGTTTTAGGTTTTATACGGGAGGTGTGTGCCGGCCTTTAGAACTAGAACAATGTAGGTCAACTTAACGATAACGTGGTGCCAACAAAACGCACACTAGAAAACACGAGTCAACAGCATCTAGGCAATACCATACCTAATCTGTTATTATTAATCTCAACACAAATGCAGTGCTGCCACTCTGGATTTAAAAAAAACAACGTATACAAATTATTTTGTTAACTTATCAAAATTGTGCACTCACTATGGAGTCACTATGAGAGCACGCTGTCGGTTGCATGTATACAGCCATTATAATGTGGTTTCAGATGTGGCCAAGACAGAAAACCCCCCTGAGACATAAAGAGACAAAGAGCTGAATAGTTGGGGGGGGGGAACAATTTAAAACCGTACCATGTCCGGTATCACTTCGATATCGCCCAGAAGTATAAACAAGCATTTACGCCGGGAAAAAGTATAAAAAGCAGTTTTTCCTTGAAAAAAGTTTAATACTTTCAAAAAAGTATAAACTGGCAGCACTGCAAGTGATAGTTTGTTGTTTTAGCCAATAGGTAGCACACAGCTCAACCCAACTTTGTAGGAATGTTGGCTTATTTCGTCAGTTGCTAATAGTGTTTATAACCTCTGCGATAGGCCGTTCCGCATCATACGGCCGGTGTTGGAGTTTCAGCCCTCCGTCGGTTTCAGCCCTACGCTACACTCAAATGCATTGTCAATGGCCGTGAGCAATCTTCATACAGAAAAAGTGAAATATCTCTAAAACCACACCACCTAGAAACAAATCGCTTGGTACCCATATAGAAAACATCTTTACTAAAAAGATTATATTAAATTTATAAGGTTAGAGTTCTTGATTTCTATTAATTTTGAATAAAACTAATGTTTTGCACTGCGCATACCATCAAAAACAAGGCATTGTGATTGTCAATGGTCGTGAGCAATCTTCATACAGAAAATACAGAAAAAGTGAAATATCTCTAAAACCACACCACCTAGAAACAAATCGCTTGGTACACATATAAAAACATCTTTACCAAAAAAACATTATATTAAATTTATAAGGTTAGTGACGATGCTGTTCGATTTTGACGCATGCGCAGAAGTGATGCGGAGAGCTGAAACCGAGGGAGGGCTGAAACCACGACACCGGATCCTCATTATCTGTATGATGGCAAAGCGAAGGAATCACACCGAGATGATTCTCACAGGTTTCTTACGCTTTACTGAATCCCCTCTGCCTCATTTCGGGGACACAGATCAAGTGACCTGCCCCCTGACAAGCCAGAACACGGGTAACCTCTCGTGGGTGCTAGCCCGTGTCACTGGGGGCGGGTGGGGACACTTCAAGAGTGTCCCCACCCGGGGACTGCCTCTGGATAGACTGCTGCTACGTGTTGCTTGCCATGAAAGGGCACAGAGGTCAGCATAGGCCCACCGCGTGGTAGTGAGATTCATGTAAAAAAAAAGAAAAGAAGCTTGTTTTATTTAACGACACCTCTAGAGCACATGAACATTTATCATCAGCTATCGGATGTCAAATATGGTCATCCTGGCATATTTCTTTGGAGGAAATCCGCTGCTGCTACATAGGCTACTCTTTCCGATAAGCAGCAAGTTTTTTTTATATGCACTTTCCCAGAGAGGACATCACTTGTCTACATTGAGTTTTATCATCGGCTATTGGACGTCAAACATATGGTCATTCTGGCATATTTCTTTGGAGGAAACCCACTGCTCACACCTCTATAAATGGAAGAAGACATTTGTTTGCAACAACAAAAGCTGGTGTTTAATCTGACCTCCGAGCCCCCCCCCCCCTCCCCCGGAGCAATTCTCGTCAATATCTTAGTTTTTACTTTGAGAGTCCTACATAATTCACAAGCGGAATTAAAGCTGCATAGTTCGATGAAATATCAAATTTTCAAAACCAAACCAATTATATAATTTGATTTGACATATCTAACTTAGATACTGATGCACTTATTAAGCATTTGTTTCTGCGTAGAAGGCAATACTGAGTCAATTTAACAGAACCTGTTACTGCAGAAGTCTATGGTGTCATGCTTGCCAAAACTAATTTTCCATGTTTGCACTCAAAATATCTCAAAGGTTTACCACTTAAAATAAAAGTAACTTTGAACTAATGTAAAGTATATACCCGTGACCGATCTAATATATTTTCTCAGAAAAAATACAGAAATTCAAAACCATCGGACTATGCAACTTTAAGATACAACCACATGCAGAACACAACAGACGGTTAGATCACAAAGGGTACTGCTCATCTAAAAGCATCTAGTCACAATCATATAGAACACATTTCTTTGCCGAAAGGAACAGACGGAGAACTTTTCAGCGCAGTGAAGAAAACCCGCTCTCGAACAGTGCAATACTAAAAGACGACTAGTAAACATAACCGTAATAGCAAAGGAATTGGCAGCTGACCTAGATTGATAGCTGGTGCTATCATAGCCATTCACTGAGTGTAACCCCTAGATCAATTGAAGAGCTCTTTTCCAAAACGCGATAAGCGTCGATAAAAAGAATGAGCTTGCAATGCCAATGCCAAGCTCATAGCTCATGGTTTGGAAAAGAACTCTTCATATATATAAAGAGCTCTCCATATATATACATATATGAAGAGCTTGTTCCAAAGCATGCGCTACGACCCTTCTTGTATCGCATTCCCAACACCTATATATATATAGCATGTATAATACATAATATATTATAGGGCGCGTATGACAGAGTAGAGCGTCTGTAGTTAGGATCGGTGGCAATGCCGGCGCCACTGGTCACATGGGGTGGGGGATGTTCCGCACCAAAAGGATATACAATAATAGTAATATAATAATAATATAATAATAATAATAATAATCTCCCTTCCGCGCTTTTATACTCACTCAATGCTTATGCATCCCATATAATATATATATCTATATATTTATACATATATGTGTGTATATCAGGCTTCCTGCACCTATCAGCCAATCACATTTAATACATTTTTAAGACTTTTTAATACCAATTTCCATACAATTTAAGACATATTTTCATGGAAAATGAAGCATACATATTTAATAAAATATTAACAGAAATTAGTGAGGTGCTGCAATCTATGGATCTCTATGTGGACGATCAATTCACTGGTCAATCAGTAAAAAGGTGTCAATGTATGCGTGCACTTGTGACGAGTACATTACGGTCCATAGACTATAGCATCAACTTCAAGACATTTCAGCTCCACAGCATTTGTGCTTTGTAAAGATAGCTGGTAAACCATATTGAAATCCAATTTAGGACCTTTTTAAGACTTGTCACGGAAAAGTTAACATATTTAAAACGTTTCAAGGCCTTGAAAATTGACTAATCAATTTAAGACTATATATATATATATATATACACACATACACACACACACATACACACACACACACACACACACACACACACACACACACACACACACACACACACACACACACACAGACCCACCCACACACGTGTATGTTGTTTATTATTAGACCCCGGGTCTGCACTCAGTGTATGTCAACAGATCACACCCCGGTCCGGCTGGTTCTGTACTTACTGGCCCGCGCGATGATGTACCCACTAGGACAGGCTGAGAGACAGCAGACCAGCTTCATACCACACTTTATTTACAGCATCCGTGATCGAATTAAGAAACTGCACAATTTATATATTTGTTGGTAGATTAGTTGTTTAAGCAGGGGAAATTTCAATCGCGGACATTTGGTCTTCCTCATTCCACTGCTCCTCGCCCTATCCTAATAATGCCGAGCGCCTGGCTATGAAGCAACAAGTATAAAGTTTTAAGTCATTGGTTTGACTCGACCAGAGTACGAACCCAAGACCCCAAGGTCTACCAAAACAGGAGATGGATGCTCTAACCCATTCGGCCATCCCATCTGGTAAAACGCGTAAATCAAACTCCAACTCAACACAGTTCAAATTCAACATGTAAATCACTATTTGATTAAAAGGCGCTTTCTAAAATAATAAAATTTAAAAATGGAGCGAGCAAGGTAGTCAGCAAACATGTTCAAACATTAATCAGGGGAACAGTGGATGTGATGCGTTATTAAAATATTATACGCATATTATGTCCACGAATTAAACATTCAAATAACAACATTTCCTAAACATAATCCATGCTTCACACGAAGACGTACACTCTCTGTAAATGCAAGTTTTGAGTCAAATAAAAACGGCAAGCATGCTGGGAAGGTCTCCGTGTGAAGCAAAGACTGAGTATTAACAACATGGAAAAATGGCTCTTAAAACTAGCCAAAGCTCGGGGCAAAGCCTGAGCAGGAACACAACAATTCTGAGACGATGGAACACAGGAAGTGGAGCAGCAAAGCCACTCAGGTTACCTACGCCTTCCTGCAGATTCAAGGCTCTAAAACACAATGAGCATGAATAACTTCTAGCTGCACTCAATAAGTTCCACGAGGCACACTGAAGTAGACTCTGGTGTATATGTGCGTGTGTATGTATGTATATATGTATGTACATATGTATGTATATATATGTATGTATGTGTTTGTATGTATGTGTATGTATGGGTATGCATGTGTATGTGTGCATATGCATATGTATGCGTGTGTATGCATACATGTACATGTGCATGTACACATGTATGTGTATGTACGTATCTATGTACACATGTATGTATATATGTATGTTTATCTATGCAGGCACCTGTTTTCTGTATGTGTATATGCATGTATATTTGTTAGGATTTATGTCCTAGCAACATGTGTGTATGTATGCATGTATGTATGTATGTATCTTCATGTACACATGTATGGGTACACATCTATGTACACATGTAAGTGTATGTATACATATATGTGCATGAACACCTGTGCATGTACACATGTATGTACATGTATGCATATTTATCTATGCATGTACCTGTGTCATACATGCATGTATGTATATTTGTTAGGATTTATGTCCTAGTATGTATGTATGTATGTATGTATGTATGTATGTATGTATGTATGTATGTATGTATGTATGTATGTATGTATGTATGTATGTATGTATGTATGTATGTATGTATGTATGTATGTATGTATGTATGTATGTATGTATGTATGTATGTATGTGTGTATGCATACCTGGCAACTTTTGTTAAACGAAAATCCTAATAATAGAAATCCATCCGAGCGAAGCGAGGCGCGCAAGCGTTCTAGGGGGATCCGGGGGCATGTCCCCCGGAAAAATTTGAAAAATACATAAAAAATGGTGCATTCTGGTGCATTTTCAGAGACATTTTAGGCACATTATTAATGCCCAATGGAAGGTAACCATGCCAAAAGTAGCCAGATAACACACCACACAGCTATGTACAAGCCTATGATATGTAAATAGGAGTAGGCTAGTCTAGTAATAAGAGTAGAAAAATAAATACATATATACCAAGAAAATCCAAAAAAACTAACATAGGCTACTAACCATACCAACCAATTATCTATCTGCTACTGAAATGCAGACAATCAAATACCTTATCAGCAGCCACTGTGTGGTAAGATAACACCAACACTACAACTGGCCAGCATTGAAAACAAGCCTGGGTACTCAGGCTTATATGCTATGGACAGTATAAATACAGCCTCAATATAAAAAAAAAAAAAAATTATTACCAGTTGAAAAAGCGGAATAATATGTTTATAATTCGTAGGGCGGAATGAGAATAAAAAAATCGTAATTATTCCGCCAAAATCGTAATAGTTGGCAGGTATGGTGTATGTATGTACGTATGTACGTATGTACGTATGTATGTATATATGTATGTATGTATGTATGTATGTATGTATGTATGTATGTATGTATGTATGTATGTATGTATGTATGTATGTATTTATGCATAGTGCATATGCATAAGTTGTTCTATATTATTTCCAAGTTTTACTATAATTAGTTATATTTGAAACTACATTTCAGCTTACTCTAAATAATATTTTGAAACTCAAAAGTTAACCTAAAGTTAAAGCCATTTGATAAACGTAGCATCACACAACAGGGGGATGGAGTACGTCACACCAATAGGGCATGCATCAACATCAACTTTACTTTAGTCAAACGTTATTATAAAAGTAATCAGGCCTTAAACCCAATATAGCAATACAATTACAAGAGGCTAACACGTGTTCAATAATACCTATGTATACCAATTAATAAGTGGATATCAGGATTCTAACTATAACAACGAAAACAAGGTCCAAACACCCTAATCCAACACCTCATATTTTGCTTTATCTACATATATCGGTCTCTTATCTAAACAAATTTCCTTACAACCTATTCTATTGTTCGACTGGGTTTTCTTTCATTAATATTGTAGTTTTTGGGTTTTTTTAAAAGCAGAGAACAATGTTACCTCGTTATTCTTGTTGTCAATCAATCTTTTGTGAACATCTTTAGGAATCTGGACAATACAGTAGGTCTCATGAAATATGTACAACCAGTTAATGTTTGCTCTTTTTTCTATCTTTCTAACTGATCGTATATTAGATAGGGATAGTGAAAAATGAACTAGAAAAATCTCTAAGAACACTGAAGATGAGCTAGTAATTCTTAAGAAGTGACATTGGTATACAACATACTGCTTGAGCAGTATTCCCAAACAGCCACATTGTTCCTGGCTGCTCAATGGACATTCAAGCCTGGGTGCAGCTTCTTTTAAGAACTAAGCCAGCAATCACAATGTACTAAGACAACTTAAGATCCTTCTGGAATATCAATGTGCGAGATGGCGCTTTTAAAATAGGGTGTGTTTTAAAAAAGATTTAGAAATTTCTTTTTTTTAAATACTGCCTATCATGGATAAGAGTCTTGTTTTCACCAATAGAAGTTGATCGATAGAAAGCCTGAGCTTACACTTTTACCAACGCAATCGATTTTTAACCTCCCAAACCACATAGACATGGTATGAGAGCAACTGGCCTTTGATGACGCTGTAAGTTATACACGGCGGTGCAAATCCAAATTGGCAGAGGTGATGGAATGGGGAATTGAACCACCAACCTTCAGAATAGGAGTCTGACGTAGAAAAAAGTCAGATACTCTAACCACTCTGCCACAGACAACACGACAAATAAGATTGGATTCGAATGGTAAGAAAGATCAGTCACACCTCTTGCTGAGAAACAGCTGTGTGAGTTCATAATGGCGGATTAATTGATCTACTCGTGTGTTGAGGCAGAAACACTGAGCTGCTCACCTTTGTTGTTCGTAGGTGGCGCCACCGCAGGTAGAATGGCTTGACGAGTAGCATCCAAGGGATACAGATCAAGGCGAGTAGCACAAGGAACACTTGTACTCCGTACTGCAAACGGAAACAAATAGTGCTAGAAAGGAGGTTATATTAGACGAGATGGCCGAATGAGTTGAGCGTCCGCCTCCCGTTCTGGTAGGTCGTGGGATTCAAACAGACGGGTTCGAACTCTGGCCGAGTCAAACAATGACTTAAAAATTGATACTATGTATATATATTATTTTCTTTTTTTAATATATATATATTTTAAGCAGGCAACCTGAATAAATTACTTCTAGAATGACATGTCGTGAGGGCAGTAGGTAGTGACGTCACGGTGTACATTATGCATAAATAATTGGTACTATAACATGTCTATGAATTAAAGATTGGCTAAATATTCATGCTCATATCCCACGATAAAAAAAAATATCCTCAATATTTTCGTCACCTGTATTCCAGTGCAATAATTATCTATGTCCGTGGATTGAAATGTTCCTTCCATGGCTTGTCTTCCACAGTGACTCCAGAAACATTTATGTATGGTCAGTTTCGGGAATCTGATTTGAAATGTATTCAAGTGTTCCACATTCTATTGGGAATAACTTGCTAGCCTGAATAAGACCACCAAATTTAACAATGAAACAAATGGATTGACATGTAATAACTAGTAGAAGAGGTTTAGCCCGCCTTTGAGTTAGTGGGCCCTCTACAAGTTCAAATGGAATGCCTACCTGGCTGTGGTTCCACATATGGACTGAGCATTCGGCATGGTCAGGAGGTTTATTAAACATCACCATGTTGATCAGACCTGTCGAACAAGGGAATAAACCAACGAAAAGCAAGTGATTATTTACACGCAACAACGAAGACATCGCCTACCAATACAAGTAGTTTAATTACAATACCTATTCGACTACAATACCAGGGAACATTTTGTTTGGTATCGTGTCACAAATTGCAATACAAGTTATGTAGATCACTAATCAATTTCCAAATTAATTAGCAATTGTTGCTACTCAAAATTTTCAAAACAAAATGCTCCCTGTGCGTATATGTTACACAGGGAACATTTTGTTTGGTATCATGTCACGAACCGTGATACAAGTTATGTAAATCACTGATCAATTTCCAAATTGATTAGCAATTGTTGCTAATCAAAATTTTCAAAACAAAATGCTCCCTGAATACCTATTCCACCTTTTTGTCAAATGAATTTATTAACTACCTACTCCACTTTTTTTGTCAAATGGATTTATCAACTTATATGTACACAGATCATGTGGAAATAAATATTTTATTATTATGATTATGTTATTGGCTTCTATGTGCTAATATTAATTCGAAATGCGGGCAAGTACATTCTTTTACAAATAGCATATTAGCAGATCTTACGAAATAGAAGTTGTTACAATCTTGTAGTACTTCAGAGAGATTATATAGGTGTATAATTGAACTATGCGGACTCGGATGAATGGTATATATTTGGACTTTTTAATGCACTAGAATAGTAATCGTACATTTTTTATATATTTTTTTTATTGAGGCTGTATTTATACTGTCCATAGCATATAAGCCTGGGTATTCAGGTTTGTTTTCAATGCTGGCCAGTTGTAGTGTTGGTGTTGTCTTATCACACAGTAGCTGCTGATAAGGTATTTGATTGCCTGTATTTCAGTAGCAGATAGATAGTTGGTTGGTCTGGTTAGTAGTCTATGTTAACTTTTTTGGATTTTCTTGGCATATATGTGCTTTATTTTTTCTACTCTTATTACTAGACCAGCCTACTCCTATTTACATATCATAGGCTTGTACGTAGCTGTGTGGTGTGCTATCTGGCTGCTTTTGGTATGGTTACCTTCCATTGGGCATCTTGCTGGTGGGCCGTGACATATCACCTGCCCCTTTGCAGTGCAGCTTAGTTGGGGGTTCCTAGCCTTATTTTGCACAGATATTTTTTGTATGTTTTTAGGTCAGGAATTTGTCGTTCCTTTACTGTTTAGGCATTCCACACCTTGGCAGCCATTTCTAGCGTGCTTCTCTCGTGAGCTTTTATTTGGCTTCTGGTCTGCTTTAGTAGTGGCACATTATTTGCTCTAGTTGCCCTTTGTGGTTTTGTTAGGAGTTTATTGTCTTGACTATAGCTGTATGCTAATGTTTTCAGATGAATTATTCTCCTATTTTCTAGCAATTTTACTTTGGTTCTTTTGTGTATGTCGTAGGTGGGGTGCAGCTAGTCTACTCTGAGGCAGATTTTCAGGGCTCTGTTCTGTAGTGTTTGCAGTTCTTTTAGAAGTTCTTTCTTTGCACCCATGTAGTTTACATCTCCATAGTCAAAATAGGGTAGCACCATGCCCTTGAAGATTTTTATTAACATTTCTTGTGTCATATAGTCTCTTAGCTTTGCAAATAGCCACAGTTTGTGGTTTACCTTTTGGACAATTTTGTTTATACATAGGTTGTAGTTTAGTTGGCTGTCCAACTCAAGGCCTAGGTATTTGTAATGGTCTACATTTTCTAGTGTTTGGCTTCCTAGCTTACAGTGTAGTTTTCTTTCTGGCATTGGCTGACATGCGTGAGTATAATGAGAGAATGCCTCGAGATGCTTAAGCCCTATAGTTCTAGTCTCTTATTGTGGGGTCGGCGGGATGGCAGAGTAAATTGTCCGTCGCCGTCCGCCGCCAAGTCGTAGTGGCTGAGTTCGGGTTTCTGCTCGCTTTATATAGCAGCTTAGGCGGCCCAAAACGTCACGACTGCGTCAAGTTTTCGTAACTTTGTAACAGATTTCGGCCGCTGACATCGTATCTAATTTACATACGCGGATCCGCCAGCTCTGCGTGGTTACTCGGCATAGTTCCAAAAGACCCGATAGGTGTGGGCGATATATGTATTTAATGTTAAGGTTCGAGTATAGGTAGCACCAGCGGCCGTTTGAATAAGGATCCAACTCCAGCTTGTTCAATTACCCATGTTGTGAGCAACATCGACAATTTGCACAAAATACATAATACGCACTGACGAAGGCGGCAATATCCAATCGTGATAGAACTATGAGGTGGATAGCAGTTTCATCTTTAAACAGGAATTTCATCTTTAAACATGGATGAAAGTAGTCTCCGGTGTCATGGTATAAAACCCCGGCCCGATCGCAGCCCCTGCCGTGAAGACAGTTGACTAAGCATTTATTTTTGTAAAATAAATTTAAAAGCTTTCATTGGATTGATTAAAAATATCTTAATGCGCGATTGAAGAGGAAGATCTGAAGTATTTAATGTAACCTAAGAGCAATTTATGCTGAAAGTATTAAAAACAGAGATAATAGTGAAAGTTGGGATATTCTGAGTGTCAGTGCAATCTTCATACAGAAAAAGTGAAATATCTCTAAAGCTACACCACTTAGAAACAAGCTGCTTGGTACACATATAGAAAACATATTCGACGGATAGATTATATTAAATTTATACGGTTAGGGTTGTGCATTTTTATTAATCTTTAATAGACACTGGCAGTGTGTATTCGTTCTGCAGCCGATCTGAGCTTGTTTACAAACTCTGCGCATGTGCAGAAGCCACGGCAGGGGCTGCGATCGGGCCGGGGTTTTATACCACGACACCGGCAAAAAACGCGGAAATCAAGTCGAGATTTTTAAGTCGACGGCGAATTTCCGCGAAAAAGCCGATTACCCCCCATAGGATTAGCACTGTCAGGGTATGGCGGAAAAAACAGGAAGTCAAGTTTGAACTGTCCTTTTTGTGACTGCATTTATCGCCCATACCTAACACTTTCTTGTTTGGGTTGTATGTTCTAGTAACACTTAAGGCTGTATAAGAACGGCATTCGAACTAACCAATTGTTGTCATATAGTGATATAAACATCCATACTCCTTGGCATTTTGTTTAACTTTAATCGGTAAATATTTGTTTTAAATGGCGGAAATCTGCGAAATGGCGGAGAATTTTCATCCCTGTTTAAATAAAAACGTCTGATGCCAATAATATGCTGGCGATGTCAGAACGGGGTAATGTGACAGGAAGTGTCCGCAGATGGCTGCGCAGACGTCGGTAATTTCGGGGCGTTGCGTGCTTGGCCAGCTGAAGGTAATTGGGAATACTAATAACGGCACTCGTACGCCACTTGGCGAGGCGTGGAAGAACTACATGTCAACATACTGACCGGTGGCCGAATCGGTTAGAGCGCATGCTTCCAATGCGGAAGGTCAGGAGTTCAAAATCCTAGCCGAGTTAAACCAATGACGTACAAAATTGATAATTGTCGCGACCTAGCCTGGCGCTCAGCATTACGAGGATAGGGCAAGAACTGGTTAGCCCAGTTGCTGAGTGGGAAATCAGGCCAAGTTGTCAGGAGTGTGCGGTGTCACAAGTCGGAACCCATCCTGATATAACCATAGACGTTGGTTGGTTGTTGGAGTTTTATGTCCCGGCAACATCTAAGGTAATATCAAGACTGGTACCGACTTGTGGCAGTGTGCACTCGCAGCGACTTTATAGTGCTGCCCCACTGAGAGACCAGGCTGCCATGACCTGATATCCCACTCGGTCACATTATCCTGACACTGAGCCAACCAGTCCTTTCCCTATCCTAATAATGCTGAGCGCCCAGCTAGGAGGCAACAAGTATCAATTTTGTACGTCATTGGTCTGACTCGACCAGGAATTGAACTCTCGCCCTTCAGCACAGGAGGCCTGCGCTCTATCGATTCGGGTACCGCATCCGGTAAACCATAGATGGTGCCAGGATGTAAAACCCCAGCAAACAAATACACACAGTGGACATTGAGGTGGTGAATACTGGTGCTCACCAATGAGGAGACTAGGCGCACAACTCGACTGTGCTGGTGCGAAGATTATCCACTTCGCAAAGATCTGCACCACGAGATAGCCGAAGATGCTCAGGAGAAAGAGGAGCTGGGGCACAAACTCGGTCACGATGTCAAGCCAGCGCTTGAAGTAACTGAAAGAGGCGAAGGTGTGGTGTCAATACTCAGCATTAAAGTTGCATAGTCGGATGCTTTTGAGTTTTTGCTATTTTCTGAGATAAATATATTATGCTAATCGTTATAATCTACTTTACTTTAGTTTGAAGTAACTTTAATTTTAAATGGCTAAGTTTGGAGATATTTGACATCAAAACATGCCAAAATAATTTTGGCAAGCATGCCAAAACTCTGACACCATAGACTTCAGTAGTAACCGTTTCTATTAATTGACTTATTATGCCCTTCTACGCAGCAACAAATGCTTAATAAGTGCACCAATCTCCAAGTTGACTATATAGAATCAAATCGAGATAAGTGTTTTGGTTTTGAAAATTTGATGTTTTCATCGGACTATGCAACTTTAAGTAGAACCAGCCCCTCCCCCATCGCCCTCATTTTTCATAGGCACCCATACAAACATAGGGTCCGTACACATGTGAAGATATGGAATTCAAGGCTATTTAAAGGATTTTTGAGGATATCTTTGAATGGAATTCAATGACTATTTTCATTTGGATTTCAGGGAAAAACAACAATGGTGAATGGCGATTTTGGACTAATTTAGATCAGTGCAGACAGTTTAATGGAATTCAAGGCTTTTCAAGACTAATTACCCAAAATAGGTTAATTTCAAGGTTTTTTCAAGGCCCTGATGTGGGGCAAATGAAGTTCAAGACTTTTCAAGACTTTCCAAGCCCTGTAAGGACCCTGTAAGCATGGAAAACAAAACACATAGTTCAGAGTTAAAAAATAAAAATATATATAGATGATGCAGCATATATATCTCCTTAATAGTATTATGCTAATATAAATAACTAATAAGCCCATCCAGTATTATGTATTTATACTCTTCTACAGCACATCCGCATCATATCTCAATAGCGACTTGTATTACACGCTAACATTCTGGACGGTGGTACCACTCGCCGCTGAAAATCTTAGCGTTTCTCTCCCTCTCCCCCCACCCTCACCCTCTATCCCCGCAGTAGTGTCTGCAATGAGCCCCACTACCACATGGTTGCGGTGGTGACTATGCTGACCACTGTTTACTAAGAAGTAGCAACAGGTGGCAGCATGCTAGCAGGAACAATCCCCCAGGGTGGACCGTTCCACCCATTACTAGCGGCCACCCCCTGAGAGAAGTTACGTGCTACCCGGCTGGGCAATGATAGGTCAATTCTATTCTGACTTTGGCGGAATAAACCATGGTTTGAAGCAATCTCACTGTTACTCTTGACAAATATTATATTCAGATGAATAAATACTTTACCCGCCCCCCCAAAAAAATTAAGAAAACAATTGAAGATGATTTAAAACTCACAGCTGGTTAGCGAGGCTGAGAGTGAGACCGAACAGCATTTGCAAAATGCCCAAGATGACGGAGACTTTTTTCTTAAATGAGTTGGTGAATGTGATCTTATTGGAGCTTGTTTGCCAAACCTGCAAAAGATGAGATATAACCTTTAATATACTTGCTAAACCACCCGCATTGCACAGATTTATGTAAGAGCGGGATAAGGGTAAACTGAAGCCCCAGTCACACCACGGCTTGTGACTGCTTGCGACCACTTTGGACCAAAGACCCACAGTCACCCATGACCTCCTTGCGACCAAAGCAATGGTCATCTACCTCCTTGTGACCATTATTGTCGCAAGTAGGTTTTCAATGAAGTAGCTGCAACCTTGTAACCAGTTTGGTCACAAGGAGGTCAGCGATCACTGAGGATCATTTTGCGACCATTTTGTGACCATTTTGCGACTCACTTGCCACGACCAACCTTTTTTTCATAGTCGCAAGTGGTCACCAGCAGTAGTGTGACTGGGGTATAACTTACTGCCTTACCTCTGAAAATCACCCCACCCCACACAAACACATACTTAATTACTGTCCCCAAAAGCAGGGACACTACAGTGTTCAATCGTTTTGTTTGTTTGTTGTTGTTTTTTACGCCATAGCAACATCTATGGTCATATCAGCACGGGTACTGACTTTTGACAGTGCGCACTCATGGCGACTTTATAGTGCTTCCCCACTGGAAGACCAGGCCACCAGCACCAGACCTGATATCCCACTCAGTCACATTATCCTGACACTGAGCCAACCAGTCTTTGCCCTATCCTAATAATGCTGAGCGCCAGGCTAGGAAGTGACAAGTATAAATTTTTAAGTCATTGGTTTGACTCAACCAGGGTTCGACCCCACGATCTACCAACACGGGAGACAGACGCTCTAACTCATTCGGCCATCCCGTCTGGTGTGTTCAATCGAATACCATGGGTTATCAAAGGGAGAACAGTGCCCACTGACATTCACACACACACATTACTTGAATGTGTGAATGTCATGGCTTTCGCCATTCAATATTTTAATATAAATCACATGTGTAACCAATTTTAGAGTTCTTGAGGACGATTACACTATATCGGCTGTTGTAATTCTGTGTCTGTCTATATACCCCTCCTAACTAGCTGTCGGTCTATCTATCTTGGGAGATACAGTAAGACCTCTCTAAATCGACCGACCATGGGACCGACTTTAAAATGGTACATTTAGGGAGGTGGTCGGCTCAGGGCGTTTTTCATTTTGTTACGATAGTATTGTATTATGTACGATCGTTTGGGACCCAAATAAAGCGATCGATATAGGGGAGTGGTCGATCTGTGGAGGTGATTGGTTTGAGAGGTTTTACTGTATATATTTGACTGTTATCTGACACCTTTTTGGACATGTCAGAATTGCGAGTAAAGCTACGGACAGACAGGACGCGTGCATCGTACGGGCGTCAAGTACAAGCGTGCGTCATGCGGTTCTCACGCGTAAATAGCGAACACACTGGACGCATCTGCCACGCGTTTAAGGGCCGGTACACACCTCCAGTATAAAACCTCCATTCCCCCCTCTTCCATTCCCCCCTCTTCCATTCCCCCCATTCTGTTCCCCCCTGTGGCGTTCCCTCCTGTTGCGTTCCCCCGTCTTCCGTTCCCCCTCTTCCATTCCCCTTCTTCCATTCCTCCTCTTCCATTCCCCTCTTCCATTCCTCCTCTTCCATTCCCCCCTCTCCCATTCCCCCTCTTCCATTCCCTCTCTTCCATTCCCTCCCTTTCCATTCCCTCCTCTTGTGTTCCCCTCTTGCATTCCCCCCTCTTGCGTTCCTCTCTTGCATTCCCCCTGTTGCGTTCCTCCGTTGCTTTTCCCCCTGTTGCATTCCCCCATCTTCCGTTCCCCCTCTTCCATTCCCCCTCTTCCATTCCCCTCTTCCGATCCCCGTCTTCCGTCCCTCCTCTTCCGTCCCTCCTCTTCCATTCCCCTTCTTCCATTCCTCCTCTTCCATTCCCCCCTCTCCCATTCCCCCTCTTCCATTCCCCTGTCTTCCATTCCCTCTCTTCCATTCCCTCCCTTTCCATTCCCTCCTCTTGTGTTCCCCTCTTGCATTCCCCCCTCTTGCATTCCCCCTCTTCCCATTCCCCCTCTTCCATTCTCCCTCTTCCATTCTCCCCGTCTTCCATTCCCCTCTTCCGATCGCCGTCTTCCGTCCCTCCTCTTCCATTCGCCATCTTCTGTTCTCCCTCTTCCATTCCCCTTCTTCCATTCCCCCCTCTCTCCATTCCCCTCTCTTCCATTCCCTCTCTTCCATTCCCTCCTCTTGTGTTCCCCTCTTGCATTCCCCCCTCTTGCATTCCCCCTCTTCCATTCCCCCCTCTCCCATTCCCCCTCTTCCATTCTCCCTCTTCCATTCCCTGTCTTCCATTCCTCCTCTTCCATCCCTGGAAGAGAGGTGAGTGGAAGAGGAAGGAATGGAAGGGGAGGGAATGGAAGAGAGGGGAATGGGAGAGGGGGGGATGGAAGAGGGGGAATGGAAGAGGAGGGAATGGAAGAGGGGGAATGGAAGAGCGAATGGAAGAGGGTGGAATGGAAGGGGAGGGAATGGAAGAGAGGGGAATGGGAGAGGGGGGATGGAAGAGGGGGAACAGAAAAGGAGGGAATGGAAGAGAGGGGAATTGAAGAGGAGATTGGAAGAGGGGAATGGAAGAGGAGGAATGGAAGAGGGGGAATGGAAGAGGAGGGAATGGAAGAGAGGGGAATGGAAGAGGCGGAATGGAAGAGGAGGGAATGGAAGAGAGGGAATGGAAGAGAGGTGAATGGAAGAGGAGGGAATGGAAGAGAGGGGAATGGGAGAGGGGGGGATGGAAGAGGGGGAACAGAAGAGGAGGGAATGGAAGAGGAGGGAATGGAAGGGGAGGGAATGGAAGAGAGGGGAATGGAAGAGGGAATGGAAGAGGGGGAATGGAAGAGAGGGAATGGAAGAGAGGGAATGGAAGAGAGGGAATGGAAGAGAGGAGATTGGAAGAGGGGGAATGGAAGAGGAGGAATGGAAGAGGAGGGAATGGAAGGGGAAGGAATGGAAGAGAGGGAATGGAAGAGAGGGAATGGAAGAGGAGGGAATGGAGGAGGGGGAATGGAAGAGGGGGAATGGAAGGACATACACATAACACACTGTGTGGTCGGACAAAGTCGGGCAAAGTCAGGCAAAGTCGGGCAAAGTCAGGCAAAGTCGGGCAAAGTCAGCCAAAGTCGGTCAAAAGCCAAGCGTCACCACGCGTCAAGCGTAAAAAATCGCTCCAAAAGCGATTTGTGACGCACGCGCGACGCACACGCGAGAAACGCACGTGCCAGTGTGTTCGGGTTCTCTTTATTACGTACATTTTGATTTTTGACGCACGCGCGACATACGCGTCCAGTGTGTTTGCAGCTTAATACTTAATGTAAACATAGATAAATGTGATGGAGGATTGTTTTCAAAAGTTCAAACTAACAGTAAATCCTACTAACCTTCCGCCGTGAATCTAGCCTTTGATGCGGACACGGTGATAAAGCTAAGATTCCATATACGTGGTATGTGGTATGTGAAAGCAAAAGAAATATGGAAAAGTATGTAAACGCACGGTGGTGCTTCCATATGTCCGGATGCGAATGACAATACGGCCAAGTGGATCGCTCAATGGACCCATTGGTGCGAATGTGAATGGCACACCGCATAACGCGTATATGGAATCTTAGCTTAGATCATCGCCAACCAATCAATCGAACAGCTAATGTGCTGCCCTGAACAACTTACATTTTGACATGAAAGGCTTGCAAATTGCATGCATTAGAAATTGTTTGGTTTGTTGTTGTTTTACATCCTAGAAACATCTATGGTCATACCAGGATGGGTATCGATTTGTGTGTACTCATGGCGACTTTATAGTGCTGCCCCACTGAGAGTTCAGGCCATTGGCACCGTGACCCGATATCCCTCACAGTCACAGTATCCTGGTACTGTACTAACCAGTCCTTGCCCTATCCTATTAATGCTGAGCGCTAGGCTATATAGCAACCAGTATCAATTTTATAAGTCATTGGTTTGACTTGACTGGGAACCGAACTCCCGACCTCCCGAACGGGAAGCCTGCGCTCTACCGATTCGGCCACCGTGTCCAGTCGTATTATAAAGAAATAACCACATTGCATGCGGAGATAGTATTATGAATGCTATTGTCGTGGGGGTGATGAAAATGGGAAATATTGCGCCTAGAGCGGGACTCGAACCCGCATCTCTTTGCACTCCGGGCCAGTGTGCTAACCATTACACCACCTAGGCTCCCTGATATCAACACACTCCCCACGCCTACCTGTCTATGTGGTTACTTGCCTGAGAGGTCAGTGCAGACCACTACACTCGTCCCCCCTGGAATTGTAAGTCTTGTAATGCTTACAATTACATACATACAGGCAATGCACTAACACATACATACACAGGGTAGGTTCAACAACCATACAGCGCAAAGCTTGTACAGGATCCTGATCACGGCAACCAGTGTCGTGGGGGTGATGAAAATGGGAAATACTGTGCCTAGAGCAGGACTCGAACCCACATCTTTTTGCACTCCGGGCCAGTGTGCTAACCATTACACCACCTAGGCTCCCTGATATCAACACACTCCCCAAGCCTACCTGTCTATGTGGTTACTTGCCTGAGAGGTCAGTGCAGACCACTACACTATCATCACAAAATTTATGCATTCTAAGAATTAAAAAAAGAAGAAAACACCTTTATCGTTTTAAAGGGATACAGATTACAAGACATTAATATGGCTGGGGTAAGTGAATGCCCAGTCTGTTTTCGTGAATGACATGAATAGACGAGATCACTCTTCCGACTGCGCATGCGCTGAAAACAGCATCGGCAGCAAAGCAAAGGCGTACAACCATTGAATTTGCCGATACGCATAGGGCAAAACTTTGATTTTATTCAAAATTAATAAAAATACATAATAATTTGGCACAAACATAGATGGATGCAATATAATAATATAATGAAAATGTTTAAGACACAACTCTCCATAATTAAGCATTTTAAGCTAAGAAACATACAATTTCTGTCACTTTACAGGCTGATGTTTACATCACCATTGATTAGACATAAGTAATTCTTGTTCTATATATTAACATGTCAAATGTGTCAACAAAAACTTGTTTCAAAGAAATATATAACCAATGTCTGATTAACCCTACCCATTTCCTAGCCCAACAAATGTTATTAACCATAGAATATAAATAAAAACATGAATAAAATGAGTAAAACTGACTCTGGCTATGGCTCCAACACTAGTCTGAGTGCCCAAATTTGTCTCAATCCATATGCAGATGGCATAAGATTTGCTGATTAGATTGATATAAATGCAATGCTAGATAAAAGATTAACATCTTAATTTATTATATATATTTTTTTAGTTGGTATTCTATGTTTCAAACAAGAACTGAGATGAGCTGAAACTAGCACATTTCATAGCTGCACCCAGTGTCTGAGCATTAGCCATGTACTTCGCGGGGGTTTGTTTTTCTTCCACGCATCCCACAATGCACAGCATGGCTGGAATGGTGATCTAGTCTATAGGGCATACTCATACCGACTTACATATATCCCCTCTCCCCCCCACACACCGCCCACAAAAGAATCATCAATGTTAAAGCGGCCTAAATAAAACCTAACTTACACTCATATAACTGATATAAACAGAACAATTTTAAATGATGGAAACCTTTGGTGGAAATACAGTATAGATATTTTTGTACTTTTTTGGCAACAAAGGCAGTTTTCTCAAGGCCCGGTCACATACACGTTAGTGGACATAGTTGAATGTAGTGGAGGCTAACGTAGTTGAATGTTTGTTTGTTTGTTGTTGTTTTACGTCCCAGCAACATCTAAGGTCATATCAGGATGGGTACCGACTTGTGACAGTGCGCACTCATGGCGACTTTATAGTGCTGTCCCACTGGGAAACCAGGACGCCGGCACCATGACCTGGTATCCCACTCAGTCACATTATCCTGACACTGAGCACACCAGTCCTTGCCCTATCCTAATAATGCCGAGCGCCTGGCTAGGAAGCAACAAGTATCAATTTTAAAGTCATTGGTTTGACTCGACCGGGACTCGAACCCACGACCCCACGATCTACCAGCACGGGAGACGGACGCTCTAACTCATTCGGCCATCCCGTCTGGTCGCGTAGTTGAATGTAGTTGAACGTACTGGAGAAGTACGGATGCCGGTACGTTCAACTACGTCTACTAACGTGTATGTGACCGGGCCTTTAGAGACTCTTAGTAAGTGGGGGATAGATATAAGGTAGTTAATTAGTATAGCTGACTCTGGGTAATTATATGCATTTATTTATATAAAATATGTTACCGATTTACTTACCGGGTCCAGACCAAACAGGTACGCACTACCAGAGAAGATGGAAGCGTTGGCCGAATCGAGTTGCAGTTCATCTAAGCCTTTGGAGTACCATGTCTGATTGCTAAAATTGACAGAGTAATACATCTCTGCTGAAACTTCTATTCATATTCAGAGTCGAATACGTGTATTCATATTCATTAGTCTTATTTTGTTGGGATTTACATCCTGGCAACATCTAAGGGCATATCGTTAGCACGGGTACCGACTTGTAACAGTGCGCACTCATGGCGACTTTTATTGTGCTGCCCCACTGCGAAACCAGGCCGCCGGCGCCATGACCCAATGTCCCACTCAGTCACATTATCCTGATACTGAGCAAACCAAACCTTGCCTTATTCTAATAATGCTAAGTGCCAGACTGGGTAGCAACAAGTATCAATTTTGTAAGTCATTCGTTTGACTCGACCAGGGTTCAAACCCGTGAATCCCCCGATCTACCAAAACGGGATACGGGCGCTCAAAGCATTCGGCCATCCCGTCCGGTCGGACAGCTAAGTGTAAGTACAAATATTAGTAATATGATTCATCCATTATGGATATAGTCCTTCTTTAGCGTCTATGGCGAGAAGATGTTCACATTAGAGACCTATTACCAAAAGTTGAGGGTTCATTAGGTGTTTTCAGTTCCAAGTTGGTTGGTTGTTGGAGTTTTACATCCTGGCAACATCTAAGGTCATATCAGAATGGGTACCGACTTACGACAGTGTGCACTCATGGTGACTTTATAGTGCTGCCCCACTGGGAAATCAGGCTGCCAGCACCATGACCCACCTTCCCACTCAGTCACATTATCCTGACACTGAGCTCACCAGTCCTTGCCCTATCCTATTAATGCCGAGCGCCATGCTAGGAAGTGCCAAGTATCAATTTTATAAGTCAGTGGTTTGACTCGACCAGGAACCGAACTCCTGATCTCCCGCACACGAGGCCCGCACTCTACCGATTCGACCACCGTGGCCAGTCAATTCCAAGTACCTTGTGTATGTGTATGTGTGTGTGTGTATATATATATGTGTATCTGTGCGTGTCTGTGTGCATGTGTATTGCGCTGAACTTGCAACTTCAACAACAATCGTTGTTAATGCCTCAGTCACAAATGCATTGCGGCGTGCTTGCGGCAACCATAAGTCGCCGCATCGGCCAGACCGCACGGTGAGTTACGGTCGCCATACGGTGACTGTACGTTTTTTTGCTGGCTGCAAAGTGTTGCATTTTTTTAAAGTCAATGTTTTCCTAACTGAGAAAAATCGCAACGCCGCAGGCTGCAATCCTGGCAATCCAGACTGCACAAACACCCTACATTCACCTTTGTTGACATCAATGAAAAGGTTGTAAAATGAATATCAATATGATACAAAATTCATGTTTGTGTGATCAGTATAAAGAAAGTTATGACTTTTTAGTTATATTAAAAATGTGTATAAATTTAACACAAACTGTACGATTTGTGAAGAGATAAACTTCAGGCCGCAATGCCGTAACATTTGCATAAAGCGCAAGACACACCGCAGACAACAATACTGCACCGCACCCGCGGCATTTGTGACCTACGCTTAGGTGTTCAACTAAACGGAGAACATAATCAGTGTCAACCGATGGGTAAGTGAGAAACTGAGACGATCATTCTTGGCAGATTAAAGAAATACAGAACCTAGAAACAATGTTCTTACTCATAAACGACCGACCAGGACGATCCAAAGATGTTGATGGACTTTGAAAAGATGTCGTTGTATATGAGTCCGGAGTAAATAGAGAAGAGCCCCATCATGAAGATAATATACCGCCCTCCGAATAAAATGTTCCAGATCTGTAACAAAACAGTTAGATTCAATTAACTTATTAAGAAATATTTTATTTCTTTTCAAGAGTGACGGTGCTAAATACCTGCGTCCCGCACCTAATACATCATTTCCGAGATACCGAAGTTAAATAGCTTCAATTAAGAAACATTTTTTTCTTTTCAAGAGTAACAGTATTAAATGCCTGCTCCTCCCCGCCCAATATGTCACTTCTTAGATACCCAAGTTGGGTAGCGTCAATAAAGAAACATTTCTTTCTTTTCAAGAGTAACAGTATTAAATGCCTGCTCCTCCCCGCCCAATATGTCACTTCTTAGATACCCAAGTTGGGTAGCGTCAATAAAGAAACATTTCTTTCTTTTCAAGACTAACGGTGTTAAATGCCTGCTCCCTCACCCAATATGTTACTTCTGAGATGCCCAAGTTGGGTAGCGTCAATACACATTTCTTTCTTTTGAAGTCTAATGGTGCTAAATGCCTGCCTTCCCCAATACATCGCTTCTGAGATAATGAAGTTGGATAGCTTCAATTAAGAAACATTTCTTTCTTTTCAAGAATAACTAAGGGCCCCCCACCCCTCCAATACACCACTAGTTATGTTGGCGAGGCTAACATGGGTAATTTGCTCGACGAGGCAACTGGTGCGAGGAGTCTTCTTGCGTAATCGCAGTACGCAAAGTAGTCACTTTTCGCCCGACCGTCCGAGCAGCAGGTTCGCTCTCCCACCCACCCACCCGGGGTTGAGAGCTGTTAACTGTTAACTGTATGTATATCTAGCCATCTGTTACCTTATCCGCTATAGTCTATCATATCCAAGACGATTCACTGGTCCACATATCAGGACAAAGCTATTGTTAATGTACTAGTATTAAGCTGGGGATCTATCTCCGTCTGGTTCGTTCATTAAATTGTACTAGTTAAGAGTAGGCCATGTCGCCGATTAAGCTAAACTGAACACGAAAGCTTGACTTCCTTGGAGTCACGGACTTGTTTATTAAAATTAACTTTTCGGTTATTTAATCTTATATGTGCGTGTTGCCTTGTTTGTCTCGATGAGTGAATTTCTGATATAATGAAGTTGGATAGCTACAATTAACAAACAAAATCCATAAGAAAGTGCCCATATGTAAATTCCACAAGAATCAGTTATAGAACATGCAAAATCCGCGACAATGTGCACATATGTAAATTTCACAAGAATCAGTTATAAAACATATCAAACCCGTGAGAGACTGCACATATGTAAATTCCACAAGAATCAGTTATAGAACATACAAACTCTGTGAGAAAGTGCACATCTGTAAATTCCACAAGAATCAGTTATAGAACATTCAAAACCGGTATTAATGTACACAGGCCCACGCAAAGGTACTAGTGTGTCATCAGCACAATCCTCCAGCACTAACAGTCGTTAACGCATCACTAACCCAAACACACCTACCTCATTGTCGGTCTTCTGTTTGAGTAGGGAGCGCTCAGAAAGGAGCATCCAGCCGCTGGCCAGTGTCATCAGCAGCCCGTGTCCAGCATCCCCGAACATCACAGAGAAGAGGAACGGGAAGGTGACGATGGTGAACAGCGCTGCAGCACACCAAGCCCCAGAGTGAGAACCATACGGTACAAGGCCTGCGTCTAACATGTAGCATGTCTAACAGTGAGAACCATATGGTCAAGGCCTGCATCTAACATGTAGCATGTCTAACTGAGAAACATACGGTACAAGGCCTGCATCTAACATGTAACATGTCTAACAGTGAGAACCATACGGAACAAGGCCTTCGTCTAACATGTAGCATGTCCAACAGTGAGAACCATGCGGTACAAGGCCTGCGTCTAACATGTAGCATGTCTAACAGTGAGCACCATATGGTACAAGGCCTGCGTCTAACATGTAGCATGTCTAACTGAGAACCATACGGTACAAGGCCTGCATCTAACATGTAACATGTCTAACAGCGAGAACCATATGGAACAAGTCCTGCATCTAACATGTAGCATGTCTAACAGAGAGAACCATATGGTACAAGGCCTGCGTCTAACATGTAGCATGTCTAACAGTGAGAACCATATGGTACAATTCCTATATTGACCAGTGCAAATTACATACAGTAAAACCTTTCTAACCGACCACCTCCACAGATTGACCACTCCCCTATATTGATCACTTTATTTGGGTCCCAACAATACCATTGTAAGGATATTCAAACTCTCTAAACCGACCACCTCCCTAAATGGACCACTTCAAGCCGGTCGCATGGTTGGTCGATTTAGAGGTTTTACTGTACATTGTATTCGTAAATTGAACCACAATAGCTTTTCAAAGGGGGGGACGGGAGAGGTCAGTGTGCTTCGGGCATAACATGTATACTACTACAATGAAAATGTTAAAAGGGTTGCGGCCACTGGATAAAGGCAGTGGTACGACGCCTTTGTTTATATTTGAATGGTAACAAGTGGGGCAGCTAGAGCCACCCCTGCAATCATGGGTGTGCAATCTATGCCCCAAATTGTGCAATCTGGAGTTGTAGTCGATGTATTTACAGCAGATATGTGCATAATAATAAATAGCAGGACCATGTCACTTTAACACTTATAGTAATCTCACTTGATATTTACCGTAAAACCTCTCTAAATCGACCGACCCTAGGACTGACTTTAAGTGGTCCATTTAGAGAGGTGGTCGGTTTGGGGAGTTAGAATCTCCTTACAATGGTATTTTTGGGACCCTAATAAAGCGATTGATATAGGGGAGTGGTCGATCTGTGGAGGTGGTCGGATAGAGAGGTTTTACTGTAGTTGCCTGACTGGAAGGGGCATAATTTATAATATATCGGTTTTTGTTGTTACTTGACCCATAGTCTGACCTGGGTTGACTTCCTTGTAGCAGGCGATGCCGTAGGCATCGATGATGCTCTGGAAGGGGGAGGTAAACTTGTTGGTGCGGTGGAAGGTCGGCTTCTCGTCGCATTCCAAGCGGTGGATCAGAGATGGTGCCGTCGACCGTGACTGTGCCTGTTGGCAGGATGAAAGAAGATAGATACAGGTAGTCAGACAACATAGCCGATTAAATAGTGCGAAATGCTATGTAGCCACAATGTAGGTGGACAACATGACAGATTAAATAAAACGAAAAGCTATGAAGCCACAATGTAACTGGACAACATGGCTGATTAAATAGAGCGAAAAGCTATGTAGCCACAATGTAGCTGGATAGCATGGCTGATTAAATAGAGCGAAAAGCTATGTAGCCACAATGTAGCTGGACAGCATGGCCGATTAAATAGAGTGAAAAGCTATGTAGCCACAATGTAGTTGGATAGCATGGCTGATTAAATAGAGTGAAAAGTTATGTAGCCACAATGTAGCTGGACAACATGGCTGATTAAATAGAGTGAAAAGCTATGTAGCCACAATGTAGTTGGATAGCATGACTGATTAAATAGAGTGAAAAGTTATGTAGCCACAATGTAGTTGGATAGCATGGCTGATTAAATAGAGTGAAAAGCTATGTAGCCACAATGTAGCTGGACAGCATGGCCGATTAAATAGAGCGAAAAGCTACGTAGCCACAATGTAGTTGGATAGCATGGCTGATTAAATAGTGAAAAGTTATGTAGCCACAATGTAGTTGGACAACATGGCTGATTAAATAGAGCGAAAAGCTATGTAGCCACAATGTAGCTGGACAACATGGCTGATTAAATAGAGTGAAAAGCCATGTAGCCACAATGTAGCTGGACAACATGGCTGATTAAATAGAGTGAAAAGCTGTGTAGCCACAATGTAGCTGAACAGCATGGCCGATTAAATAGAGTGAAAAGCTATGTAGCCACAATGTAGCTGGACAGCATAGCCGATTAAATAAAGCGCCTGTTGGCAGTAGGAAACAAGGAAGATACAGGTAGTTTTGTTTGTTTGTTGTTGTTTTACATCCTAACATCTAAGGTCATATCAGGAGGGCTACCGACTTGTGACAGTGCACACTTATGTTGATTTCATAGTGCTGCCCCACTGGGACACCAGGCCGCCAGCACCATGAACTAATATCCCCCTCAGTCAAGTTATCCTAACACTGAGCCAACCAGTCCTTGCCCTATCGTATTAATGCTGAGCGCCTGGCTAGGAAGCGAAAAGTATACATTTTTAAGTCATTGGTTTAACTTGATCATGATTCGAACCCACAAACTCATGGGGTTGGATCTCCCGATCTCTCAAAAAAGGAGACGAAAGCTCTACTCATTCGGCCACCCCGTCTGGTATAGATACAGGTAGCCGAACAGCATAGCCGATTAAATAGAGCGAAACACTATGTAGCCACACAGCATAGTTGATTAAATAGAGGGAAAACTATGTAGCCACAATGTAGCTGGACAGCTAACCATACAACACAACCATCCCACCCCGTCGCAGTCCTGAAGGGTCCAGTTGTGTTCTGGCACACTGGTGTACTATCTAAGGACAGGGCATGGGTGAAAGGATGCTGTAACAAACCACAATGGGATGGGATCCTCTCCCGCAGGCCTGTATGTCATCTGCGTAGGTGTACATAGTAGGCTAAGTTATCATATACAGGTTAGGAAAAAACTTTGAAAATTCAAAAAAACTAATATAGAAACTACTAACACCCAAAACCGCAAAAGGTTGGCCCGAGAAAGATCAGGTAAACACTCCTGAGTGCGGGACCAGACCAATCCAGTATCACAGCTGTCCAGCGTTGAAAACAAGCACCCTCACGGGAGCTTACACATTATGGGTAGAATAAAAAACTTGTCACAAAAAAAATTAAAAATTAAAAATAGAGCAAAAGCTATGTAGTCAGAATGTAGTCAGAGAGCATGGCCAAATAAGTAGGATGGGAAACTGAAGCCACAATGTAGCCAAAGTGTAGCCGGGCAGCCTAGCTGAAAACCAATGTAGCCACAATGAAACTGGACAGCATGATGCGTGAGTAGTATGAATACCACATTGTAGTCAAGACAGCATGGCTAAATGACTGGAACTGAAAACAATGTAGCCACAATGTACTCAGGGTGGCTGCATGGCTAGGCTGGAAAACAGTGTAACCACAATGTAGCTGGTTGGTTGTTGGAGTTTTACATCCTGGCAACAGCTAAGGTCATATCAGGACAGGTACCGCCTTGCGACAGTGCACGCTCATGGTGACTTTATAGTGCTGCTCCACCGGGACATCAGACCACTGGCAACATGACCTGATATCCTACTCAGTCACATTATCCCGACACTGAGCTAACCAGTCTTTGCACTATCCTATTAATACCGAGTGCCAGTCTAGGAAGCAACAAGTATCAATTTTATAAGTCATTGGTTTGACTCGACCGGGAACCGAACTCCCGATCTACCGATTCGGCCACCGCGCCTGGTAAACAATGTAACTGGACAGCATAGCTAAAGGAGTAGGGTGGAAACCAATGTAGCCACAATATAGGGTGTACACAGACAGCATGGCTGGATGAGGAGGATAGAAATCAATGTACAATGTAGCCAGACAGAATAGTTGAAGGAGAAGCAATGTAGCCTTATATAAGTCGCGCAGCCTTAAATGGATTAGTCCCGCTGTAGCCTTACCGTGGCCCTGGCGAGTGCGTCCTGTATGGTCAAGATACGGTCCACTGGGCAGAAACCCTCGCCGATGAAGCTCTGGGACTCTGGCCGCAGCATGTTCAGCGTGTGATAGATGGCCTTCACCTTGAAGATCTTAACCATCCAGCTCAACACATTCTTTGAGATGGAATCGAGCACTTGGCGGCGTTGCTCTTGGGACTGTTTGATGACCTGGAGAAGCAAGCAAGCACGATCAGTAACTTATTTCCAGAAGGAAAAGTGTATTTACTACCAAAAGAACACTGCAACATTCATATTACATTATGGAGACAATTAAACAAAAAGTTTGTTTTATTTGACGACGCCTTTAGAGCACATTTAATTTAATCATCGGCCATTGGACATCAAATGTATGGTCATTCTGACATAGTTCTTTGGAGGAAAGCTGCTGCTGCCACGTAGGCTACTCTTTCTGATAAGCAGCAAAGGGTCTTGTATATGCTATTTCCCACAGACAGGACAGCACATACCAGAGCCTTTGATGAACCAGTTGTGGACCACTGGTTAGGAGACATTTAAACAATGATCTACTTTAAAAAACGAGCAGACAGGGTGGCCGAATGAGTAGAGCGTCCGTCTCCTTGTTTTGGGAGATCAGGAGACCCAAACCTGTGAGTTTGTGGGTTTTAATTACGGTCGAGTGAAACCAATGACGTTAAAAATTTATACTTGTCGCTTCCTAGCCTGGCGCTCTGCATTATTAGGATAGGGCAAGGACTGGTTGGCTAAGTGTCAGGATAATGTGACTGAGTGGGATATCAGGTCATAGTGCTGGTGGCCTGGTGTCCAAGTGGGGCAGCACTGTAAAGTCGCCATGAGTGCAGAGTCACAAATCGCTACCCGTCCTGATATGACCTTCGATGTTGCTAGGACGTAAAACAACAAACAAACAAACTTCCAAACCAATTTAGAAATGGCAGTATTCCAGATGGAACGCCTCCATTACGGGTTTAGGTTTTTCAAGCCGACATTTCACAATATTATACATATATTTCCTAATCAAGGATTTTGACACGCAAAGGACATTTGGGATGAGCATTGACCAAGGCAAAGGTGGTATTCATAGGCATTCCAAAAGTGAGTGTGATTGATTGGGGATTTACGTCCTAACCACATCTGCGTAAATAGGATGAAGGGTACAGACTTGTGACAGTGCACACTCATGAGATACTGGTCCACCCGCACCATCACACAATACCTCACTCAGTCACATGATCATGACACTGAACAAACTTGTCCTGCGTCGAACCTGTAGAATATCTAACCTAGTAATGCAGAGTGTCAGACAAGGCGGCGATAAGCATACATTTGTCAAATTATTTGTAAGTACAGTAAACCTATAAATCGACTGACCATGGGACCGACTTTATTTGGTCCATTTAAGGAGGTGGTCAGTTTAGGGAGTTTCTTTTATCGTTACAATGGTATTGTATGGGCGTATGATCGTTTGGGACCCAAATAAAGCGATCGATATAGGGCAGTGGTCGATCTGTTTTACTGTATATGCATAATTAATCACAGAGACCAACACTGCAATATTACCGCTCATTAAATACAAAAACAAGAATGATTTCATAAAATAGACAGGCCTTGTGGAACTAACCAGATCAAGATCTTGGATCCTCTCGTTGACCCCGATAAGCATCTCTTTGCGGTCTGCAGCTGCAGTCGGGCACGGGTAAACCTTGGCGTGGAATCTAGTAATGGAAATGACTTAAAAATTGATACTTGTCGCTTCCTAGCCGGCACTTAACATTACTAGGATAGGGCTAGGCCTGGGTGGCTCAGGGTCAGGATAATGTGACTGAGTGGGATATCAAGTCATGGTGCTGGTGGCCTGGTCTCCCAGTGGGGCAGCACTAAAAAGTCGCCATGAGTGCCCACTGTCACAAGTCAGTACCTGTCCTGATATGACCTTATATTTTGCCAGGACGTAAAACTCCAACAACCAACCTAGTAATGGAAGGGTCTTTTGTTCTTTATTTAATGGAGGTCTTATGTCCCAGTAGTATCTAAGGTCGTATCAGGAAGTGTACCAACTTGTGACAGTCCGCACTCCTGGCTGCCCCACTGCGATACCACACTGCAAGCTCCACGGCATGATATCCTACTCAGTCACATTATGCTGACATTGAGCCAACCAGTTCATGTGCTATTCTAGTCATACCGAACACCAAGCAATGTAGTGAAAGGAATCAATGTTGTAAGTCTTAGTTTAATTCAGGTGAGAATTGATCCTACGACCTCTGAAAGTGGTGTTTGCTGTGGTGGAGTGGTTAGAGTATCGGAATTTCTTTCTAGGTAAGAATCCTAATCTAAATGTCAATGGTTCGATTCCCCATTCCATCACCTCTGCCAATTTTGATTTCCACCGCCGTGTAGAACTTACAGTGTCATCAAAGGCCAGTTTCTCTCACACCATGCTTATGTGGTGTGGGAGGTTAAAAATCCCATGGGTCGATAAAAGTGTAGGCTCAGGATTTCTATCGACAAACTATCTAATGGTGAAAACAAGACTATTCACTCTTATTCATGATAGGCAGTATAAATCTTCAATCATAAAAAAAGGTTTAATTCAGGTGGTTGTTGGAGTTTTACGTCCTCGCAACTGTAATTCAGATGATAACCGAAAAGAACGTAGTACACATTCTAGTGAATAGTCAAGGGGACAGAAACACTCAAATAATAAATCAGCTACCAAACTATTTATACTTTAAAAAAATGATCAATCAAAGCATTTCCTCGAATCAAACATGGTCTTTATCACATAATTAACACATTTTCACTTCATTATAATTTGGTATCATTTCCAGTATTATCCACATAGACTTGGAAAATAAGATATTGCAAAGCAAATTTCAGGAACAACCATTGCACAACTTCCAGGAATGGAACGTCAATATTCACATTCACAATCACAGAACTCTCGTAGTAGTGCGACTGATATACGGTATTTTCAAGCACATTTTTATTGCAGCAAAAAAAATGGAATTTTTATAATTACAATCTCCATAACCAAAAATATAACCTGCAAGCATAATCTAGGCAAAATGACCCAAAGGAATGCCCCATGTTGTGTACTAACCCATCACAGATCTTCTTAACTCTAGACCTCAACTGCTCTCCACTGAAGAACACGCTGAACATAACCTTCCGCACACCGGCCGCCTGGTGGGAAGAATCCGAACTAATTCACATAACACACACATGATGGTGAAGGCACTGACAAGGTTAAAATGAAACAGATGATGTAACTAAAGCCACGATGAAATGCCTTGCTATTACTAAATTCCTAGACATTGTTAACGACTTCTCATTTGAAATATCCACTGCAGGGCAGACCCTAAAACAGCGCGAACATTAGTCCATTAGTCACATTTGTCCAGAATCTGGTACATTTTGTACTCATTTTAGCAGTTCGCCCTTTGCGGAACAACATCAATATATTACGAGTAAAATAAACATCGCCATTCCATCATCCCTGTTTGCAATAGACGTTAGTTGGTTGGTTGTTAGAGTTTTATGTCCTGGCAACATCTAAATTCATATCAGGACAGGTACCAACTTGTGATAGTGCACACTCATGGCAACTTTATAGTGCTGCCACACTGGGAGACCAGGCCATCAGCACCATGACCTGATATCCCACTCAGTCACATTATCCTGACACTGAGCCAACCAGTCATTGCCCTATCCTAATAATGCCGAACGCCATGCTAGGAAGCGACAACTTTCAATCTTTAAGTCATTGGTTTGACTCGACCATGGGTTCGAATCACACGATCTACCAAAACGGGAGACGGACGCTCAACTCATTCAGCCATCCCGTCTGGTCCTGTAATAGAGGTTCATATCCAGGTTAGTTGATGAGTCGGCACAAGTTAGGAAGCAATCTGACTTATAACATTTCGGACAATCCCAACTGGGCATAAAGAAGGATATTAATTTAGCGATTAGCTCACAAAAAGGATTATTACATTGTACATTAAACCTTAGATGGAAGCTTTCAGCAAATTGAACATAGAGGTGAATGACAACATAGTCTAAATACGGGCGAAAATTGCTTTAGTATGGAACAGGAAGTAGAATTCCTGGTTCCAGTATCAAATGGTTATTTTTATCGGCACATAGTTGGTGAAATGTAAGAGAACGCAAAAAGACAAGATGGCGACCACAGAATGCTGTCGATTTCACTTTAAAATCCATCAAACTACATGTTTTATTAAATTAAAACTCAAAAGTAGCGGGTAAATCTGAAGATGTATATTATAAAGAATATATTTTGCTTCTTAAATTAAGAATTTATGTGTGGTTTCATTTACCCAGCCTTTCGTCACTTTTTCTAATGGGTTGTTTTTCACCCCTGCTGCAAGTACGGGGTGAAGCTTTTATTTAATGGGTGTGTGAATTGCAGATAATCATCACTCAGTATTCAGAGTTCCGCTTGTCCCCCCAAGAAGAACTGACACTGAGAACCAGCACACCGGTTGGTTGTTTGGTTGGTTGTTGGAATTTTACGTTCTGGCAACATGTAAGGTCATATCAGGATGGGCACCGACTTGTGACAGTGTGCACTCATGGCGACTTAATAGTGCTGCCCATCAGGAAATCAGGATGCTGGCATCATGACCTGATATCCCACTCAGTCACATTATCCTGACACTGAGCTAACCAGTCCTTGCCCTATCCTATTAATGCCAAGCACCTGGCTAGGAAGCAACAAGTATCAATTTGATAAGTTATTGCTTTGACTCAACCGATCTCCTACACGCGAGGCCCATGCTCTACAGATTCTTCCATTGCGCCTGGTTTCACAATTAGATAAAATACCACTTTGTGTATGCATATTCACCTACTGCTTCACATTCTGGTGTTGCAGTTTCCGCGGCACACCAGTTTGCGAGGGACACATTGCTTCTGCGCATGCGTCAAAATCGAACAGCATTGTCACTAACCTTATAAATTTAATATAATATTTTTGGTAAAGATGTTTTCTATATGTGTACCAAGCGATTTATTTCTAGGTGGTGTGGTTTTAGAGATATTTCACTTTTTCTGTATTTTCTGTATGAAGATTCCTCACGACCATTGACAATGCCTTGAGTTTGACGGTACGCACAGTGCAAAACATTAGTTTTATTCAAAATTAATAGAAGTGCAGAAGCCTAACCTTATAAATTTAATATAATCTATTCATTGAATATGTTTTCTATATGTGTTCCAAGTGGGTTGCTTCTAGGTGGTGTAATTTGAGAGATATTTGACTTTTTCTGTATGAAGATTTGCTCACGGCCATTGACAATGCATTTGAATGTATGTGTCCCTCGCAAACTGGTGTGCCACAGAAACTGCAACACCGGCATGTAAGCTGAAGCTGTGACCCGGTGTGTTTACATGTAGGGTCGCAGCTTCAGTTCTTCCTGAGGAACCAGAGGACATGAACTCAGAATATCTGTATTGGTTTTTAGATAAAAACAACAAAATGAATGCTTTATTAACCAGTCATTTGCTTGTTTGTTGGGATTTTACATCCTGGAAACATCTAAGGTCATACCAGGATGGGATATTGGGTCATGGTGTCGGCGGCCTGGTCTCCCAGTAGGGCAGCACTATGAAGTCACCATGAGTGCACACTGTCACAAGTCAGCACCCGTCATGATATGACCTTAGAGGTTGCAAGGACATAAAACTCCAACAAGGATTTAGCTCATGTCGGCAAATATCGAGAGGTGTCTTCTTACAACCCGTAAGGCCATTTGCTGCCACCTGGCGGGAAACAATATAGATACATACTCATGACAAGCAAGCACTAAGTTAGAACCTTAACCCTTGGGGAGTAACAATCGGAGTCAATGCCCTGGGCTGCGTTCAAGGTACACCTAGGAGAAATTCCGGACGTCGCGCTAGTCTGAACGGCATGTAGCTGTCGGGTGCCTCGAAAATGGCGGACTCCATAGGGTGCAGCCATTGAATCCAGCGGCCATTTTGAAAGCGACTCCGACGCAAACCCTGAACTCAAATAGGCCAAAAAGACGTCGCGGCGCCGCCTCAGAGTCGACTCTTGAGGCGTACACTGAACACGGCCCTGGTAGGTAATAGCAAACAATCCAGGCTAGTGTGAGGTATTTTCCAATCAGCTTTTATCATGAAAGTTATGACAGACAATTGTTTGCCAACCCATTAATCCCTTTCGCGCTAAATATATAAAACATCGGAAATATATATAACGCCATACGAATTTATGTTTCAAACCTCGTTTCCTGAATAAAATGATAAATACTTGGCATTATTTCATATTTAACCAATTATATACCAGGACCGGTACCGACTTGTAATAGTGCGCCCTCGTGGTGACTTTATAGTGTTTCCCCACTGGGAGACCAAAGCTGTTTTTGATAGGAATCCAAGACCATTTTCATTTGGATTTAGTCTGAAATCACCATTCCGAATGCCAATTTCTGATTAATTTAGATCAGTGGGGACAGTTTTATTGGAATTCAAGGCTTTTAAAGACTAATTACTCAAAATAGGTTAAATTCAAGGCTTTTCAAGGCCTTGAAATTGGGTAAATGAAGTTGCAAGAATTTTCAAGATTTTGCAGGCACCTTACGGACCTTGATTCTGCGTTTTCGCAAAAACACACCATTTTGTTTGTTTTAGTTTTGCATCCTAGCCACATCAAAAGTGATATCTGATCCACGAACTGTCTTGCACACATCCCTGGTATTTTACGATAATTTATTGGCGAAACGGCAGGGACCTTTCAGTTTCATCTGCGTGTGTATATGAGTCAGGCTCACGAAAATAGGCCAATCGCGGAAAGTTGTCGGCGTCGAGCATTGGATGTCAGGGTCGAACGGCATAACTATAGTTTAACATTGACAGAGGTGTAGGAAAGTTCTTAAATTTATCCTGAATGTAAAGGTAGAGAAAATACAACAGCTTTATTTGTTTCTAGGATAATTTAATATGAAACAAAGAATGCACTACACTTTAAGAATTGTGATGCCGACATCTGTTAAAGATGTCGCGGTCGACCAGTGGATGTCGGCGTCGAACGGCATAATTATAGTTTAGTATTGACAGCGGTGTTGGAAAGTTCTTAAATTTATCCTGAATGTAAAGGTAGAGAAAATACAACAACCCTATTTGTTTCTCGGATAATTTAACATGAAACAAAGAAATGCACTACACTTTAAGAATTGCGATGCCGACATCTTAAATTGACCATCAATTGGCCCATTTTCGTGAGGCCGACTCATATAATTTCTTTCCACTTTCAAGATGAAGAGGTAAACTGACATGATACATGAATACCGAAGGTAATAAACAGTTTTCCACTTTCCGTTTCGTCTCTCTTCCCCAGGAAGAGCGCGTTTTGTTATTCAACTACCTGGCTAAAGCATTTCTCAAAATTAATATGTTAATGTAAAAAGCAAATTGTAGAATCCAAAAAGGAAAAAAAACAATCCTAGAACACAAAGGACAAAATTTCCCCAAGCAAAGGAAACTACCAATCTTCCACCAATAGATAACCTGCTATGGACAAAGCTACACCTGTTAATTACAGTAAAACCTCTCTATACCGACCCCTCCACAGATCGACCACTCCCCTATATCGATCGCTAAATTTGGGTCTGAGCAGTACCATTGTAAGGATATTGTAACTCTCTAAACCGACCACCTCCCTAAATGGACTACTTAAATTCAGTCCCATGGTCGGTCGATTTAGAGAGGTTTTACTGTCGTTAATTGTAGAATACAATTTGCGCCAGCTGTACTTCATCAGGATATCAGCAGGTTTCAAAGCGGGAGTTAATAAACAGTGAGGATACAGTTAGGCTCATGGCAGCTGTGAACTTACCCAGAGGTCACTGTCGTCAGGTGGCTGACAAATACAACGTGTATATCTAATTCTATTCAAATACACATAATTATTTCCAGCCACACATCTAATTGAACAGCAAAACTTTATGGTTCGGGGTTTTTTTTAATTGAAAAATTCATAAGTACTAAAAGTATTTTTTGAATATTTAATTGGTCATAAATCTCATGATCTCCCTAAGTAAATATTAATGCTGTCGGAGTGGTATTCGAAATTCTAATAGAGTGGTAATTTGGGATGGAGAAGAATGATATTATTGTAATATTTCTTCAAAGGGAGAGGAGGGTGGGGGGAGGGGGAGGGGGAGGGGGAGGGGAGGGGAGGGGCTACGTGACGTACCAGCATGATGTCATGCACCTCCTCCGGGATCTCGGTGTGTTTGATATACGTCATACCACGACAAGCCCGCCATAGCAGCCGCATGAAGGGCTCCAGTCGCTCCACCTGGATCACACCAGTCATATACCTGCAAGCCACGGTAAAAAGTTTGTTTTATTTAACGACACCTCTAGAGCACACTGATTTTTATCATCGGCTATTGAACGTCAGACATATGATCATTCTGACCTATTTCTTTGGAGGAAACCAGCTGCCGCCACATAGGCTCTTTCCGATAAGCAGCACAGGGTCTTTTATATGCACTTTCCCCCAGACAGGACAGCACACACCAGTCTTTGATGAACAAGTTGTGGACCACTGGTTGGAACGGAAAATAGTCCAAACTGCAAATGGGTCCACTGAGCAGGATCGATAGGATAACCCGCACCTTCACAGGTGGCGACTCTACCGCCTGAGCTATATCCCGCTCCCTGCAAGGCACAGTAGAGCCACTCTTAATGCAGGGTCTGTACACATGTGACGATATGGAATTCAAGGCTTTTCAAGGCTGTTTTTGATAGGAATTCAAGACTATTTTCATTTTCAGACTAATTTAGATCAGTGGGGACAGTTTAATGGAAATCAAGGCTTTTTCAAGACTAATTACCCAAAATACGTTAAATTCAAGGCTTTTCAAGGTCTTGAAATGGGGCAAATGGTGTTCAAGACTTTTCAAGACTTTTAAGACCCCATACGGAGCCGGTTAATGTGTGCAAGTCTCATAAAGAAAAATAAAAAATAAATATTTTGATAGTACTCAAAAGTAAATAAATCATCATTACCATCAACATCAGACATGATTTTGGCTATTTCAAGTCTGTTTGGGTGGGGCCAATTAATTTCAAAGTAATTCCTTCTGCCACAATGACTATTACATAATCCTACATATACATCAATTTATATCTTTCGTTCTTGTGAATGCGTTGAAATATTTGATCATTTGAGATAATGATGATGTTAGTGATGATTGGTTGTTGGGAGTTTTACATCCTGGCAACATCTAAGGTCATATCAGGATGGGTACCAAACTTGTGACAGTGTGCATTCATGGCAACTTTATAGTGCTGTCCCACTGGAGACCAAGCCGTGAGCACCATGACCTGATATCCCACTCAGTCACATTATCCTGACACTGAGTCAACCAGTCCTTGTCATATCCTAATAATGTCGAGCGCCGGGCTAGGAAGCGACAAGTATCAATTTTTAAGTCATTGGTTTGACTTGACTAGGATTCGATTGGTTTGGTTGGTTGTTGAAGTCTTACATCCTAGCAACATCTAAGGTCATATCAGAACGGGCCATGGTTCGAATCCCACGATCTACCAAAACGGAAGACGGACGCTCAACTTATTCGGCCATCCCGTCTGGTGGTGTTGGTGGTAACAAATTCTTATGCAACATAAAATAACTGCGATAATGATCTTTGCAGACAAAGAAGATGAGGACACCTACTCGAGCCGGACGCGGGTGTCGATGATGCCTACCACATCGGACATCTCGATGCTTATAGTGAGGTCATTGGTTGGGTCACCCAGGAAGTCGGTGTTCTGGAAGGAAGGAAGCATAGACTTGGATCGACTTACTCAATAAAAAGTAAACTTGTTTGATTTAACGAATGCGTCTAGAGCGCATTGATTTTCATCATCAACTATTGGACATCAAATGTATGGTCATTCTGACATATTTCTGTAGAGGAAACCCTCTGCCGCCACATAGACTACTCTTTCCAATAAGCTGCAAGGGGTCTTTTATATGCACTTTCCCACAGACAGGATAGCATGTACCATAGCCTTTGGTGAACCAGTTGTGGACCATTGGTTGGAATGCAAAATAGCCCAAACTGCAAATGGATCCACTGAGAAGGATCTATCCGATGACCGACAGCTTCACAGGTGGACACTCTACTGCCTGAGCAATGACCCACTCCTCGACTGAGTCCAAAAGGGTTAGTCATAGCTAGCAAAGCAGCGTACCACATGCAGTGTGTGTACATTCATACAGATTTGAAATCTTAAATATCAGACCTCATTTAGCACTCAGAAATAATACAAGTGAATTAGTGTGATAAAAATAGTTTAATCATGGATGAAAGTGGTGTCCAGCAAAAAAACATGGAAATCAAGCAAAGATTATTACAGCAACAGCGAATTTCCACGATAACACAGATCTTTTCCCATAGACTGTCAGGTAATCACGGGGAAAACGCTGGAAGTCAGGTTCTGACCATCCTGTGACTGTATTATTGCCCATACCTAACTCGTTCTTGTTTGGACTTATGTTGTAGCAACATCTAACGTCATATAAGAATAGGATTTTAACTACCCAACTGTTGTCATATATACATCCCATAAATAACAAATTGCGGAAATTCGCAAAATCGCCCTATTTAAACACTTTGTCAGTAGGTTTTTAAATTAAATTGTTGTTAACTATGTTTTGTGTTGACCTTTTAGATCAATGATCTTAATTATAAATTTCATCAAATTGCTTTCTTGCTTTTCTGCAATGTTGATGATTTGTGTCATTGTTTTGGGAGTGTTCTAAATGTATGACAGTGAGTGAGTGAGGGTGTAGGTAAGGATTGACACTATATAAAAAAAGAGCAACCTCAAAGAGCACATCCTGTGCAAGTTGGAGAACATGCCGCATCTCGATCAACTCGTAGAAGTTTCGGGCTAGCGCATCTATATTCTTGGCAATCTGCTTCAACTGGCTCTCCAGCGAGTCAAACATGGTCTGTAAGGACAACACAAGGCGTTACTAACAAGCTAGCGGAAAACACACAGGTTTAGTTGGTTGGTTGTTGGAGTTTAACGTCCTGGCAACATCCAAGGTCATATCAGGACGGGCACCGACTTGTGACAGTACACACTCATAGTGACCTTATAGTGCTGCCCCACTGCAAAATCAGGCCATTGACACCATGACCCGATATCCCACTCAGTCACATTATCCTGACACTGAGCTAACCAGTCTTTGCCATATCATATTAATACCCAGAGCCAGGCTAGGAAGCGACAAGTATCAATTCTATGTCATTGGTTTGACTCAACTAAAAACCGAACTATCGACCTTCCGCATGTGAGGCCCGCGCTCTACCGATTCGGCCACTGGACCCGGTAAAACACACAGACAGAAATCAAAACGAAAAATGCTTTGAAAGGATTTAATTAATCGGGTAATAATTTCAAGCCAATGGTACTGTAATAACTGCATATACTTGATTTTCCAAATGAGCTTGTCTATTTTAATGGCATAAGTCCGTAAAAATAAAACATAAACACGCAGAAAGGGATAATAGACGTAGAGCATGGAACATACACAGTAAGCTGCTATCCACATTAGTTCTTGACATTGCCATGAGAGGGCGGGTTGTGGGGGGAAATCCTGCAGGGAAACCTTTTCCAGAAAGCATGTTACTTACAGATTAACTTATGCCAGGTACACACCTACCGTTTGTGCGCACCCACCTACCGTATACGATCTAAAACTGCCCGTTTCGCACACAAAAATCGCTAGGTGTGCGCTCCCCGCGCACACCTAGCGATTGCGATTCCCGACTAAAAACTCAGTTTTAGGGCTAAAACGGGCTGATTACGATTGCGATTCGAAAAATGAATCGGCCCGTTTTCAGTTTTAAGCGGGTCGGGTCGAGTCGCGAGTTTTAGTGCGCGAATCGTAAACGGTAGGTGTGTACTTGGCATTACTTACACTGTTACCCATTAACTTAGAGATCCTCTTCTGGGTGATCTAGGCCTCTAATCTAGGCTCGTTATGGTAAACAAACAAAAATATTTTTTTGCACACATATATATGGCGGTCGACGGAGCCCTGAAGTCATATAATACACAATATTTACAACGCATGCGACATCTGACGGCAATGACAAACACTATGGTTGTGGGACCATTGCCACAGCGCATACAAAAGCTATGGCAATTACTAACTTTCAAATGTACGTATGCCAGTCAACTTTTGGGATATTTGGAAAATTCCAAAAGTATATTGCTTTTGGGTCATTGGAGCTTTGAAGAAAAATAAAATTGTCATGTTTGGACCCTTTTGAACATTTTAGCAGGGCACCAAACTAGTAATACACAATATTCACAATGCATGCGACATCTGACGGCGACGGCTACCACAACAGTTGTGGGACCGTTGCCACAGCGCATGTGTGTGAATATCGTGTATTATGAGCATCCTCTCCTATGTTTATCCAGCCTTCTCTCAAAAGCTAATGCTTCTACTGTTGCTGCTTCAACCACTTGGTCTGGAAGACCGTTCCATGGATCTGTCACTCCAAAGAAAAATGCGTGTTTCCTAACATTAGTTATTCCACTGCCATGAGAGGCTGCTAGGTTGATGGTGGAATCGTGGACTGGGGAGAAGAATTATTAAATGCAGCAACTGACCTCAAAGTCGGCGAGATCCTGCTCGCCAGGTGCCCATGGTGGCTCTGGGAAATCATCGGGCTGCATCATCTCCAAATGCAACTCTTTCTGAAAATAGCCTGAAAAGAAAAAGGATTTAAAAAAGGTAATGCTTACGGACTTATGCGAATATAAAAACGGAACTTTCATTATTCTCGATTATTCACCAAACACTAGTTGCATGTTCCAGTTCAACTTTACTAAAAAAAATCTAGGACCTTACCGAACTAAAAGTGACCAACTTTCTTTTCCGATATTGCAATGCTAACACTTAATTTTCGTGACCGCGTGATTCTGACATCGTGAGGCATACATCTCTCTTCTATAAAGCATTAAAAAAAACCTAGGGAACAATATTTTAGGCGTTTATATTTTATTTGACATAAAATTATCATTTTCAAAGGTTTTCCAGAGCGCAAGATGATTTTCAAGGATATTCAAGCACTTGAATATATTCCAGAATATGTATTTTAATTTAAGGTCATGTTAATCTGTGATATCACACATGAAACACTACTACGACTACGACTACTACGACTACGACTACCACCACCACCACCATGCTTCTAGATTTTGGTGAAGCAATTTCAGATCGATCGCCGAACCCTACACACGTACGTAGTTGGCGTTCCATTTCTTCACATCTTCGGACCTCGTTCACAAATTTTCGTTGAAAGGAATTCACGTCATCGTTTAGCTGTTAGAGAGATGTACATGTGCGTCATGTTATAATCTATATAGTGTTGGGTACGTGTTATACCGCATCAGTTAAATTAACTTAAAATAATGATTTCTTTTCATTTTTTTTTCCTTAGAAAGAAGTTATGAATAGAACATTAGTATTGAAAAGAGTGATTATAAGGTCATCTTGTCGAGATTGAGGCTGGACTTTCTGTGTCTGGACTATCAATTAGTAAACAAGATAATTTCCTTTATCGTTCCCAGATTATCTACTGGAAACCTACGGGTGATTAGTGTCTTATTAAAATGAATAAATGTATGGAAGAGTACAATCCACAGCTTCTTGAGAATGTTAATTAGGCCTTTACTCAACATTACAATAATCCAAGTCATCAAATACTTGCAAGTGGTGATATGTACACTCATGCTTTCACTCCAGTTTATATGCAAAGGATAACTTTACTTCACATTATTTTAACCTTTAAACTCTTGCTACAAGTCAAATGCTTCCTTTCTATTCTAGGCTCAGTTTTTGTGACACACACTCTCTGCAAAGGAAGCCTTCTAGCTATGAGCCTAATATAGATAGATGTACAGTAGAACCTGTCTTCAAAGGTTAAACTCTGCACCTAGACCAATGTTGTTCTGACATAGCAAGAGTCCTGTCATCAGAGGCACAGTCAAAATGAGACAAAACCTATTTGTACATTGAAACATTGTTCGCAGATGGCAGTGGTTGTAACACGGGAGTCACTGAAGAGAGGTACTACTGTAGTACATCGCATACATTACGACATACAAATATTGTTCAACAAGCCAGAAAGCTGAATTTATATACGCGAATTGAATCCTCAGTCTACTTCCCTTTTGGATAAATAGAGATTTGTCCGTGCCTTTTTGTCTAACAAACTGATTTAATTAACAGTCGTTGAATAAAAATACGTAAGATTGGTGAACACCAACGGATTTCTTTAATTATTAGAATGTGATTGACACGAATTGTTCATTTTTACAATTTACGTCAATGCATGGAGCATGGCATCAGAGAATTAAAATTTAATACATGCACTGTGGCCCTTTAAGAGATGCAGAATGGTGGGTACAAAGAGTATGAGTAAGAAAGCAGGGGCATCAGAGGGACATTTAATGTCGATTTGACTATACAATAAGATGAAGCAGAAGCTGAGAGATATTTGCAAGTTAAGAACGAATTCACCTCACTATCCACACTATCCCAAAACAAAGAAAATTTACATCAATATTAAAAATAATACTTCTTCGCTTATTTTAGCCATGTAGACCCTTTTTTTTCGGTGGAGCATGCACATCCGTTTAAAACTCGGGTCGCGGGTAAAACTTGGAAGCAGGTACTAAGTTTATAGAGAGTTTGCCATTTAATGCAATGATTGTTGAACCTTGAAATGTACAACTTTTTTTTTTTTTTAAAGAACAAAATATGGAAGTGGCTTCTTGATCAGACATATAAACATAGGGAGCTCAACGAACGTAGAAATTCACCCATAGCTAGATCTAAATTTAGATTGATCTATTTTCAGAATATTCTGGACGTAAATGTAGAAAATGTCAATGCTGTCAACAAGAACTTGCAATAAATGCTTGCGTACTGTTACTGAGCACTGAATCCTAACCATTCCCTATTAGTGCTATTAATTACCACAAATAAGAAAACAGAAATAAAATAAAACTAACAATATAAGTAGCTCTCACACTAGATATGAATCTAGGCTTCTTTAGATCTAAATGACAAATGTTAAAAATGCTAAGAGGAACTTCCTACTCAATAATACATATAATTTAATAGAAGACCCTGCATTTCTATAAAATAACAAAATAAAACTTTTCTTTTTGTATTTCTATTCTACTTCCCGGTAATTTTGCAATGGCTTCTGCGGTTTTGGGTACCATTCAATGCATTAGTCTAATCCCACCCGTCAAGTCCTACCCAGAACACAAGGGTCTTTCCACTGCTCACAAAGCATGGGTCAGTGATAGAATTCACACTATTCACGCCGTGGCCATGTTGAAACCAGACCGAGGCAACGTACAGATCTGCGAGGCGCCGCTCTATGAAAAGTAATGTGAATACTTTTTTGTTGACCAATACCTCTCGAAATCACTCAAATTTGAGGGTATTCATTATTGAAACTACCATATTCATCTTTGCATACCTGCTTTCTATCTATTGGCCAATTTTCACCTAGATTGGATGACCTATGCATGGTGATTTTCCCATTCTTTAACTACAATGTGACTGTCAACTTCAAGTCTGCATAGTTATGGTGGTATCATGTAACACAGCTGTCAGCGTAGTTAACTGTGCAACACAGTTAAACAACTAGTCTTAGTAATTACAAATTTAAAAAAGCTTTTAAAGGGTTAACATATATTTAAAAAATATATATATATATATATTAAGAAAGTTATGCAATTTTGAATTTAAGAAAAGATTGGCAGACAAGGTGAGTGACTTTGTTGACATTGCCTACTGAAATGAATTTGATCATCACTCAATCTTCATGAAAATTGACCAATAAATAGAAAAAAGGTATGCAAAAATGAATATGATAGTGTCAAAAGTTAATATCTTCAAATTTTACTCCTTTAATTTCTGTAGTAGTTCATACACATAGGCACACAGCATTGTCTTATGACAATTTCCAATACCCGACGCCTAATCAGCCTCGTTCTGATACCGAATTAGGTCACCCGTGAATAGTGTGAACCGTGTGTATACCCGATGCGTAATCAGCCTAGTTCTGATGACGAATTAGGTCACGCGTGAATAGTGTGTATTATCTCTTCCAAAGCAATCTTTTTGATAAATACAATATAAGGACGACTGAATTCAAGATGGCTGCAACAGGTGTCATGCCTTAGGTACGCTGCATTAGTATGCGCAATCAAGTATTATGTTAAAACATGTTCAAGAAATATTGTTCAAAGATTTCCAACCTAGGGTAAAACAAAAATATAAAAAATCTTTAAAAGATTACCAAAATTGTAACATAAGAAATGAACACCCCAAAACGTATACTAAATAGCGATATTGCTATCAGTTAACCAGGTTCTTGATCTAATGTTTTTGTCTAAAGTTTATGTAATGGTTAGACTGCAAATGGGTATTAATTAAAAGGGATTTAGTTTATGAAGCTAAAGCACAGATTAATTAAATCATTAATATTTATTTTTAAATAACAGGCAACAGAATGCACTACTAGGCTATCTAATGAAGCCACGTTTGCGGTACAACATAATTGAAATGTACAGGTATATGTATATATAGCCAGTGTGTGAAGCAATGTTTGTTCGATAGCCAATATCATTTGCTTTTAAATTTAGATTGGCCATTACAACTTCCCTGCCGAAGGAATCGTCCAAATCCTCCAAGATGACTAAATATATCATGACGATACATCGACAAATTATTTTCAAGTGAATCTGGAGAATCAATAGGAATAATGATGATTGGCCGTAAGTGGAGTTTCGGGACTGGAAAGAGAACTAAACCATCTAAAGTAAGTTCGAGTCATCTAGAATTTACAACTGGTTCGATTGGCCATCACATTTTCCCCCCATTGTCACACACTGAAATATCTCTGAAGATTCACCTTTCCCTTTCGTAGCTATTAAATCACATAGAAATTAATGGCACAGCTAATCGAAGAGATGGTTGCATTCGGGATTATTAATGGCAGAAAGTTAAACATAACACACATACACAAAATGCATACTTATTTTCGCATATACCGATATATATATATCACTATTTTATTTTCATAACAACGCATTCCAAAACCGAATTAACATATCAAGCTCATGACAAAAAATAAGTCATGGGAATCCTTAAGGAAAGTGGAATTATGCATATAATGTAAATACGCTACATTAAATTAAATACGTGAATTTAACAAAGGATTCTATAATCACCTGAATATGGATTTTGAAGATGTAATTTGAGAGCCTGCAATAATTTGACTTACATCTTTAAACTGTATTACGCCCAACTCTCCAAGTTCAGAAAGTGCTGCGTAGGCCGTCTCCGTCTGAAGGTATAGTTGGCACAGGGACATGTCCTGACTCCTGAACAGCGACCCCATCTTGGTGGTTGTGTGTGATTCACACTAAGCGCAGTTAATATTAACAACCTTCTCTCATCGTTACCGTTAGATCGTCTGTATGTTTACCTGTGAGAGGACATGATGGCATTAGAAGATGCGGACAGAAAAGTAAAGTAAAGCTTGCTTTATTTAACGACGCCACTAGAGCACATTGATTATTTGGTCATCCTGACATGTGATCTGTTTTCCCAATTTCTTGTGAATTTCCGTGACAATTTTTGCCCTACGGTGGCAAAGTGTGTGTTTATTTTAGCATATTCCCTTCATTATCCTGGAAATGTATGTGCTCTTCAGTGTTATTTTTGGGGAATAGCAGGTTTACATTTTTCCAGAACTTATTTGTGTTGCTTCCCCAGTCCCCGTCTTGCTTTATTAGGTATTTCTTTTGTGCTGACTTTACCTCTTTGAGAGAGTGATTTCTGGCAATATTATAGGCCATTTTATCCTCTGGATCTTTTGTACGTTTAGCTTTGTCACCCAATTTTCGCTTGGTTGTGATGAGTGTCGGTAGTTTCCTGTCTACCCATGGGTCTTGATTTTTTTGGTATTTTTAGTTTCTTTATGGGACACATCTGATCTAGTGATTTTTTTCATCTCTGTGATGATATTGTTCCAGTAGGTATCAGCATCATCGCTGTTTTTTGTGATGTTGTTTATGTTTTGGTGTAAGTGGCTTTTAAGCATTTCTTCTCAGTAATTCTTTAGGGATCTGCCCATCTTGTATTCATAGTGATTTGTGCTTTTGAGTTTTTTCCTGGTTACATATATTAGCTCATGATCACTTATACCCCAGCTTCTAGTACCCCATTTTGTGGCATGGTTTGAGTTGGTTAGTATTAGATCAATTGTTGAGCTGTTTTTGCTTAGCTTTGTGTTTTCAGTAATGAGTTGCTGTAGGCCTACGATTTTGATAGTGGTTTGTAACATTAGTTTATTTTTGTCAGGGCTGTTGTAGTTTACATTGAAGTCCCCATGTACAAAGATTTCTGCACTTGTAAATTTTCGCACTGTGTTTATGCTTCTATCTAGGGCTTCAAGGAATACTTCTAAGTCTCCTGATGGTGGTCTGTAGAGCCTTGCTATGGCTATGTTTGCCTGTTTCTCATATTTTTTATTAGGCACCACAGTAGTTCCATGTGTTCATTTGAAAGATTTTCTGGTTTTAGAACTTCAGTGTCTAGGTTTTTGGAGGTTTTGCAGAAAATGGCAACACCTCCACCTCTTTTGGTTTGTTATATTATTTCTATCATTACGTACAAGCCTATATACATCTATGTTGGGGGTGTTGTCTTGGTGCATGTATACATTGTGCATAAGGGATGTGGTCTGAAATAAAACAAAAATTAATAATTGGATGCACGCAATTGACTTAAATAACGATGAACAATGGTACTGGTGAACATCAGTTCTGAACTGAGAAATACCTATATAATTCAATTATTTCAGATTGCACCCCTCTGCACACAATAATGTAGTGCATATATGAGCTTCATGCAGACTGCATAATCGATGTGCGTTTGGACTATATATATATGTACATTTATAAATTTAAAAGATATTTAGCGGCAACAAGATGGTGCTGTGTGAGTAAGCCTACTGGAGGTGAATATTTTATAGATATTATTTAAGTAATGGCTTGGTACACACCCACAACTTCCTTGCTCCCCACACATGTCTTGTAGGGGCATTCACTGAAGTACTTCTGGTTTTAAATGTAGTTTTGATTTAGCTATATTTTGATCTGTTTTTAATTAAATTTTGATGGCTTGGGCTACTGAAGAATCGACTTTGAAGTCTTCAATCTGCTAAAGAGAAGGCAGAACATCATTTAAATTAATTGTTCAGGCCATAAACTGGTTTACCAGACATTGTTTCATATAGAATGGGTAACCCTGATCAGCTGACTTCACCCATGAATTTCCAGCAGTCTTTCAAAAAAAGTAGTGTGTGAGGGGGGTGGGGGAGAGCCACTCTGATGCCTCTGTCTTGCGCCACTTGGGCTTTCACCCCTCACAAGACTCACTCACCATTGCCATACAAACCATATTTAAAATTGAAGGCATATTTGTCAAGTTTAGAATCGTCATAACTTTGGTTCTATTGAAGATATTGAGATAATCTAAACTGTTCTGAGTTCTGGTTTAGTCTAGCTACCCATCTATCATAATTGTAAGGCATTATGATTTATTTCAATTTTCTATGTATAGTATCTATCGTAGCAGCATCTAAAGTCATATCAGGATGGGGGGTTAGGATAAGAGTTAGGGTTAGGATCAGGGTTAGATTAGGTTAGGAAGAATATGATTGGGTCAAAAATAGTCATATAGTAGGTATGTTGACATCCACGCGCTGCGTCACCGCCGTGTTGTCCCCAATCGCTGTGATCGGGAATGCGCGAACGGTTCTCGACATCTCTATCAAAATCGCTTCTCATTGGCTAACGTGTGGGGGGATTGGGGAATCATGGTCACCACATATAAAGGAAAGATTTCTGAATGTCACCGTTTTCGAATTTTGCATTTCTGTTGATTCGTTCGTTTGTGACACAATTTCAAACATTTGCACTACTTTTCACATGTTCAAATCGGTTCAAAATCACTTGGACGTAAATAAAAAACATATAGACGCAATTATTAATGTCTTTTCTCACTATATACCAAATATTATCACGCTCCTATATGTCGAACATGGTTAATTTTGAATGGGAAAGTGCCATGGGTTGCCCAACTTTGGCGCGGAGCCCATGCCGCATGGCGAGGAGGACTTGACACTATAGTGACAGGCTCACCTCTGCCATGCTCAAATCGGTTCAAAATCACTTTGGACGTAAATAAAAAACATATAGACGCAATTATTAATGTTTTTTCTCACTATATACCAAATATTATCACGCTCCTATACATCGAACGTGGTTAATTTTGAATCAGAAAGTGTCATGGGTTGCGCGACTTCGGCGAGAGGGAGGTTTGCATTGTAGGTACGTGCACGTCCGCACGCTACGCGACGGCCGTTTTCTGTTGTCACACCCATTCCCTTTGTTCCAGTCTAACTACAGGACAAAAAAACATGCGATTTTAAATAAATAAAAAATCATAACTTTCTTAAGAGTGTAGTGGTCTGCACTGACCTCTCAGGCAAGTAACCACATAGACGGGTAGGCGTGGGGAGTGTGTTGATATCAGGGAGCCTAGGTGGTGTAATGGTTAGCACACTGGCCCGGAATGCAAAGAGATGTGGGTTCGAGTCCCGCTCTAGGCACAATATTTCCCATTTTCATCACCCCCATGACACTGGTGCCGTGACCAGGATCCTGTACAAGCTTTGCGCTGTATGGTTGTTGAACCTACCCTGTGTATGTATGTGTTAGTGCATTGCCTGTATGTATGTAATTGTAAGCATTACAAGACTTACAATTCCAGGGGGACGAGTGTAGTGGTCTGCACTGACCTCTCAGGCAAGTAACCACATAGACAGGTAGGCGTGGGGAGTGTTGATATCAGGGAGCCTAGGTAGTGTAATGGTTAGCACACTGGCCCGGAATGCAAAGAGATGTGGGTTCGAGTCCCGCTCTAGGCACAATATTTCCCATTTTCATCACCCCCATGACAATACCATGCTAATATGCATGATCTTTGGGTTATTTAAAAGCATTTGTTTGGCTCTTTACAATGGTATGAGTATCATTTCTATATGGTAATTTAATTTTTTTTCCCAACATACCTACATATAGCGAATGCCGAGTGGTAGACAGGAAGTTTGAACACTTATTTGTCTCTCATTTTTGCTTGAGACGAGTGCAAGTAAATAAGCAACACAACTTCACAAGGTCCAAGGAATGTGACTACCGCTGTACTAATATTTATGTGTAATAAGCGCTCCCGTTAGCCACTGCCTATTAGTATTACTAGTATTAGTATATGCTGATGCTGCTGCGGGATTGAACAATCCCGGAAATCCGCAAAGTCTTTTATCTAAGGCTTAGACAATTAACTTATTAAGAACTTAAGTTAAGACTTAAGACTTAAGTGGGTGGGCGCGGTGCCACACATTTTACTTTTTTAACTGGGTGTGACTTAAGTAATAAGTATACTATAAGTCTATCATGTGTTAATTAATTAGCTGGAGTGTACCATACACAATTAGTGAACTGAGTTGTCAATTAGTATGCGATTGTGTTAACATAATTCAATAACAATAAGAAAATAAATCACACTCATGTTTACCTGCTGTATTAACTTTGCTTTGGAGTCCCATAACCCCACCGTTGACTCGTCCAAGTAGTATATTTCTCGAAGGTGTCGAGTTGATACATTAAGAGAGTGTATTTTGTTGATACTATGTTGGTAAAAGTTAGCACCGGATGTTACTTACGTTGGTGCCACATAACATGGTTAACCGTTTGTAGCACCGAAATAATGTAGCATATTTATATTCATAATGCAGTGGAATCGCTATTGACAAATTAGATAAGTATCACAAAACTATTAATTTCTTCGCATACACAGGTTATACATGTACCTAATCACAGATCGCTGTTGTAACTGGTTGCAGATCACTTCCACATCCGGTGTCATGGTGGAATGATCGTGCAACGTGCATTTGGCGGTAGTTGTGTATTTTTGTAGGCAAAATAATAGGCAACAAAAGACAGGAGGAAGGTACTTGTTTTAGAATCATGCGTGTCCTTATTTTATAATGTTGTTACGAATTCATTTCCGTCGTTAACCTGATAATCTAACTTGTGATGTTTGAGTACATGGCCATGGGTTCTCAAAAACTGTCGGTACCAAAACCGTAACATCAGTATGAGAGTACTGAGTACGGTGAGTACCAAGGCCAAGAAAATTTATGCTTTAAAACTCCTTATATGCAAGTTTCCTCAATGTTTATATTCTATTGCATCTGATAATTTAATAAAACAAACATATTCTGCAATGTTTAAGTAGGTTAAATGACAAGTCTTATCAATAATTAGCAGTCTAACAATAACATGGAAACCAAACTTACTCCAAAAGTGGCAAAACTAGGTACATCACAAAATTCACATGAACATTGTAAAATTGTTGCACTGTACTGCAAATCGGTAGACAGAGCTCACAGAATAGATTAAAGGGTTTTTTAATTCGAGTAAATATAATTAGTCGTTCCAAAGTTATCTACAATTTAGTTTTCCTAGAAATCAACATTTTGTCTATACTCTAGGCTATTGGTTATAAATAGCTATTAAGTTGTGACCATTTGTGTTCCAGGATAGGTACATTTCTTTGTAGTTTCTTTATTAATGGTCAGATCCTTATCAAACTTCAGACCAAGGTTCTTCGTATGGCTTATCAATACTGATCCCAAAAAATTAGATCGCAGGAAAATGTAGGTTTCCATGGCAACCATAATACAATCACTCCCACCTACAATATGAGTCAACTGTAGCTGTTTTTTAAAGAATGGTCAGATCCTGATGAAATTTCACATCAAGGTTCTTCTTGGTATGGCAAATCACCTCAGCTTATCAAAACTGCATTTTTGTACGAGGTGAAAATGGCGGGAAATCAGCGCGAGCAGCTACCGCCGCGGCAATTCTGCCAATGCACATACACATTTAAAAGCACTCTAGTTCTGTCAATTCTTTATGGATTTTGATCTAACAAAAACTGAAACCTGTGCAATTTAGTACACTTCAAAATAGCAGTAGATTCACCACAATTTGAGCGGAGCTAAGCCCCTGAATCAGCATTTTTGTGCGAGGTGAAAATGGCGAGAAATCAGCGCGAGCAGCTACCACCGCGGCTGATGCCGCGGATGCACACACAAATTTAAAAGCACTGTAGTGTCTAACCAAATGGACAGATATACACAATATAGGTATCAAATGAAATATAAATAACTAAATATTGAGGATTGTCAGACTACTAGAATGATTTTACTTATCTGTTCTATGACTACAACAGTGGTTGACTTCAACAGCTTGTAAAGCCATGAGAGGTATCCCCTAATGCACTAGAAACTGTCCCAGATGTAAACAAGGTTGTGACTGGTCAATTCTGATGTCATTCTGTATGGCAAGTCATTTGCAAGGGATTTGTGAATGGGTTTTAAAGAGCGCCTCTGAATATAGGCATATATAGAAACCAGGTCACAGAGTTCAGCTGCAGGAGTGGAGACAGCTATGCCGCAGCGCCCCATGGGGGATTTGATGTACCTACCAAAACGGTAGGTATGACACATACAAAATTGAAATAAATGATAGTGCCTTACACTTATGATAGTTGGGTAACTAGATTAAACCAGAACTCAGAACAGTTTAAATTATCTCAATATCTTCAATGGAACCAAAGTTATGACGTTTCTAAATTCTAAGCTTGCCAAATGGGCAATTTTAAATAGGGTTTTTATGGCAATGGTGAAGGATTTAGGTGGTGAGTGTTGAGAGGCCACGTCACGCGAGGCAGAGGCATCAGATTCTTCCCCCCCTTACACACTACTTTTTTTAAAGTCTGCTGGAAATTCACAGGTGAAGTCAGCTGACCAGAGTTACCCATTCTATAAGAAACAATGTCTGGTAGACCAGTTTATGGCCTTAAAAATTAATTTAAATGATGTCTTGCCTTCTTTTTAGCAGATTGAATACTTCAAAGTCGATTCTTCAGTAGCCCAAAGCATCAAAATTTAATTAAAAACAGATCAAAATATAGCTAAATCAAAACTAGAAGTATGTCAGTGAATGCCCCTACAGGACGTGTGGAGAGCAAGGAAGTTGTGGGTGTGTACCAAGCCATTACTTCATAAATTCCCCGATTTTGAATGGGTCGCGATGGTGGCACCCCTCGCGACTAGGCGCATACCTAAAAATGGTATATACTATATTTTCCTCACAAAACTTGATATGTTTAGGGCATATTACATGCCACTTGCTTTATAAGCAACAGAAGTAACAAGGTGAAACCTAAAACTGTGTTTTGGTGTGTTATTTTATCAGATTTAAACTAGTGCTTTACATGATGTAGGCCTAGGCACTTGGAAATTTTTTTCAAACAACCAGAATGCATCAAATTATTTTGTTTATCACCAAGAGGCTGCAAAATGCTGCCCAAATATACTTCATTTGTTATAATAGCTTTATTAGAACCCGAGATATGATGCTTTAATGGTGCAGAAATCAGACCCTCTTGCCTATACAAGGCTATTGTAAGTAACATTAAAATTGTGATGAGCAAGGTGGGCACGCAGGAGGTGTGACTGAGGGAAGTGAGAGGTAAGTGAGTAGGGTTACACAAACTTGAGGAACTTGAAAACACCAGAGCAGTCGTCATGTAACTACTGCCGTACTAATATTATTAGTAATAAGCGCTCTCGCTATTCATACGGTCCTGTATGAATAGCCACTGCCTATGAAATTTGGAGCATCCGATTGATAAACATGTTGTCTCTGTGTGCAAAGCTATTTATAATTATAGTATATTATATGATGCGATTTTCTAGTTATCTTAATTCTTCTGGAGTCTAAAGTGATCTAGTTCATTTCTCATCTGGGTCACATACCAAAATGCAGCATTCTGATTGGTTTGTCATGGGCTGTTGTTGATATATCAGGGATGAAAGATTTCCGCGGATTTCGGGGTTTTTCAATCGCGCAGCACCATCAGCGTAGGTCTATACTAATACTTGGTGCCAATGCCGCAGCACTATCAGCGTATACCGCTAATAAATGCTCCAAACGCCGCAGCACTATCAGCGTATACTACTACTATACATGCTTCAAAGGGCGCAGCACTATCAGCATAGACCAATATATATTAAACCCGACTTCCGGAAATTTTTCGCGATTCCCTGACAGTGTTAAACCTATGGGAGAATATCAGCATTTCCGCTTTTTTCCCCAGAGATCACTTTCATCCCTCATATATGATGCAGGCCATGTTGACTTCTTACATTTTTAAACGAATAATTTCAGTTATTTGTTACAGGTAGGGCCTAGTGCACATACATTTCAAAGACAGGTTTTCTATATGACTGGGATCTTTTCATTAATAATTTGTGTTGTTTATTTACTATTTTACTCAGGTCAAAAATCCTGCATTTGAAAACTAGTAGAGTAACTGTGAGATAATTAACCTATATTCCTGATACATAAACTGTAATAACGTTGCTTCTGCTAGGCCTATAAAGTCCAACAATTAAAGGATTTAATGTATTTTAACAGAATACATTTGTTTTGTAGGGCTATCTGGTATTTGAATTTGTTTCTGCAAGTCTCTATCAAAGGGTGTCCAAGCATTCAAATTACAATTTCAATGGAAGCTCCAATGAATCAAAAGCAATATGCTTCATGATTTGTTTAAAATATTTCAAAATTTGAGTGAGATGTGCATTTGAAAGTTGTTGACTTTCAGATATTTTGTCTTATCTAATGCATTAGAGAAGTCCGTAGTAAGGAGGTTAACCCCCATAAAGTGAATGCTTTCTAATGTTTTTATTTTAAAAATCCAAAAAGCATATTGCTTTTGAATTTGATTCATTGGAGGTTCTAATGAAGTTATAATTTGAATGTTTGGTCCTCTTTGAAAATATAAAGGTGGTATGTACCTAATTTAAAGGCAACTAGTATTTGTTTCATTGTAGATACTTAATCAGCAATGGCTACTGTAACTACAGAACCTGAACCCACTGAAAGGTTCTCTGCTGAGAACGAGTCTGCAAATAATGGCGAGGCACATTACCCAAACTCCGAAAGCTGCCTGGTGGCTAAGACTTCTTTGCTGATTGATTACCCTGACAAGCTGGGTGGTTATCAGTTTTTCAAAAAGACCCTCAAGCAGGTAAGTACTAACTTACTACAGTAAAACCCCTCTAGCCGACCACCTCCACAGATCGACCACTCCCCTATTAAATATTATATCAACTGCTTTATTGGGGTCCCAAACGATCGCCCATACAACACCATTGTGACAATTTAAAAAAACTCCCTAAACCCACCACCTCCCTAAATGGACCATTTAAAGTCGGTCTATGGTCGGTCGATTTAGAGAGATTTTACTGTATATCTAATTATGATTATAATGACATGTGTATTCGTCTGTTGTGACTATTATACAATTATTACGGCAACCTATAACCAATTTGGTATGCACTGAGCTCTTTCAATTACATTACCCATAAATATTGAGAAAGGGGAATATTTTTGCAATGGCCGTTTGTATAAAGGATCGGTTTTGCATCCAAATTTTGTACATTGTGCATATTACAGGGTAAGATGTAATTCGGAACATGGAGACTAACCTAGAAGTTGTGATGGTTATGAACGGTGTTGCTAAGCAAGGTAATCTCATATCTAAAGGTAGCATGAACATGTGGTATATCTCTATGGTGATGTCACTTTCCTTATGAATCCCGCCTATCGTTAAATAGGTTAGCAACCAGCATTCAGATTAGAAAGACCCATAGAAGCAAGATTGTCACCGTCCCACTCTTGTGCAAATTTTGGACTTGACTCTATACCGTTACTATGAAAAGTTGTCAAATGTGAATAAAGTGAAATTGTTCTGTATGTCAAGATGTAATGAATTTACAAAAATTACTAATTTACACAAATTTATTCCCATAAGATTTTGTTGAACATTTATGCTACCTATCATGGATAAGTCTGAATAGACTTGTTTTCACCATGAGGCAGTTGGTCGATAGAAAGCCCGAGCCTACACTTTTACCGAACCAATGGATTTTTAACCTCCCACACCACATAGACATGGTATGAGAGCAACTGGTGTTTGATGATGATGTAAGTTATACACAGTGGTGGAAATCCAAATTGGCAGAAGTGATGGCATGGGGAATCGAACCACTAACTTTCAGATTAGGTAGTCCGACCTGGGGAAAAGTTCCCAACAATAACTTACATTTTCCATGTTGTGAATTAGGCCCGAATGGTGGTAGCACCAATGGTGGATCAGAGTGAGTTGGCATGGCGGCTACTCAGTAGGAAGCATGGAGCCGAACTGTGCTTCACACCTATGCTGCATTCAGTTATCTTTTGTCGGGATGCGCGTTACCGTCGTGAGAACTTCGCCACCTCACCTGCTGATAGACCGCTCATCACCCAGGTTAGTAGCATTGATAAAGGCCCTGTCACATTACGGCGTATGGCGTTAGCGTATGCCGGCGTATGCGTCGTCATACGCTACGCGCGATGTCCCAGCAGCACACATATTGCAGCACCAACAAATAATAATATCACAAACCAATATTCAAATGACATGAAATAATAAGTATATTATGTTTTCTGCATCCTATACTCGTATAACATTTCATATGCCATATATAGACATACCTATTCTCTTAATATTTTGCTCGCTAAAATCACAAACCATTACTAATTATGCAATATGTTGACTCCATTACAATTTCTCGCTATGGTCTTCAATTGTACTTGCAGTTCTGTGCTAATGACCCAGATAAGTTTCTAGCTGCTGCGAAACTCATCGAAGACAGGTGTGATGCTATTGATCTGAACATCGGTTGTCCTCAAATGATCGCTAAGCGGGGGCACTACGGGGCGTTCCTACAAGATGATTGGGACCTGCTTCATAAACTAGGTAAGACACTTAAAATGTGGACGTGACATACAAGGTTTCCTCTGCTTTATTGTTTTGTTGTTTTATGTTCAAGCAACATTTATGGTCATATCAGGATGGATAGCGACTTGTGACAGTGCTCACTCATGGCGACTTTATAGTGCTGCCCCACTGGGAAATCAGGCTGCTGGCACCATAACCCGATATCCCACTCAGTCACATTATCCTGACATTGAGCTAACCCGTCCTTGCCATATCCTATTAATGCTGAGCACCTGGCTAGGAAGCGACAAGTATCAATTTTCAAGTCATTGGTTTGACTCGACCGGGAACCGACTCCCGACCTTCCACATGCCAGGCCCGCGCTCTACCGATTAGGCCACCGCGCCCGGTGGTTTCTTCTGAAAAGGAGATATTTGTGCTCTTTAGCAATTAATGTATCTCCTGAGCAGTTTTACATCTGGTCTACACTCCAGTTGCTATCCATAACAATTCTGCTCTATATAATAAGCACAAACATACGCAGAAACAATTCCTATGTTGTTTTTTCTTTGCAAAGTGAATTGAATTAAAATGACTACCTTTGATGGTGTATTCGACGGGAATATATGTTCTTGTATGTGCAAAATAGATTTTAACAGCATTCTACCAATATAGTGACACTTGTGCATTGATTTTCTTTTTAAATACACACGCTTTGAACCGTTAATTCACTTGTTAGATATATGGAACTATAATTATGTGACATGAAATGTAACCACTCACATTCCACTGAGGTCTTTTCCCTTGTCCTTTGTAGTGAGCACATGTCACCGCCATCTGAAAGTTCCCATCACCTGTAAGATGCGAGTATTTGACGATGTCGAGAGGACGGTCACCTATGCCAAGATGCTCGAGTCGGCCGGTTGTCAGGTAGTTTTATAGTCCACCTCATATTATGGAAGCCAGAGCATGCTATGAGTGACCGGGCACGGCGGCCGAATCGGAAGAGTGCGGGCTTCGCAATCGGGAGTTCAATCCCCGGTCCAGTCAAACCAATCACGTACAAAATTGAATCTTGTCGCTTCCTAGCCTGACGCTCGGCATTAATAGGATAGGGCAAAGACTGGTTAGCTTGGGGTCAGGATAATGTGACTGAGTGGGATATTGGGTCATGGTGACTCTGGCCTGATTTCCCAGTGGGGCAGCACTATAAAGTCAACATGAGTGTGCACTGTCACAAGTCAGTACCTGTCCTGATACTGATATGACTTAGATGTTGCAGGGACATAAAACTCCAACAATCAAACTTGCTCTGAGTGATTGATCATCATCAGTCAGCCAGGACGTGTTTATCCTATTGGGAATATTTATGACTGTTCATCAGCAGCGTTCAAGATACTTCAATCATGTTTATTTCTCATGGGGCATACGTATTGACCCCCCAATGTGTTGCTACCTTGTTGTGGTGGGGAGGCTTGTGTGCCTCGGTGACCATGAGAGCTATACCGGCGGGGGCTAGCCCCCTGGCAGGTTTAACCAAGCAGGGCAGGACTCATGGTAGAGGACAGACTAAGAGCAGCAACTGGTCCTCCAGGTTGGGGGTTGGGCGTGGGGCCAACAGCCCCACCCCGGAAAAAGAACAACGTTACAGAATCAGGAACAAGAAACTCAAGGCCCGGGACCGGGAGGGCTGGAGAGCCAATGTTCGTCGCCTGTGCCCAAAGTTGGGCGGTAGGCGACACGTTCATCTACGACACGGCTGAGGAGGTGTTTGTGTGGATGGGTGCTGACGCCTCAACGGGCGAAGAAGAAGAAGAATACGTATTGAAGTCGGGCCCCTGGTCTTTCTTTGCTGCAGAACCATCTGGTGAATGCTTTGGGGAACCAGCCGTTTTTCAAATCCACATTGCTACTGTGCTTAGTTACTTTAGCAATCATAACCATTCAGACTTCACTTCCATCTCTAGAAAGCCATCCATCTCCCTGATGCTGAAGATTTCTCCTTCAAAAGCCAAGGACTGACCGGTTTTTATAGCGCTGACATGACAGTTGTTACATGTCAAGATTAAAAGGTATGGCATTTGATGGGGAGTTAGGCAGGGACTAGCTAACCCCACCACACACCACTGACACACCTGCATGAGTTTATCACCAGTCTCAGGACTGAATGAACAACTGTTTAAATAATTTGTGGACATCTCATGTACCTTTATCGCTATGGTAATGCGCAGGATCGATAAGGTAGCTGAATGCGTTGCGTTTCTGATTCCCTTTTGGAAGGTCTTGGTATTTGAATCCCAATGACTTCAAAATTGATTTTTGTCGCTCCCTAGCCTGGCACTTGACGACATTACTAGGATATGGCAAGAAGCAGTGGAATGAGGGAGGTCAATTGGCCGTGATTGAAATAATTGTCTGCGGTTTAAATTTCAACTGTTTAATAAATGTATTTCCTGTCCTCTCCCCAATCCCCAAATAATTGGTTGGTTGTTGGAAGTTTCATGTCTTGGCAACATCTAAGGTCATATCAGGGCGGTCCCCAAATAATTCAGATGGTCCACAGTGACTGAAGGTATATAATTTTCCTAGCTATTGCGTTCGATGCCATTTGAACGGAAGAGACAACTCCTAACTAAAAAGTTATTGATATTACTGGAAGTGATTCCTCCATCACGTATGGTGAAGGGTTTACCTGAGTAATCAGCCAATTTAAAATCCAGCATGTCACTCTCCAATTCTTTGATTATCACATACAGTAAAACCTCCCTAACTGACCACCTCCACAGATCGACTACTCCGCTATATCGATCGCTTTATTTGGGTCCCAAATGATCGCCCATACAATACCATTGTAATGATTTTTAAAAACTCCCTAATCCGACTACCTCCATAAATTGACCATTTAAAGTTGGTCCCATGGTCGGTCGATTTAGAGAGGTTTTACTGTATATCCTTTCAATGGGATATTTTTTTAACGGATGATTTCTTCCCATCCAGCTTCTAACGGTTCACGGGCGGACACGAGAACAGAAAGGAGTTCACACTGGACTGGCCGATTGGACGAAAATCAAGGCTGTCAAGTGAGGATTGTTAATTTGCTCTAGATCGGATATAGCTAACTAGCCTACTGATAATTGATTTAAATGTCTATTTAAGCTAGACTGACTGACTGACTCAGTGAGTGAGGGAGTGACTCAGTGAGTCTGACCCGTCCTGATATGACCTTAGATGTTGCTAGGACGTAAAACAACAAACAAACAAACAAATAAACTCAGTCAGTGACTCAGTCAGTGAGTGACTGTGTAAGTGAGTGAGTAACAGTGAGTAAGTGACTGAGTCATATATTTATCTCAGAAAAATTACAGAAACTGAAAACCATCGGACTGTGCAACTTTAGGAATACAATAAAACCTCTCTAAATCGACTGACATGGGACCGACTTTAAATGGCCCATTGAGGGAGCTGGTCGGTTTAGGGTTTAAAAAAAAAGTCATTTGAATGGTATTGTATGGGCAATCATTTGGGCTCCAAATAAAGCAATCAATTTAGGGGAGTCGTTGTTCTATGGGGGTGGTCGGTTAGAGACGTTTTACTGTACTTCAACTTACAGGCAAGTGTAGTGTAACTAAGGAATTATTACTACTGCGCAGTTGTCTCTGCCGGATACTGCTACTGACATTTAATTAAGCTGCTTATTGCTACAGGGAGGCGATGCGCATTCCCGTCTATGCTAACGGCAACATCCAGTTCCTGAGTGACATCCATCAGTGTATAAGGGAGACCGGCGTTGACGGCGTTATGTCTGCAGGTAAGCGATGCTCTTTCACTTGTTGCCATGTCATATGGTAGCCTCCTGTATTTTACAGACCAGACGGGATGGCCGAATGAGTTGAGCGTCCGTCTCCCGTTTTGGTAGATCGTGGGATTCATCGGTTCGAACCGTGGTCGAGTAAAACCAATGACTTAAAAATTGATACTTGTCGCTTCCTAGCCAGGAGCTTGGCATTATTAGGATATGGCAAGGACTGGTTCGCTCAGTGTCAGTTTAATGTGACTGAGTGGGTTATCAGGTCATGGTGCTGGTGGCCTGGTCTCCCAGCAGGGCAGCTATAAAGTTGCCATGAGTGTGCACTGTCACAAGTCGGTACCTGTCATGATATGACCTTAGATGTTGTCCGGACGTAAAACTCCAACAACCAACCAACCAACCTGTTTTTAACTGGTCATCTTAATTCTTATTACCCTGGTGGTGAATAGTTTTGCTGCATTTTCAAATAAATGAGATCACCGGTCCGACTGCACATGCGCTAAAAACGGCGTTGGCAGCAAAGCAAATGCGTACGGCCATTGAGTTTGCCGATACATGTAGGGCAAAACTTCCATTTTATTCAGAATTAATAGAAATACATAGCAATGTGGCATAAACATGTATGCACACATGCAATATAATGATCTGATGAATATAACTAAGATAAAACTAGCCATAGTTAAACATTTTGAGCTTAAAAACATACAATTCCACACAAAACAATCAGTCACTAACTTTTAAGGCTGATATCCGCATCACTATTATTAATTCTTGTTCTAAATATTAAAATGCCAAATGTGTCAACATATACTTGTTTCAGAGAAATATATAACCAATATCTGATTAACCCTACTCATTTTCTAGTTCTACATATGTCATTAACCATGTGTCATTAACCATAGGATATAAATAAAAACATGAATAAAATAAGTAAAACTGATCCTGGCTATGATCCTAGTCTGAGTGCCCAGATTTGTCTAAATCTAAATGCACATGGCATAAGATGTGCTGAATATATTGATGTAAATTCAATGATGGATAAAAGATTAATATCTTAATTTATTATATATATTTTTTTAGTTGGTATTCTATGTATCAAATGAGCTGAGATGAGCTGAAACTGGCACATTTCATAGCTTATCCAGTGTAGTAGCATGTACCATGTGCTTCTCGCGGGTTTGTTTTTCTTCCACGCATCCCACAATGTACCGCTGGAATGGCGATGTAGTCTATTGGTTTGGATGAAATCTGGAATTTGATTATTTTAATTTCCTACCTGGAAGTGTGAAATGCATTGTATCTGCCTATAACAAAAAGTAATTTGATTTTTATTTTCATCGGGAAGCCACGTTTGGTCCAATTTATTATTATTATTATAATTTTTTTAAAGCATTTAAAATGTGTTAATGATAACGTATTTGGTACACAATTCTATTCTAATCATCAGATATACTTTTTACTGATCCATTCAATGAAAATAAAACCAACTAACATGAGCACACATAGGCAGGGAGTGCTTCCCCGACTTCTAACTAGAGACCGCTGTCATGCCATGCATTATTGGCTCGGTCCTGGCAACATCTACGGTCATATCAGGATGGGTACCAACTTGTGACAGTGCACACTTATTGCAACTTTATAGTGCTGCCCCACTGGGAAATCAGGCTGCCGGGACCATGACCCGATGTCCCTCTCAGTCACATTATCCTGACACTGAGCTAACCATTCCTTGCCCTATCCTGTTAATGCCGAGCGCCAGGCTAGGAAGCGACAAGTATCAATTTGTTTATAGGTCATTGGTTTAACTCGACCGGGAACCCAACTCCTGATCTCGCACATGCGACGCCGGCACTCTACCGATTCGGCCACTGCGCTCGGTGCCCACAGAAGGTATTTTGGAGTGTGAATGTTGACGCTGTTTTTTGTGTCTACAGAGGGCAATCTCCATAACCCGGCGCTATTCGCGGAGGGTGATCACGTGACCTGGCAAATTGCTGCCGAGTATGTACACCTGTACGAGCAGTATCCCTGTCCACTGTCCTTTATCCGCGGCCATCTCTTCAAGATCTTCCACCACTGGTGAGTTACAGCAGCACACTACTGAACTGATGAGGCCCATGGTTTTGAATTCCTGCAATTTTCTGAGATAAATATATTAGATTGGTCATTACAATCTACTTTACTTTAGGTTGAAGTAACTTTTACGGTGTTTGTACAGAGTCAGATTATTTGACTTTCATATGATATTCATGTATTTGTCGGATATAGTCAGATTTTCGATAATTTTGGATTATTTTTTTATGAATCCGTCAGATTTCGTCCAAATATAATGCAACATTATTTTAAGTAAGCTAAGATTTTGGTTGCACAAATGGCCATTATTCAGGTCCTCAATCAATCAATAGTTCCGTCCTCTAGTCGAGGGTTGGATGCAATGGTTCTCCACTTGTCCCGATGTTGTGCTGTTCTGATAGACTCTGAATAATTCAAGCCTGTCCACTGTGAAATATTTGTAAACCATGATGTTCTTGGTCTCCCTCTCCCTCTGCTGCCATTTACCTTCCCTTCCAACAATGTACGGTATATTGAACTCTGACGAATGATGTGGCCAAAATAAATAAGTTTCTTTGTCTGTATAGTGGCAAACAAGCGTTTCTTATTTTTAATTTTTCTGAGAACTTCTTTGTTGGTGATCTTCTTTGTCCATGATATTTTCATCATCCTTCGATAAGTCCACATCTCAAATGCTGCTAAACGTTTATACATTTTCTTAGAGATTGTCCATGTCTCTGCCCCATACATTAGAGTAGACCACACATAACACTGAAGAATACGCTTCCTTGTTTGTATTAATATCTTACTTGATGTTAACACTCTATACATTTTGGAGAATGTTGTTCGGGCTATTGTTATCCTTCTTTTAATTTCTTCCTCACATCTCCCATCATTTGTAATCTTTTGTCCGAGATATATGAATTCGGATACTTGTTCTATGTTTGTGCCATCTATGGTTATATTGACATTTGGTTTATCTGTCTTTTTACTTATAACCATTGTTTTGGTCTTCCTGGCATTCATCTTCATGTTGAATAGTATTCCAGCTTTATTGATTCTATTCACTATATCTTGTAGGTTTTTCTCACTGTCTGCTAGTATTACACTGTCATCGGCATATCTAAGATTGTTGATGTTCATGCCACCTATTGTCACTCCCTTGCAATCTTCAATGTGTCTGAAAATCATCTCTGTGTACAGGTTAAATAGACATGGTGACAATACACACCCCTGTCAAACTCCTCGTTTAATCATAACTTCATCCGATAGGCCCTGCTCCATTTTTATAAATGCACGTTGTGTCCAGTATAAGTTCACAATTAGTTTAATGTCTTTGCCATTGACACCAATATCTTGTAAACATTTGATTAACAGTTCATGATTGACTCGGTCAAAGGCCTTCTCATAGTCAATAAAGCAGGCATAAACATCCTGGTTCACTTCACAATAACGTTCACAAATCATTCTCATATTGAAAATCCCTTCACGTGTACCTCTTCCAGATATAAACCCACTTTGTACGTTACTGATTTGTTCTTCAATTTTCTGTCTGTTTCTCAGTAAAATTATTTTCAGGATCATCTTCAAAATATGACTCATCAGGCTTAGTGTTCTGTACTCAGCACACAATGTTGGTTTTAGCTTCTTTGGGAGTCGTACAAATATGGATTCATTCATATTCAATGGTATAAATCCAGTCTCATAGATGTCATTTACTAGCTTATGAATGATTTGAATCCCCACTTCATCTAGTCCTTTTATCATTTCTGATGTTATCTGGTCACTTCCAGGAGCCTTACCTGACTTTAGATCATTGATAGCCTTCTCAACCTCTGATACTAATATAATATTCCCATCTTCTTTCTCAATTGTGGGTGGGTTCCCTCTGTCATCATTGTATAGTTCGTTTACATATTCTTCCCATCTGGACTTTATTTCATCTTCTTCAAAGAGCATTTTGCCGTCTTTGTTCTTGATACATTTACTGCTTCTCTGTCTGTATCCTTGACCTGTTATCTCTTTCACTTTCTTGTGCATCTCTCTTGAACGATGTTGAGACTCAAGTTGTTCCACTACTTCACACTTCTTATTCCACCATTCATCTTTAGCTTTTTTGCATTCATCTTCTATTTCATTCTTCAGGTGTTTGTATTTAGGTGGATCAGTGGTTTTCACTTTCTTCCTTTCTGCCATCTTTTCTAGTATGGTTTGCGTCATCCATGATTGCTTTGTCTCTCGTTTTTTATTTGGTAACACCTCCTCTGCTGACTTGACCATGCTTTCTCTGAGAGCTTCCCATTCCATTTCAATGTTGTTATACTCTCTCTGAGGAGTTTCTTCATTCATCAGTACACTGAATTTGTTTTGAACAGAGACATTATACTTAGTTCTGTATTTTGCATCTTTTAACATGTTCATATCCATTTGAATGTTGTTTTTAATTTTGTTCTGCTGTTTCAATTTCACTACCATACTGATTACTACTGGATTCTGATCCGAACATATGTCAGCACCTGGATATCTCCTTGCCTGTTTGATACAATTTCGATATCGTTGGTTGACAAGAATGTAATCGATCTGGTTCCGACATACATCACCAGGGCTCTTCCATGTATATAGTCTTCTCTTCGGATGTTCAAATAAGGTGTTAGCAATTACTAGTTTTGATGTCAAACAGAAATTGATCAAGTATTCACCATGATCATTTCTCTCACCTAAGCCAAATCTTCCTGTTACTGGATATTCATGTTGTTCTCCAACTTTCGCATTCCAATCGCCCATAACAATTGTTATTTCTCCAGACTTGGTGTATTCCATTACCTTTTTGATGCTGTCATAGAACTCGTTGACTTCTTCATCATCATGATCTGAGGTTGGTGCATAAACTTGCAGAATGTTTATATTGAACGGTTTTTCCCCTCAGCTTCATCATAATAATTCTGTCAGATACTGGCCAGAATCCAATCATTGTGGCGGCAATGGACTTCTTCATCATAATTCCAACGCCATACTGATGTTTTTCATCTCCAGAATATATCATATCTACCTCACTATCACCTATCCTCCCGTCCACCCGTCCATCTCGTCTCAGCTATACCGAGGATGTCAAGGTTTAGCGCTGTCATTTCCACTTTAAGGTTGTCATATCGGCCTGGTTTGTACAATGTTCGTACATTCCATGTACCAATCTTTAGCACCTTTCCTCCAGTTTTCAGTTGCCTGACATCAGATGCATACCTTCCTATTTTAGGCTTTGGGTTTACATTGTCATTACTAGGTTTCTTAATAGTTGAAGGAAAGGTGCCTCCACTGTAGCTATTAGAAGGCTTCCCCGCAGAGGGACCAGAGTTGTCTCCATCTCTAAATTTGCTTCCATTAATTACCATTGCTTACTATGGGTAAATACTTGGTAGGTTCCCCTTCCTTTCCAAGGTGACTGGCCACTTACTCATCTTTGTCAGAGTGTGCCCTGATGAGCCACATCATCTTGCTGTTACACCTTCAAAGCTATTGATCTTCTAACTCATCTGCTGCTCCAGTCTTCATGCACTTGAAGGGGTGACATCCCCTGACCACACCAACCAAGTTGATGTGCACCGCACTTAGTTTAGGCTGACAATTGAGTCGGTTATGACCGCTGGTGTGCACTACCAACTTCTGGTCTTCCCATAAATGGGACTAGCCGCACGGAGGCGGGGGTTTTAAATCAGAGTTTACCTTCTCCTAGATGAGCAGTCAGCCAAGATTGACGAGCCCCACCTGCCCGAAGCATCTGGTTTTGAGGCGCCAGAGATCCGCCTTTGCCCCTTCTCCCGTCAGTAGAAACAGTTTCGCCTCGTGAAGGCCGGGAGTTGGACTTGGTTATCAGAGGCTATTTGATACGCATGCCATGAGAAAGTACTTTATAGGTAGTGAGAGCTTATCCTCACTATCACTTCCGGCAATAATAACCTTGAATGGCCATTATTCAGGTCCTATAATCCTTAAAATCCCTTGCCTTACACATTCAGTATGCCCTTCGATGTGGCAATAAATGCTTAATAAGTGCGCCAGTACCTCAGTTAGATATGTAGAATCAAATCTTGGTGCATATAAAAGACCCCTTGCTGCTTATCAGAAGAAGTAGTCTATGTGGCAGCAGCGTGTTTGCTCCCTAGAAATATGTCTGAATGACCATATGTTTGACGTCCAATAGCCGACGATACAAAAATGAATGTGGTTTAGAGGCGTCATTAAATAAAACAAGCCTTACTTTACAAGATTGAATACATTTAGATGATATCAAATAAAAAGATGTGAATTTTCTGACTGATATTACACTAACCATTACACAATTACAGCCTCCATGTTCATCTAGACCTACGGGCGTTTCTGGCGAAGGCCAAGACGACATCTGAGTTCAAAGAGTTCATCCAGATGGTAAATGACGCTTCCAAGGTTAGTTCATCTGTTGGAATTTCAGTTCACGTCTCATTTCCTAGTTATTTGTTTAGTAGCGTTCAAAATGAGGGCATGTCCGCTTGTCCGGGACAAGTGAGAATAGGCACATACAAGTAGAATATGGCTTGAGCTTCTCCGGTGGACAAGTGAAAATGTTGGGACCTATATGTATATATGAGTCAGCCTCACGAAAACGGTCCAATCGGTGGTCAATTGAAGATGTCGGCGTCGCAATTCTTAAAAGTGCAGTGCATTTCTTTGTTTCATATTAAATTATCCTAGAAACGAATAAGGTTGTTGTATTTTCTCGACCTTTACATTCAGGATAAATTTAAGGACTTTCCAAAATCTCTGTCAATGCTAAACTATAATTGAACAAACGCGAGACAGTTGTACATATATTGGCATTTATTCTTACTAGTTTAGCTTGTTACATTAAGATTCAAAAGTAGAAATGATGATAAGTTCGAGGATTACAGGCACTTAACCCTATCGATCTCTGTCATTAGTTGGGTGGGTGGGACGGCAAATCCACAGGAAAGTAGCATGTCCGATCGGTTGAAAAGCTAAGGTCGAAGTGTCTACAGTTTGTAACTGCGTCATAGGCTTTGCTCTGAATTTACAGTAGGTGGCGCGTCAGTAGCTGCCAAGTCGTAGTTCACAAGAAATATATAGGTGGTGCCAATGGTCACATTTTAAATCTACTGCGCAGTTTCAGTAACTGCGTAGTATTGAGTTCAAGGAATCTACAGTAGGTGGCGGGTCAATCGACGACCATTGAGTTAGTTCAGAATCAAGAATATAGGTGGCGCCAAAAGTTCTTCAAGTCAATGGGAAATACACAGTCTCGCGATATCAATTACCCATGTTGCGCACATCATGGACAATTGAACAAACGCGAGACAGTTGTACATATAGTGGCATTTATTCTTACTAGTTTAGCTTGTTACATTAAGATTCAAAAGTAGAAATGATGATAAGTTCGAGGATTACAGGCACTTAACCAAAATAGTTAGCAAGTGTCCTGGGAGCCGAAGAAACGGATTGTCTTGGGATGTAGTCATGGACTGCGTCGGAGGTCCAGTGACCCAGCTGTCTGATGTCTTGTAGTGATGAGCCTTGTAGTGCGCAGACCTGTGTGCCACCGCGTCGCATGCTGTGACGTGTCATGGCTGCAGGTGCTGGATGACCTGCTGCCGAGAGCCCGAGTCGTATGCCTGCAATGAATGCGGAGGCCCGTAACGTTGAACAGTCGGCTGTGATGAAGGCCGGTCCGTCTGGATATGGTGGTGTCCTGGACACGTATTCCCTCCATGCACGTAGTGGGAAGAAGGGCGAGCCGGGTATTGCCGGTATGAGGATGTCTCTGGAAGACGATGATGTGAAGTGCATCTTGGATGACCTGACACGGACATTGATGCCCATTGGTGTTTGCTTCAAATCCTTGGCCCGAAGTGAGTGGCCTGGGTCGTACCTGCCGAATCTCGGGAACAGGTTGCACTGCCGGAGGAGAGTGAAGTATGCAATGAGGGTGGCGGCCACCAGCACATGGCCATTTGGGCCAACCGTCCAGAAGAAACGGACGACATTCCGAACATCCTACGGGGTCATGGGTGGTGCTTGAGCAGGGACGTGGCATGATGCACGATGAACGCCTCTTTTTGAGGAGGCCCACGAGGTATGTGTCAAAGGAGGACGTCCTCCCATCGAATGTCAGTACCCAAGTATGTGCAGTGCTGATATAGTTTAGTACAGCACCTGGTGAAATGAGACGATCCTGGAGATGGATTATGTGTGACATGATGTGGTAGTGGGATGGTTGAAGTGGGTCCGCATCATGTTCGGTGATGTATGTATAGTACTCTCTAGCCTGGGCTGCCTTATTTCTCCAGGTCCAAACCGCCAGTCCCGCTGCTATAGCATCGAGGAGCCGCTGGTGATGGCGCTGTGAGTAACCTGGAGAGAGAGGCAAAAGTTTAGGGACGAACCCAGGTTACAGATTGAGAGTTAGTGCGTTATGATGGTTAGCAGTGAGTGGCTTCAGACCACCTTCAGCGACGAGCGTTTCCGCCAGCTCCTTGGCACGGGGATCGAAGCACATGCGGCTCAGCGCATCTGTGAGAACAATGTCCTTGCTCGGTTTGTGGTGAACCAGAATGTCAGTGCTCCTTCGTGCAGCGTAGAGCCAGATCCCGCGGGCACATGCGCAGATCACAGGGTCATGACCAGCGCCAGTGCTGAGAACCTGCTGGGATGTGGAGTTGTGGGTGTTGATGACGATTGTGTATTGATGAGCTCGGTGAGGAGAGAGGCTCCTGAGTGCAGCAAGCAGGTTCATGGTGTTGAGCTGGGTCACCAAAGCGTGGAATGTCAGCTCCTGCTACTTGAGTTTGGGCATGTATGTTACAAGAGTTGTTAGATTCTTGCATTGTGCAGCGGCGGTTGTGAGGGATATTTTGACATCAGCATTGAGGTCATATTTTAAGATGGATGAAGAATGCTTTGCGGCTTCATGTCATTAATCAAATCCTATGCACTGCCCGACCTCAAGGTCGCGGTGATGTCAGCAGTCAGTGAGACTTTGTGTCTAGACAATGTCTAGACGGTCGCTATCACAGCCGCCCGACAAGATCTGGGTGTAGTTCACATGCACTCTGTGTACTGATAAGTATGTCTGGCGAGTACGAAATCTGGGTCACCATCTGGTTCATGGTGCCTATGTACAGGTCAGTGTGCTTAGCAGGCTGGTGGGTGAAAAAAGGTGTCTGGCATATGTATGGTGCAATAGTTGTTACCTTGTTGCATTGTGGAAGTCATATATCAACATGATTTGGTTTGTCAGCTTTTGTCACTTGACCTATGTCTGTGGCGTATGTAGTTAGACAATTATGCCTATATGGTGCGTAGTGTGGTAGCTGAGTTCACCTTTTATGACTATGACCAGGTATCGGTTGGTGAGAGTCAATTGATAGTGTTATTGTTCTGACATAACACTCTTGCACATGTTGGCTAAAGATCGTCATCTTGTTATATTGTGTGCTTAGTGTGGGTGCACTTTAGTTGTTAGAATAGCGCGATGGTGATAAGGCTTAGTGGCCTGTTAAGCTTATGAGATAATGAAAGAAAAGTAGAGAGCTTTGCTGAATTGAGAGCATGAGTTATTGAGAGCGAATCTGTCTTGCCAGCAGTAGACGGTCGTCAGCCTGTTCTCAAGATATATCAACATCATCTGTAGATGAATTCAGCTTCCGTGTAGGAGGTAGTTATACTCGTGACTTTAGTGTGGCTGTGTATACTTAAGCCTGTGTCACTTCGTTCTACGAGTACAACCAACAGCGTATGGGACGATTGTTTATATTTAGTGTCATTAGAATATGGGTTGTCAGTTTTGTATGGTTTTAATGGGGATGTTATAGCCGTTTTTCGGACAGTAGTGAGTAAGTAGGGCAACCCAAGCACGAGCTCTTTGGTGTTCGGCCTTAAAAATGAGTGCACCTGCGGTTGTTAGATGAGTGCCATGGTGATAAGGCTTTGTGGCCTATTTAGCTATGTGAACATCGTCCGTATGGAGCAACGACGAGATGTCACTTTTGTTGTCAAGACTATAGCAGTGTCAGATAGATCATAGCTATACTACTCTGAAGATCCGAGCATCGGTTGTAGTGTCTCAGGGGCTCGCTCCGATCGATCCTGTCCGTGAAATGCCGGGCATGCTGTCATGGCCGCCTCCACATGGCGTGATGTCACAAGCCCTTTTTCACAGCGTAGTAGAGCTCGAGCTTCGACACTCGGGATTCTTCTGACCTGATCGATCTGAGTATCAATCGCATCACTGATAACGTCCATGTGTCCGTGCAGCGTAGCCAGGCCACGGTTAATCCAACATCCGCAGCGACCTGTCTCAACGTCCGTAACGTCGAAGTGGCATGGTGCGTTGATCGTCCATGATTTTCTCCACAGGAAAGTAGCACGTCCGATCGGTTGAAAAGCTAAGGTCGAAGTGTCTACAGTTTGTAACTGCGTCATAGGCTTTGCTCTGAATTTACAGTAGGTGGCGCGTCAGTAGCTGCCAAGTCGTAGTTCACAAGAAATATATAGGTGGCGCCAATGGTCACATTTTAAATCTACTGCGCAGTTTCAGTAACTGCGTAGTATTGAGTTCAAGGAATCTACAGTAGGTGGCGGGTCAATCGACGACCATTGAGTTAGTTCAGAATCAAGAATATAGGTGGCGCCAAAAGTTCTTCAAGTCAATGGGAAATACACAGTCTCGCGATATCAATTACCCATGTTGCGCACATCATGGACAATTATACCGATTGACGCCGACATCCAATGATCGATGCCGACAACTTTAACAGATGTCGGCATTGCAATTCTTAAAGTCTCGTGCATTTCTTTGTTTTATATTAAATTATCCTAGAAACAAATAAGGTTGTATTTTCTCGACCTTTACATTCAGGATAAATTTAAAGACTTTCCAACACCTCTGTCAATGATGAATTATAATTATACCAATCGATGCCGACATCCATGCTCGACACCGACAACTTTCCCCAATTGGCCTCTTTTCGTGATCCTGACCCATATACATATACACACATATATTTATGTATATAAGGTAAGTACTGTGGATAAGTGAAGATTCAGACGGACAAGTGAAAATCACACCAGACTTGTCTGGTGGACAAGTGAACAATTTTGCTTCTTTCTATCACTGTTTAGTGTTTATGTAATTCACACACTCATGCACACAAGCATACAAGAACAGGAAGGCAAGAACAGAGCATAGTTTAAATGTTATTTATTTAATAAAATTTAATCTTGGCTGATGTATCAGCAGCAGCGGTTGCAGGGCCAGGCATGGTGAGCCAGATGCCCTGAGCAGTTCAGATCAGTTCAGCAGGTTATGAGCAACTCGTGAAGATGATTACAGGTCATCAGATGAAGACGATAGCAGTGCAGCGCTCAAACCCTAATAAAGTGAGTGGGAGGGCGGGTGATCGAAGTGGTTTAGAGAGCAGCCAGCGGCGGAGTCACGGGCTAGTAGTGGGGAGCTTCGCAAGGAAGGCTAAAAATAGAGCAACAGCCTCGTGTGCAAATTACCCATATTAACCTGCAGCCAACATGTTTAATTCACACACTCGTGCACACAAGCTTTAATTCTGTTCTCAAAATTAAAATAACGCAGGAACGATTATTGATATTGTTTTCCAATTTGAGCTCTGTAATAAATGGCCATATTTTAAGTGTAAATTGACCTCCAAATCCGTGTAGTTATTATGAACTGAATATTTGAATTAGCAGTTGGGTTTATTCTATTTCTAGGCTGATGTAGAGAAATACGAATTAGACCCTACGTCTTTGAAGTGTAATCTGCCCCGACCTTACTGGATCTGTCAGCCCTACGAGAGGCCAGAGTAAGTGTATTTACATTATATTGTAATTTAACCTTCAATTGAATTGGTTACACTTTATGGGAATAAAGTAAAGTAATATTTAAAAGATGTGTTTAATTCTCTTTTTAATTTTTTTATTGGGTGGGGGGTAGTTATGCGTTTAAGCTGACATTTCTCTCTCTTCTCTTTAAAAAAATTAAATTTGTTTAATTTATGTTGGATAGTCCGATGAAAGCATGTTTCAAAACCAAATTAATTACCTGGATTTTATACTACATGTGCATTTTAGATACTGGTGCACTTATTAAGGATTCGTTGCTGCATGGATCGCTATGCTAAGCCAATTTCGTTACCTATGGTATAAGAATTTCTATGTACATACCGAAATTAATTTAGCATGTTTTCACTTGAAGTCTTTCCCAAGTTGGATATTTGTAATTAAGGTTACCTCAAGTTAAAGTAAGGTTGATTATAACGATCAAGCTAAGATATTTATCTAACAAAATTGGCAACAACTGGAAAGTATTCTTTCTGGACTAGATAACTCTAATATGTTCACAATTGTAGAGTTCTTAATAGTACAGTGTGATCAGTTTTATTTCTGTCTTTATTAATATTTATTTCTTAATATTAAATAAGGGTGACTATTTATGTGTTCACTTTGGGTTTGCGACTATTTATATGGTTAAAACGAGCATTATCTCAACAAACAAAAAAAATTGTTTTGAAGATTCACTTGTTTCTAGTTTTTATTTTTTTTTCTGGTAAGTAAAATGTCTGCATCCTTGAACTCTTTTAACCAAGTAGTAAATATGTCATACTGTGGTGTTATTATGCAACGCCATAGAAGGGCTCCTGCCTGTGTGTCCGCTCTGTTCTTGTTACTATTATTAATATTAGTACATGGTCAGTACGGGGTCTGGAAAGTCTTGAAAAGTCTTTAACTTTATTCGCCCCATCTCAAGGCCTTGAAAAGCCTAGAATTTAAACCTATTTTGGGTAATTAGTCTTGAAAAACCTTGAATTCCATTAAACCGTCCCGACTGATCTAAATTATTCCGAAATCACCATTCGCCATTGTTCCCCCCCCCCTGAAATCCAAATGAAACTAGTCTTGAATTCCCATTAAAAAAAAAAACTGCCTTTAATTCCATATTTTCACATGTTTATGGACCCTGTTATTAGTATGGTTATTTCAGTTATTTTCTTTAAATTATTATTATCATCGTCATTAATATTTTGAATAGGTGTGATGGCCAAATGAGCTGAGCGCCCGTCTCCCCTTTTGGTAGATCATGCGATTTGAACCCACAGGTTTGAACCCTGGTCGTGTCAAACCAATCACTTAAAAATTGATACTTGTCAATTCCTAGCCAGACGTTCGGCATTATTAGGATAGGCCAAACACTGGTTTGCTCAGTGTCAGGATAATGTGAGTGAGTGGGATATCAGGTCATTGTGCTGGCGGCCTGGTATCCCAGTGAGGCAGCACTATGAAATCTCGATGAGTGTGCACTGTCACAAGTTGGTCCCCTTCCTGATATGGCCTTTAATGTTGTCAGGACGTAAAACTCCAACAACCAACCAACCAATCATTGTTATTGATGGTTTTCACTTGATTTACAGTCCTGACGACCCTGTACAGAAGGAATGGCGGGAGAACAACAAGCGCCCCTTGGAGTTGCCAGCTAACCTGTCTGCTAGCAGTGAGCAGCTTTCCAAGAACAAGATCAAGCGGCTGCAGCACAACCCACTCAAGACTTACAACGCGCCTATTGCCCGCAAGTTTGAAGACTGCACTAACTGCAGTAACCCAAAGGTAAACTTGGCCCTTTCCAGCTTTGGCGCTGGAAAGTAGAATTGTTGAGATTTCATGTTGACATAGCAGGGTGTTACTCAGGCGCTATTGGTTATTAAAACTGAAATGGTAGATCTATACTAATATGTGGTGCAGACGCCGCAGCACTATCAGCGTATACTACTACTACTATACATGCTTCAAAGAGCACAGCACTATCACCGTATACCAATATATATTAAGCACTATCACCGTATACCAATCTGTATTAGTCACCTAGCAAATTATTTACCTCGGCGATGTTACTTCACATGAATCCTGTTGGTTGGTTGTTGGAGCTTTACATCCTGGCAACATCTAAGGTCATATCAGGAAGGGTACTGGGAAATCAGGCCACTGGCACCATGACCTGATATCCCACTGAGTCGCATTATCCTGACACTGAGCTAACCAGTCCTTGCCCTATCCTAATTAATGACGACCGCCAGGCTAGGATGCGATAAGTATCAATTTTATAAGTCATTGCTTTGACTTGACAGGGATCTCCGGCACGCGAGGCCCCCGCTCTGCCGATTCGGCCATTGCACCTGGTCGTGAATCCTGTTAATTGATGTTAGGATCACAAATGTTAAAACATGGTTTCAAATTGTCAGACAACTATATTTTCATGATTCTTCATGATATTTGGCCCGTAACCACACATTTTTAAGGGTTTTCCAGTACTTCATTTTTTAAATGATCAATTTATGTACTTGATAGGTTTTTAAGGACCAGTATGAACCCTGAGGAAGGTTGTAGGTACTGTAAACTGGCAAGTTTTCTCGAGAATCCTCCATGTTCCGAGAACCCCATGATAAGAGGTGTACTCTCGAGTAATCAACTTTTAAGTCAAGTATAGTCCATTTTAGGAATTAGAATTTTGCTCAAAGCTACAGACAAACTTTCATTTACAGGGCCAGAGATGTCTGTTTCGCTTGTGCAAGAAATGTTGCCGTGCTCAGAATAGGAAATTACAAACGGATTGTCCAGGTAGGTGCACACTTAATGGCAGTTAACCAAGTCAGATCAGTGCTGAGAACCTTATTAATTGTGCATTGTTTTAAAGGGAAAACCATGGTAGAATCCAGGTGACCATACTGATGTAACTGACGGAAAAAACACAACAATATAGCAGCCTTTAAATGTCTCGGTATATATCAGGGATGAAAGATCTCTGTGATTCCGCGGATTTCCGGGATTTTTCAATCCCGCAGCACCATCAGCGTAGATCTATACTAATATGTGGTGCAGACGCCGCAGCACTATCAGCGTATACCACTAATAAGTGCTCCAAACGCCGCCGCACTATCAGCGTATACTACTACTATACATGCTTCAAAGAGCACAGCACTATCAGCGTATACCAATATATATTAAACCCGGCTTCCGGAAATTTTCCGCGATTCCCTGACAGTGTTAAACCTATGGAAGAATATCAGAATTTGCACTTTTTTTCCCAGAGATCACTTTCATCCCTCATATATAGTTCAATATGAACTCTTGTAGATAGTAGCAAAAACAATGTATGACAAGACACGCCACTCAGTGGTTTCTTGTGAAATACAGCAAAAAAGGTAATTAGACAGGTCCCTTAGTCCAGCTTGACTGCTGTACCATTGAAACAAGGGGATGGGTTCCCTAGCCCACCCTGACTTATGTATCATCAAAGACATTGTTCGACAATTATAGTGTATTATCTCCTAATATTAATAATGAAAGCAATATTGTAGTATAGTAAAATTCAAACATACTTTAATTTGTACCATACATAAATAAAATTTGTGATTATGTCTAAATAAGAATACTACTACTACTACTACACCTGATCAAAGACAATGCATCTTGTTTGCCATGGGATTGCACCACTGCATGATTATTTCAGAAATTCATATATGAAAGCGCTGAGTGGCACATCTTGTTGTACATTGTCTTTAATAGTAGTCAGTATTTGACATAAAAGTGTGATGTTTCTTTTGAAGACATTACAGTAATGGTGTGATTTCATAATCCGAAGGAGATAAATAACACTATTATTACTGTACATAAAAATAAACCATGGAATTATTTATTATTGACGAAAGCGCAATTACGGAGATCGTACGGGATCCTTGTACGGGGAAATATGTTAATTTTGATGAACGTAAAAAATAACTAGATAAATACAAAAGAAGCAACAATGAGGTGAAATTTAAAAAAAACCCAGTAATTAAACAAACAAAATTGTGTGTTTAGGACATCACCTGTTCTACAATAAGGAGCGTCGCCTGGCTTATGTGGCAGCATATAAAAAGGAGCGTGACCAGCAGGGGGTGGCTGGGGACCAGTCGGTGAACTCTGCAGACAGTGCCGGAGCGTGTGGGAACCAGTCAGAGAGGGTAGCGGGGGAGACCGTGGTGCCTGGTGGAATCCTGCCCACGCTGAACTCCAATACGCCTCCTGGTGGCGTAGACGAAAACCCCACCATAATGATGGCCACCACCGCGCTACCTATGACTACAAAGGATACTACGACACAGGACACTAAGCCACCGCAAACTAACAGCATTACTAGCAGACTGGCCGCAAGTTAGCATAGGTTCTCTCCGTGATAAGCCATGTACTACTTAAGTAGATGAATCAATTGTTACTAATTCAGGGTACATACACGTGTGAAGATAAGGAATTCAAGGCGTTTTGGACTGTTTTTGATCGGAATTCAAGACTTCTTTCATTTGGATTTCAGGGGGAAAAACAATGGCGATTTCAGATTAATTTAGATCAGTGGGGACAGTTTCATGAAATTCAAGGCTTTTCAAGACTAATTACCTGAAATAAGTTAAATTCAAGGCCTTGAAATGGGGCAAATGAAGTTCAAGACTTTTCCAAGATTTCCCAGGCTCCGTACGGACCTTTCTAATTGTACAAAATACTAGATAAAGGATTCACCCTGTACTCGCAGTACACGGGTGAATACCAGCCCTATATAAAAACGGTTGAAAATGCGGGGAAATGAAATGAGCGCCTAATTTCACAATCTAAGAAGCAACAATTATTCTTTACATATGTCTTATTATTTCCCCGCTTCCTTTGAGTTGAAAAATGTAATAAAACATAATTTAATACAATTTAAAGGTGAAATCGATGGCGTTTTTGCATTCTCTCCCATTTCACCAACTCTGTGCCAATATATGTAGCCATTTGATCCTGGAACCACAGTTTCTAGTTCCTGTTTCATACTAAAGCTATTTTCGCCCGTATTTACACTACATTGTCCTTCGCCTGTGTACTAGTACGAGGTGAATCTTTTATCTAACAAAATACTTGATATAAGGCACACAAAAACCCACACCAGATCATTCGGTATTATTATTTGGGTAAAGTTAATTAAGTATAGTGATGCATATATGGCTTCTTTTTTGTTTTCCAATAGGGTGAAGCTGTCACTGTCATTCTCTAAAGAAATTGTGATATATATTCCGTGCTCAGATAGGCGCTGGAAAGTAGAATTGTTGAGATTTCACGTCGACATAGCAGGGTGTTACTCAGGTGCTATTGGTTATTAAAACTGAAATGGTAAATCTTACTGGACTTCTAAAGTTCTTTTATATTCTTTGTTTATTGGTATTTCAAGTTTTGACAACATCTAGAATATTATCAGGATATCTGTGGCCTTGTGACTGTGCCCGTATGGCGACTTTTTAGTGCTGCCCTGTTGGGATGCAGTGACACCAACACCATGACCCGATATCACACTCAGTCACATTACCCTGACACTGAACCCACCAACCCTTGCCCTATCCTAGTAATATCTATCAAAGTTGTTGCAAGTATAGCTTCTGTAAGTCTTTATCTTGGCCGAGGCACGTCCGACAGGCTTGACCCAGAAGTTCGAACCCCTTTCCTTGCCGGCAAACCAATATATGGGTCACTCCTGAAAACTGGTCAGCATAGGATGGGATTTTAAAACATCAATAAAAAAACTTTCTACTTATTTTTTTCCTTATTCATATTCATGTTCAGATTTGATGTAAGAAATAAGGGAAATAAAATAAACTGTATGCAACTTTGGTCCTTTTAGTTAAGAAGTGTTTTTGTACACAAAAAAACAACAATTTACAGTCAGCCATTTGTAGCATGATATATGGGAAATTCACTAAACGAGACAACACACAGATATAAGTTTAATATAACCAATATTTAATTAGAAAATAAGTCCGTGACTTCAAGGAAGTCGTGCTTTCAAGTTATGCTTTTGCTTGTTCGGCGACATGGCCTATCTTAACTAGTGCATTTATAAGATATAAATGACAGAGCGAAGTTGAACGATATGCTTAAAACTAGTGCATTTATAAGATATAAATGACAGAGCGTAGTTGAACGATATGCTTAAAACTAGTACATGTGAACTTAGCTTGTGTCCTAATAGGTGGACCATATAAATGTCTTGGGTAGCATAGATTGTCATGAATCGAGAAAGGGCTATATGTTAGTCGGATTCACTGTAACCCAGCGCTCAACCCAACAATTGGCCGAGCGCTGCGGGGGCGGCACTAATATGTATTGAATTAAGATACAGCTGTACTGCCGAGCTTTTCCAGGTACCAGCTGACATAAGATCGTCCAAAGTCAGTCCCGTACCATGGCATGCCTGAGTAGCGCCTCGTCTAAGACTATGCAAGGAAAAACCCTTATCTCGACCAAAAACTTCGAAGGACACCAATTTCAGTGCCCTTAACAAAGCTGCCGAGGTCAGAGGAAGCCCTACCGGCGTTAGGAATGCAGGTGAACCTTCGAGCGGACATACAGTTTTAGCATATCGAAGCCAGGCTTTAACCGGGCAACAAACTGAGTGGGGAAGTGCTGGAAGACGAAACACTATGGGCGCTGCTGAGGCTGATCTTGTTTTGGTAGACCTTATAGTTACCAATAGTGAGTCTACTTTCAGTTTTACATCTTTAAATTTTAGAATATGTGGATTATCTACAACCGAGGCTGAGTTAGGTACTAGGTTACTCTGCCGCACAAGTGTGAAGTAACAGATTAATAACGCGGCAATCAATACTAACGGGGCGGGAGACATATGATGAAGAAAGGTAATCAGCTGCTTAAACTCTGAGCTTGTAATCGGAGGGGCTCGGACTATGACATGTTTTGAGTTCTTATACAGACCTCGTTTAAGAATTTTGATTTCTGGTGCTTCGAACGCGACGCCATCACCTGGGCCTCCTTTCACCCAGATCTTAACGGAACTAAAGTAATTCATAATCGCACCTGGAGACTTGAGTCGGTCACTGAGGAATAAAATAAAAGACAGCAAATCATAAACAGTAGGCTCGTAGGCATTTACTTGATGCCGTCGACAAAAGGTGATAAATAATGAGATATGCGAGGCCTTGTTTTTCCAGGTTCTTGGAGCGAGTGCACTGGTATATGTGTTGATTAGGCGCTGATGATGCTTTACCGTGTAGCCTGGAAGATAGAGGCAAAACTTTACTATCTTCCAGGCAAGAAAGACAGAGTCAGAATTCTAATACGGACAACTTCACATTCACACCAATCCGCTTCAAATTCATATCACGACACAACACATCCGCTTTCACTTTACTTAACGCTGAGTGGGGGGCCCTACTAAGGGCATCCGCTAGAACCAGTGAGTCTCCTGGCTTATGGACAATTTCAAGCTCGAAATTAAGACTCGCCGCTATCAGCCAAATCTGCCTAGCACATGCACACAACACCTTATCTCGGCCTCGCCCTGACTCTAGCACCTGTTGTGACGCAGAATTATCTGTATTTATTAAAACATGAAAATCATGAGGGTTAGGCGGGAGGAGATATTTCAGAGCGTGGACTAAATTAAGAGCTTCGAGATGCGTAATTGCCAAGTCACTCGACTGAAGTTCATCAGAATACTCTGCACTATAGTAGGAGTCAATGGAGAATGCTCCTCCAGCTTTCAGAGTCGAATCACATTCAATGACCCACGATTCTCTAGGCTGCTTAGGTAACAGCTGCAGGCCATTATAAGATTCAGCAAACCTCTGAAACCACTCCAAGTCTAGCAGAAGGTCAGGACTGAATGCGTGCTGCCCTACATACGGGGAAGCCCTCAGCACCTCGAGGACTCTGTTCGAGAACCTAACAGCCGGGCGAATACATTTCGCTAAATGTTGAAGTTTACCAGCTAAACTTTGTATCTGCTTACGGGATGCTGTCACTTTCGTTTTCCATTCTCGACATTCCTCAAGCACGTCGACAATTTTTTGCTGTGGTAGAGTAACGGTCATTTGCACAGAATTTATAACGAATCCCAGCCACGTAATCTCCCTATCAGGCGCCAAGCATTTCTCAAGCGCCAAAGCTAACCCCAACTGCACAGTTAACTCGTTAAATCTACTATATGCTCCCAATGCCCTCTCTCTCGTCTTCTCTACTCCAATAAAATCGTCAAGATAGCAGAGGGCAAAGTAGCCCTCCTCCCTTAATAGCCACACCAACGCCCTAGTTGTTCTCGCACAAGCTAATGCAGAAGTCCTACACCCAAAGGGGGGAGCTATGTCTATGTATACTTTCGCATTCAGTGAAATACCTAACAGGGGGGTCGAGAGCGGACATACCCTGAGCTGGCGATACGCCCTAGCTAGATCGGCCCCCCACATCCAAGCATCAGGACCCAGGGTAGTCAAGCGGTCAGTCAAGGTTGAGACTGATGGAAGGGAAAAATTAAACGGGGCGCCCAAGTAGTAACCCTTAACAATCCCAGCATTCACACTCCTGCCTGGGGGAAAACTCAAATCAATGATAATTCTTTTATTCGTAGAGTTTTTCTTAGGCCTGGTCATCATTGGGCTAATCTGGCACCAGGGCGTAAACGGGACCGAATCAAACGGCCCTAAGAGTGCCCCATGACTAATTTCTGTATTAATAAATTTACGGATATGTAGATCCGCCTCGGCAGCTGCTGAATGATTTTTGAAAGTCGGCGATGGAATAGCAGTTGACGTGTAATCAAGAGGCCATCCGAATTCCAGATGATCAACCAACAGAGTGTCGGGATAGTCTAGTAGAAGGGCCCGCCATTTTTGAATATTTAACCCCGACGGTACAGAGATCCGCGCCCCCAAGTAGTTCGGGAGGCCAGTCGCCCTAACTTTATCAAAAATGTCACGATATATTCCAACGCCAAACCAAGCATCATTAGAAGTCGTTGGCCAGAACGACAGTAAAGACGGCCTGAAGGTTACAGGACTAGGCGGCGGCCTAAACCCCTTACCCTTCCCATCATTACACAGTGACAGTGCTACTTCAATTGGCGTATCAAACCAATCAAACGACATTTGAGGAACAGTGCTCGTATCAGCAATTTCGACAATAGGGTTATAAATACTACTTAGCTGGCTAACTTGTGAATTAACAGTAACTCCAGCCGTAACAGAATCACAGGACAACAACATGGGCTCGACTGTCTCAGTCGAGTCAGGACCAATAACTGACGAGCCCATCTCGCCGTTGTTTACTTCTCGCCCACCAACGGGCAAGCGAGGCACAAGTAGGTCACGGGCCGGGTCAGCATCAACAAGTAGGTCACCCGTGTGTAGAGCCGGAGGTGACGCGACTCGGTCAGAACGGTGACGTGGTACTAGCAATGGCGGCACCACGTGGCTGTCGGTGTCACGCACTCGCCCTCCCCGACTAGAAACTAACCCAATACTAACGGGAGCACACACCACAGGCGACAGGGGAGGAATAGTTATGACAGGACTAGCAACAGTAACTTGAGATTTTTGGGTGTCGGTAGCATTATTTGACGGGCATATATTATCAACATTACTCAGATCCCCGGTCGAGTCATTAGCCAGCGTACACAAATACGGGACAACAGAGTGAAGAGAACTTACAGAAGTATTTGTTGACGTATCAGAAGGAGCTTTCTTGTCTAGAAACTTCCTCTTTTTGAGACAATCTTGCTCTCTATGTGAGAGGACCCGCTTGAACTTGTACGCGCACCACGCACAAATATGTGGAGAGCGATCAGGCAGGACGCCATGGGAGGAAGGATTACCACAATCCTTCCCCCAATTCCACAGATAACATGGCTTCCCATCATTATCCCGACTATATTCTTCCCTCGGGTTAAGCGGCTGCGCAGAAGCAGGGGGCGCGGCAGCCGCGGCAGCCGCTGCTGGTGGTGCTTCCCCTGAAGTGCGCGGGTGTAGAAAATGCTGTCTGTTTACATCGTACACGTGGTTCGAAGCCGCTCTTGCTTGGAGGGTTCTAACCGCCTCCGTGCAGACGTCCCTCTGAATATCCTTAATAGCTGCGAGGTTGGCCCACCCCTCCCTGAGCCTGCCATCTGCTATCATAAGAAATACTTTTTCTGACCAACGACGACACGTGGGCCAGTCCCAAGTCACGGCCATTAATGCTAAGTCCTCCTCATGTTGCAGGAGAGGCGGAAACCACGCCTGTGGAAAAGTAGGTTGGGCAACTAGAAGCCTAAGGGCAAGGAAATATTCGGCCCATGTGGCCTCACCTAACGCTATTTCCTTACAAGCATCTCCACGTGTAATGAATTTGTGCGGGAGTAAGCTCATACCTTTCGGTTTTTGAAGGGCTTGCGTTGACTCCAACAGAAAGTCTGTAGTCAATGGAGGTTGCGGGTTCATGAGCTGATAGCGGGGCGTCGGGTGAGGAAAGGGGTAGGCGACTTGAGCTTGCGGTCGCTGCTGAAGCACTGGTGACACCACGTGGCAATGGCGGACAGCTGGCGAAACAGGAGGCGGCGTACAGGGCACTGGGGACGGAGGCTGATGAAGTGCGTAGAATTCCGCCGCCCTGGACGTATACGACCTCGACACAGGCGGAGGCGGGGCCATAGGCACTGGGGGAGCTGGGGAAGAAGGTGGCGCACAGACCACACGGGGCGACCCGACCAAAGATGGCGGCCATGCACCGGCCAGTGTCACAGCTGGAGACGGCGGAGGATGAGGAATCCTTGGACCTGGAAGAGCCGCGATCTTCTCCAACACGTTCAGCCTATTTACGACACTAGAAATCCTCCGGTTATCTTGCCGTAACTGCATTATAGTCCCTTGCTGTTCTGCTAGCTCCCTTACAGCCGGCGATCCAGGCATCTCGGGCAGCTGCTGACTGACAGAAGGCGGGTGAACAGACTCCTGCTCTGAATCCGAGCTCTCAGACACCGCTCGTCGCCTACATGACTCACTCGCTTTCCTCTTTGGCTGTCTCCTCTTGGTAGAACAGCCTGGCTTAGGCTGAGTTGGGGGCCTACCCCTTCTTTTCTTAGCTGGAGGCATGCCGAGGTTATCAGACGCAAACCACGCACCACGTGTAGTCAAAAACGAGCAACTGTCGGGAGTAGAGAGAGCGAACCTGCTAGTGTGACGGTCAGGCGACAAGTGAGTACTGCGCGGGAGGATGACGCAAGACGCCTTCCCTCACCAGTTGCCTCGTTGAGCAAATTACCGATGTTAGCCTCGCCAACATAACTCATGGCTGAATCCTTACTAACATCTTGTATTGCATTGATATATCAAACAAAACAGTTCCCAAATCAAAAAGGAAGTATTTATTAACATATATGCATGTATTCTCTATATTATGCCCTGATTAATATGCTTCTAAGTATGAAATTATTTAATTCTGCTTAGATTTTTATTAAGCAGACTGTGTGGTGTCCTAAACATGTGTTGCATCTGAGCAACACATGTTATACTGCCATAAGACAGCTTAATCATGGACTAGACCTTTATTTTTTATCTCATCAATTTATATTTGACAGATGTAATGGGGAGATTTCCAGCTTTCATTTGCAACCAAAAAATGTTAAAAATTAAAATATTAGATTTTAACTCTCGATGTGACACTTCTGACCAGTTTTCAGGAGTGACCAAAATACAAAAAAATTGAGCGAGTGGTACAGCCAGGATAGCTGAATAGGCTATGTGGCAGTACCAGGCTAGGCAGAGGGCCTGACCAGTCGCTTGAGTAGTGTAGTGTCATTCAGGTGCCAACTAGAGACACAGTTCATGGGTAAACAGTTTACGGATAATTATACTCGCATATTTGCTTAGACAGCACATGTGAAGGAACACCTAGTGAAGGAAGGAAGAACTAAACCTTTCTCAGCACTTATGGTCTTTGTGGGATCACATACTCAATTTAATATAGCTAGTATATAAATATACGGGTATAAATCATTAAAAAAAAGACAAACTCAAAACCATCAGACTATGCAACTTTAATAGACTGCATCACGGTTCCGACTGCGCATGCGCTGAAAACGGCCTTGGGAGCAAAGCAAAGGTCATTGAGTTTGCCTATACGCTCATTGAAAAACGTCAGTTTTATTCAACATTAATAGAAATCCCAAACCGTAACCTTATCAATTTAATATAATCTTTTTGTTAAACCTGTTTTCTATATGTGTTCCAAGCGGTTTGTGCCTAGGTGGTGTGGTTTTATCAATATTTTACTTTTTCTGTATGGAGATTACTCACTGCCATTGACAATGCATTGAGTACTCTGGCTGTGGCTCTAACACTAGTCTGAGTGCCTAGATCTTTCTAAATCTAAATGCACATAGCATAAGATGTGCTGATTATATTGATGTAAATGCAATGCCGGATAACAGATTAATATCTTAATTTATTATATATATATTTTTAGTTAGTATTCTATGTTTCAAACAAGAGCTGAGATGAGCTGAAACTAGCACATTTCATAGCTGCACCCAGTGTATTAGCATGTGCCATGTGCTTTTGGGGCGGTTGTTTTGCTCTGACCCATCCCACAATGTACCGCGCTGCTGGAACCGTGATGTAGTTTATTAAGCCAATGATTCGCTCCATCACATCATGCGCGCCGTCCTGTCTCGCCAGTACTCTTGGTGGCCGTTGCTGAGCACATGCGCGGCCAGTCTCTGCGCCTCTTCCGGTGTGAAACCGACGAGCGCCGTGCCGGCTGTGCGCACCCGTCCCCGTCCCCGCTCAGCGGCCAGAGCGGCGACCTTGGCCGTTACGACGCCTGGCGGGACGTGGTAGTAGCGGCTGAACGAGCAGACGACATTGTCGCCGTGTTGCCTGACAACCGCGCCAGTCTCGTCGTGGATAGCCTCCACGTTGCAGGCGATCTCCACCTTTCCTTCGTGCGCAAATGCCATTGCCTGGACGCCCGGGAGCCCGCCAGGCGCCGAGTCTCGGATTGCGGCGGCTATGTCACGGCCCAGCGTCACGTCGTTTGTATCTAGGGTGACGTTGCAGTTCATGACGTAAGGAATGGCGCCAATCCCTGAAAGTGAAAGTATTCACGAAGCGAGCCTTGGTTAAAGCTGCATAATCCGATGAAAATATCAAATTTTCAAAACCAAAACAATTATCTAAATTTGATTCTACATATCTAACTTAGATACTGGTGCACTTATTAAACATTTGTCACCACATAGAAGGGAATACTGAGGCAATTGAATGGAACCTTTTACTGCAGAAGCCTATAGGGTCAGAGTTTTGACAAGCTTGCCAAAATTAATTTTGTATGGTTCCACTTCAAATATCTCAAAAGTTAGCCATTTAAAATAAAAGTTACTTCAAGCTAAAGTAAAATACATAATAACGATCAACCTAATGTATTTATCTCAGAAAATTTCAGAAACTCAAAATCATCGGACTATGCAACTTTAATTTAATTTAAAGTCGCGCAGTTCGATAAGAGCATCAAATTTTTAAAAGTTAAACATTTTGAATCTTCATATCGAACTTAGATACTGGTAGACTTGCATAAAATTGTCAAAAGTTAACACTTATCTAAAAATTTGAATGTACATATCGAACTTAGAATAGATACTGGTAGGCTATTTTCATTTGGAATTTTAGGGTGGTGGGGGGAAAACAACAATTGATGGTAAATGGCGATTTGGGACTAATTTAAATCAGTGGGGACAGTTTAATGGAATTTAAAAAAAAAAAGGGTTAAATTCAAGGCCTTAAAATGCGGCAAATGAATTTCAAGACTTTCCAGGCCCTGTATTGACCCTGTGTATTGGGGTGAGAGGGATGATTTTAAACCGGATTTCCGGGTTTTTTTCACAGAGGCATTTTTGATATAAGGATGGGTACGGTAGCTAGCCTCTATGGCGGAAATTTGCCATAGGAATAATAATCTCGGCTTGATTTCCGCTTTTTTGGGGGGCCTGAAACCACTATCATCCCTGGGGGAGTACCTGTGAGGCCGTGCCTCGGGGTCGGGTCGGGCCCGACGTCGGCCCTGATGCCGCCGTACTTGCTGTGCTGCCGGCCGGCGTACCACCTGACGGCCTTCCGCCGCGCCACCAGGCCCCGGCACTGGGGCAAGTCGGCCGCTCCAAACAGGAACACAGAGCACCCGGGAACCGCCGCCGTCAGCTTTGTAGCAATGTCTGGGGTCACAGCAAAATGGTTTAATCGGAAGGTCGGTGGTTTGATTCCCCATGCCCCCATCTCTGCCAATTTGGATTTCCACCGCTGTGTATAACTTACAGTGTCATAAAAGGCCAGTTGCTCTCATACCATGTCTATGTGGTGTGGGAGGTTAAAAATCCCTTGGGTCGGTAAAAGTGTAGGCTCGGACTTTCTATCGACAAACTGTCTAATGGTGAAAACAAGTCTATTCAGAATTATCCATGATAGGCAGTATAAATCTTCAAGAAAAAAAATTAGTAGGACTTTTTATGTTTTTTGTTGGTACATTAGTACATTGGTTTTCCCTCATTCCACCTTATCAGGAAAACTATGTAAATTAGACAAAATGTGTTATAGAAGTAAGTAACACATAAATGAAATAGCATGAAGCATTTAATTAATGGCATGTGACCAAGTTTCAGTCATTAGTTCAATCAGCTTTGCCTCCTTTCCTTGAGTTTACACAAACTATGATCATATTGATTAGACTAAGAGAACCAACCTATTTCCTAGAGTTTATACAATAGTGGTAGTGAGAAAAGAATGGACCTCTCAGGCAAGGAGCTGTATAAACAGGTGGGCGTAGGTAGGATGGTGACATCAGGGATCATAGGTGGTCTAATGGTTAGCATACTGACCCGAAATGCAAGAGATGTGGGTTCAATTCCTGCTCTAGGTGCAGTATTTTCCATTTTTATCACCCACCATGGCACTGGTGCCGTGACCATGATCCTGTATAAGATATGCGCTGTATGGTCATTGAACCTACCGTGTGTATGTACATATGTAAGTGCATTGCCTATATGTATGTAATTGTAAGCATTAAATGACCATTTAAAAGACTTACAATTCTAGGTGACCAGTGTAGTAGTCTGCACTGACCTCAGGCAAGGAGCCACATAGATAATTGGGCGTAGGTAGGGTGGTGACATCAGACGTTTAATGGTTAGCACATTGGCCAAGAATGCAAGAGATGTGGGTTCGATTCCTGCTCCAGGCCCAATATTTCCCATTTTCATCACCCTCCCACGACACACACATACATACATACATGTATACATACATACATACATACATACATGTATACATACATGTATACATACATACATACATACATACGTACGTACATACATACACACGTACGTACGTACGTACGTACGTACATACATACATACATACATACATACATACATACATACATACATACATACATACATACCGTCCTTTTTGTGACTGACCTCTGGCGATGACTCCGCACTCCTGCAAGGTCACCTCAGATGAAAGGGGGTGGATGGGCACCAAGTCGACCGCTCCCAGGCGTGGGTGGCCCCCCTCGTGTCGCTGAAGGTCAATCAGGTCGTAGGCTGTGCAGCACGCCTCGTAGACACTGGCCCCTGTCAACACTCAACATGTATAGCAGGGGCGTAACCAGAAACGAAATGATTTGTAACACAAAATTGTTTGGGCTTGGTTGGTTGTTTTACGTCCTGGCAACATCTAAGGTAATATCAGGACGGGTACCGACCCCTGGATTACACCACCTAGGCTCCCTGATATCGCCACACTACCCACGCCTACCTGTCTATGTGGTTACTTGCCTGAGAGGTCAGTGCAGACTATTAGACTCGTCCCCCTGGAATTGTAAGTCTTTTAATGCTTACAATTACATACATACAAGCAATGCACTAACCCATACATACACAGGGTAGGTTCAACAACCATACAGCGCATAGCTTGTACATGATCCTGGTCATGGAACCAGTGTCGTGGGGGTGATGAAAATGGGAAATATTACGCCTAGAGTGGGACTCAAATCCACATCTCTTTGCATTCCGGGTCAGTATGCTAACCATTACACCACCTAGGCTCCCTGATATCACCACACTACCCATGCCTACCTGTCTATATGGTTATTTGCCTGAGAGGTCAGTGCAGACTACTACACTAGTAAAACATGACAACACTCACACGTGACTGATACTTAAACATTACTCTCAGGTGCCACAAAATCCCTTCATTTTGGACGTCTGTTTTCGAAAAAACCTTTGCCCGAGGGAGGGGACACCCGATCTCACACCCACCGACTACTTGGTGCTTTGTACCTCATTCACAGTGCAAACCCGTTAGTCCGACCCCTGGATTCGCCCCTGTTAAAGTCACGGACATTCATCGTTAAGTTTTTAATTTTATATATACTTCTTTAGCAACTAAAATATGTGGAAAATATCCCAGTCTAGTGTTTGGTTATCTGTCGTTCTTCATGTAAAGACTGATGCTCTAAAGTTCTATTAATCCCTGTAGGAAATTGAAATGTGAATTTTACATTAGTATATCCAATACAATAGTATGAGAGGTTAAGGCCCTGTCACACTACGACGCTTCTCGCCGGCGAAGTGTGTAGATTTTGGGCGATAATTAGTGAAATATCGAGACACGCTGGCAGCGCGTTATGAGCGCGTCGTTACACTATCCTTGACGTTGACGATCGGCGGAGAATGCCGGCGCGCGTTATTGGTCGCCCAAGGTTTTAAGCATGTAAAAAAAAAGCCAACGACCGGCAGCGCGCGCAAATATATGGGTAAGGACGTTAGGCTGACGTCGAGCTCCGTTGGACGCGCCGGAATAACGTTATGGGAGAGCTAGACAGACGGCGCGCGCGCGGGCGGGTCATCTCCACACGTTGCGCCAAATCGTTGCTCTCTTGGTTTATGCCCTAGCAACATTTAAGGTTATATGAAGACGTGGCGCCAAACTTTTTTTTTTTTTTCCCCCAACACGTCGACACATATTGGCGGCGCGCTACTAACATGCTACTCACACGCTGCGCCAATGTCCAATTTCCCCATATTTCCCCTAAATCTTTAACGTTTCTCGACGCTTAAAATTTTATTTTCAACGCTGACGGGTCGCCGGGAGAAGCGTCGTAGTGTGACAGGGCCTTTACAAAAACCGCCAACTAAACATGGATCACAACTAGGTCAACCTAGTATATGTGTACTTGCTGCAGCTGATATATATATGCCAAGTGAATTAACCCATACCAATAGTGTCTGCTGAGGAGACTATCGTGATCACCGAGCGGTTGTAATCGTAGTCTTGAAAAACATTCAGTACAGCAGCTGTGATAGGGTGACCTAAAAGATAAGATATAGACAAGGTAACTGGCGCATGATATATATACAGTAAAACCTCTTTAAATTAACCGGCCATGGCACCGACTTTAAATTATCCATTTAGGGAGGTGGTCGGCTTAGGGAGATTTTTTTATCGCTACAATGGCATTGTATCATCGGGCGATCGTTTTGGGACCCAAATGAAGCGCGATCAATATATGCCTATTTCATATGATGTCAGCATAGGTATTTAGGTCAGTGCGAGTGCAGCTTGGGTGCAGGATGACACACGGTCACACTGCAAACTCAATGGCTATGAGCAATCTTTCGACAGAAAAAGTGAAATACCTCTAAAACCACACAACCTAGTACCATGGGCCTAGGCCCTAGTTTGGGATCTTCATCTGGTACGCAGATAGAATAAAACACGATATCTATATGATAGTTACACTACACTTACTTGTAAGTTGAACTATTACTGAGATTCTTATGAATCTACTAATACGAAGGTAAGGATCAGGCTCCCTGGGATTCGAAAGATGAAGTAAGAATTGGAATAACATGCTATAAAACATATACTAAAAAATATATATTAAACAAATTGTCATCTCAGGTGGTAGGGCCGACGCAGCTAAATACCTGCGGATATGGAAGCTAGCCCCCGAGTAGGCATCCAGTGTCCCTGGGTGGATGCTTTAGTTCAAACAAGTTGTCACCAGAGGGCCATAATTAGATCTGCCTCCACCAAAGGTGTGTGTGGGGGGGGGGGGGGCAATGATGCAATATGGAAATATATTTAAACCCATACCTTTTCCCACTCCTTTAGTTGCACGTTGAGAGTGACTAGACTCGTTCACTTTGAGAGCAGCTGAAGCAACTTGGTCCACAATATGTGCGCGTCTTGCCTCCGAGATGTTGAGTAGACATGCACACATCCGTAATTTATTTAACCCCGCCATCCTAACATTGACAGACCAATTAAGTGGCACATCGGTATTCCTCGGTAATACTTATAGACCTCAAACTCAGTCATGTGTGCGCACGGTCACTGCGCCGATTCCTTACGTCAAATACAAATCTAGCTGTGCAACATTTAGTTTAGTACAATCGAGGCGACAAACACCAAAAACACCTTCTCCAAAAGGGGGCAGCACAGCAGCCTTTGTACGGAGTGCCTGGAGGTGAGAAGCAGGAGAATGGACATCTATTTTCATGGACGCAAGGAGTAATATGGCATACAGCGCCACCGCATAAATGTCAGAGCCACCTGGCGTGCACACAAGTAACTAAACAGCTCAAGCCTCCTGTTTAAGTGGATTGCGTTGTATGTTTTATTACAATTCTTTAGACATGCACTCCTGGGGAACATCCAAGCCTTATATTATATATATAATACACAAATACACAATTTTCTGAAAATAGGCCTACATAATTTTATTTCACTGACCCAAATAGGAAATTTGGGATAGGCAGGTCTGGTGTTTTCCCCCTCCCACGTCCATCCCCGGACTTAAAATAAGTTACTTCAAACTAAAGTATGGTAGATTAAAACAATCAATTAAATATATTTATCTCAGAAAAATGACCGAAACTCAAAACCATCGGACTATGCAACTTTAACCTAAATAGATTTGTTTGTAATACCAGGCGTTGGGATTCAAATTAATGTTACTCAGAGCTCCACTTCCTGATTGTACGTGATGATGATGATGATAATGATTGATGATGGTGACGACAATAAAATTATATTTAAATCCATCTATGTCCGGTCTCCCTAATTTATCCTTAGGTAGGCCCATATGTAATCCTCCCATGAACTTCTAAATATAATGCAACAAATAAATGTACTCACATACCATAGGTTTATTATGACAAGAACAACGCAATAACTTACAAAGATTTGATGCGCACAAATTCTGGATTTAAAAAAAAGCATCAATGGGTATGCTGGGGATCGTTGAGTGCAGCTATTTAATAAGCCATAAATTAAGCTGGGTGTAAGGTTTCTTTGAGCTTAAACCATAAATAATCTTCATATAGGTTCTTAAATTACACTAAGTATGACCCAGCAGCCGAAGTTGAATCTCGCTACTTTCAGCAGTGATGCACCCTAAATATTTTCTTTCTTCTAAATTTAAATTAAACTTGGATATTGCTCCCTTTAACGTTGACATTAATACTAGAATTCTCCTGCAATGAATGAAAAAGATGACAGTTCTACAATGTCAAGTTCAATGATCCCCCTCTTAAACGACCACCTGTACTGCAGTGAGAATATGGTCGCATAAGGGAGGTGGTAGCTGGTGAGAGGGTTAAATTAGGGTTATGGTGAGAGGGGGGGGGCACATTTAAATATCATATAATTATACTTGTTGGTTTTATAATAAGACACTAAGTAATTAAAGCATTACATAATCACACTGGTTTTAAAATGTCCATTTAAATATCACAAACATAACTTGCACCTTCATCCTTTTCTACGTGTAATTGTTCGGTCAATTTGTACACATAGAAAAGGTTGAATGTACACATAGGCCTACACCTAGAAAAAGAACAACTATATTTTCAACCAGGTCTCGGCTGTGCGAGACTCGTCTAACAATGTCGGCGGGCATAAGACTGGTCGCGCAAAGGGGGAAAAGAGTGGTAATTGGTCGTATACAAATATTTTCAAACAGGTCTCGCTGTGTGAGACTCGTGGTACAATGTTGACGGATATAAGACAGTGGTTACATAAAGGAGAAAAAGGGTGGTCATTGGTACCATTATGCGGGTGGTCGTTGGTGAGGGGTAATTTGTAATTAAAATATATTACTGTATTGGAATTTTGTCCGTATATGGTGGTTTGTCGTTGTTCAGGGTGGCTGTTTTAAAGAGGGACCACTGTAGGCCCTGCACACAAAGCTCCACTAAAAAAACCTCCCGAGTTCTATTGACACACACATCTTGCATAGTCTTTCCCATAAGTTATTCACTCTTTGTCTATAAGATCGCTGTTTATAACCGACTACAATAATACCCAGAAGTCTTATTTTGTGATGTGCTGTGTGTGGGAGAATAGCAATAATGCAGCTAAGCCTTGTGGAAGCAGCAATCGCCATTACAGTATTTGTGTGTAGCGTGTTTACGGCAATATCGATTAGCGGAGAACGCCATAATATAACTTCAGATCTCCCTTCCAAATCCCTTTGTAAAAGCAATTCAAAACACTTCCACTAGGCAGGATATTAAATGAAAGGACATATAACTTATAAGCTGTGCATTCCTCCGTTGGGATATAAAGTGAGATAAATATCACTTGTCAGGTTTGTAAACCATACATTTCTGGTAAGCAACAGAAATTGCGAATACCCATAAAGTTCTGACAAACCTTAAAATTAAATAGCACGAGTTACTCAGCATTAAGTTTGTTTTAGTCAAATATGCAGACACCATTACACATATTCATTACAATTGTAAAAGATAATACATAGGATAACGGGAGCATATAACTTGTTGTGAGTGATTGTGAACAACACTGATATATTCCAATAGACGGTCATCATTACGTAGGACTCCACAGAATATATAACATTTGGTAAATATATTGCTATAAAAGTTAGAAGCAAAGTTCAGGAGCACGCGCAATTCTTGTGAGCGAATGCTAAAAGGTTGTTTCAAACTTTACGGATACATACATACATATATATTATACACACAGGCCTACATGCATACATACACTGACATTTGGAACATCATACATGTACGTCATCTTGTAGGACTAGTAGTAGGGCCTATTACTTAATATGTGGACATAGATTTAGAATTTTGCTTATCTTTCTTCTCTAATGTTTTGCACAACAAAAGCTACGTGGGTAAATTGTAGAAAATAACCCATCAACTCAAATACTACCAGGGGCGTAGCTAGGCGTACGCACGTACGCCAAAACGTCCACATCGTTTTGTCAAAAAAAATTAAAATAAAATAAAATAAAGAGAGAGAGAGAGAGAGAGAGAGGGGGGGTTACTTAGATATGATTTCATATTCGGAAGGGTGTGACGCCGTAAGCGGCCCCCTAAACCCGCTGCCGAAATTAGGAGTACACATCGTTAAAGGTCTAGCTACGCCCCTGACTACCATCATTGCTATTTGCGTTAAAAGTAATACAATCCGTCACTTGTAACTGAAGCTATGATGCGTATTGGTTACTATAACCGGTAAAGCAACAATGGCACGTGAATAGACAATATCCACAACACATGTGAAATCTGACAGCAACGACGAACACTACGGTTGTGTGACCGCTGCCACAGCGCATACAAAAGCTATGGAAATTACTAACTGTCAAATTCATGTATGTCAGTCAAATTTTGGGATATTTTGAAAATTCCAAAAGTATATTGCTTTTGGAATATTGGAACTTCCAAGAAAAATAACATTTTCTTGTTTGGATCCTTTTGAACATTTTAGGAGGGTACCAAACTAGTCAGTCACTATTAATACACAATATCCACAACGCATGTGACATCTGACGGCGACGATGAACACTACGGTTGTGGGACCGTTGCCAGAGCGCATGCGTATGAATATTGTGTATTATTCAACATCATTGAGGGCTTTACGTGGGTGTTTCTCAATAAATAGGCATATCACCTCCCCACATTTCTCCAGCATTATACCAATATATGGAGTATAATAGAACTGATTAAAAACAAAATTAAAATAAGCAACAACAGGAAAACGCACACATACAGAATAAAACAGACACACCTACATTGTAATGTGTAAATTCTCAGTCACGTAGATGTGAGAAGCGTGGAAACCAAGACCGTGTGTAAGTACATAATTCACGAGGCGGGAACACGACTGGTTATAGATGATTATTTATTTATTCGTTGTTGGTCTGGTCGTTGAGTTCTGGTCAGTCGCAGCACCCCCCGGAGTACCTCCCAGCCTCACCTTCCCCCAAGTACGCGGGACTCGAACCTTCAACCCATAATGGTGAGATAGCCTACAAGTGGTGTGAGTGGGTGAAGTAGAGGAGTTTCTCACCGCTCGGGTGCTGTGGCCGTTGTGATACTGATATATAGTGGGGGCATTCGACTGGGCCCTTTCTATCCGCAACTTTATGGATGGAACGGATGGAGCCACATACACACATCCGAATCATCGGTATATGAACCCACTTCCGGTCCTAGTCGAATAGGAATTTGTTCGGAAATATTTTGATATTCGGATAGAGAGGCCCAGTCGAGTGCCCCCATAGATAGTGGGGCTTCGGCAGAGGGCCGCGGGTCACGTGGTGGTTATGGCGGGCGACGGTGGCGTCATCTGTTATGAAGTTTGTATTAGTTCATGAGTCTCCGCCAGGGGGTTCCACCGCCGGCCGCCAGCCGCAGGGTAGGACCCGAGTTCTTTGGTGGAAAGGAGTGGTTTGTTTGTTGTTGTTTTACGTCCTAGCAACATCTAAGGTCATATCAGGACGGGTGCCGACTCGTGACAGTGCGCACTCATGCCGACTTTATAGTGCTGTCCCACTAGGAAACCAGGCCGCCGGCACCATGACCTGATATGCCACTCAGTCACAATATCCTGACACTGAGCCGACCAAGGAGTGGAGGCTACTAGATACGTGCAATGGTGGAGGTGGTTCTAGCCGTCGGTTACCGCCCGCGAATTACCTATATTAACAGATTGACATGTACAATGTGTCAGTCTTTACACAAGCCAGTTCTATTTACGCTACTTTCATGAAATGTCTGCCTCACAGGAGCCATCTTCTCACAGACTGGACGCTACCAAAATAATACCATACTGGATGAGCTTACATCACCAACACTTGGCAAAAGGCTATTCCTAGTGAATTCAATTTGCCTTAATTGTGCGTCACAAAATGGATATCGCATCTAAATACTCAGATATTAAAGTCATGTTTTCAATATGTATCGCTTGTACTTTGACGAATATACATTTTCCGGGGAACATGCACGGTGAACTTGCTACCCATATTACCAGCATCAGAAGGCAGGTTGCTGGTGGAAATCCTCTACAGGACCTTGCTGCATCGTGAGTTGCTGCTACTCACAATATTAGTTCTTTCAGTAATTTCAGATGGCGGGTTGGCGGTGGAAATCGTCTATTGTAATTTCAAGACACAAAACAAGCTCAAACATCTACAGATACTAAATAATCACCATGTACCTGCTACTGTGTGAGAAACAAAAACATCTTATCACCTCCTACTGTGTGATAAGATTAAACCACTACTACAACTGGCCAGCATTGAAAACAAGCCCGAGCACTCGAGCTTACATGCTATGGACAGTACAAAAAAATAAAACAAAAAAAGGAAAAAAAAGGTATACAGTGATGTGATTGTTATCTTAATAAACTTACACATCCCATGCAGACCCCCCCCCCCCCCCCTCCCGCCCTTCCACCAAAACACCCACGAATACACTATAACATGTTCAGTTCAGTAATATTGCATTAGAAATAGAATAGATGATCTTTAATATCGATTCTTAGATAGCCAAGCAAATTCTTACATTAGAAAGTCGAAGTTGGTAGATGAGTATAATTAATAATTAATTTTGTTTCCTATTCTGAATCGTGTTGCACTTGGTTTAGTAATTTATTGTGGAAATCAATGGTTTAGTCTTCTGAAAACGATCGTGGTATGGAAATACGATTGATAAACCTTTCTGAACTGAGAGTTCAGTTCATGTGTGCCACTGATGACACCAGCTTAAAGCAAAGGGTCCACATGACGTATTCATGAATTGGTCAGATTATATATGTATTACATACACATAGCCATTAGGCCACAAAAAAGAAGAAAGAAAGTTGGTGATCATCTTTTTAATCACACATATCAGGGTAGGGCGGGCGGTTTTTATTTATGTATTTTATTTTTTTCTGGCGTATGACATAGACGTATTGTTTGTTTGTTAATGCCAACCGCCAGGCTAGGAAGCAACAAGTATACATTTGATAAATAATTGGTTTAACTCGACCGGGAATCGAACCCCGATCTCCCGCACTGGAAGCCTGCACTCTACCGATTCGGCCACGGCGTCCCGTGACGTAGACGTAATACGAAACTATGTTGCACAGATTGAGTGCTTGCGAAAGTTGAATTGCTCACATTCTTAAAAGTGAAAAAAAAGAAGAAAAAGGAGGGACGGGCGATTTTTCATGCACGGGAGGGGATGATCAACACTTTCTTTTAATTTGGCCTTAACTTAATTATTTTAGGTATCATTGAGTGGAAGTGCCAACATACATTGTAGTGAAGTAATCACAATAACACGTAACTCATACAGTCTGAATCGCATTTAATATGACCTATCAACAGTCTAATTTAGCATGAGTGAAATAGTCATAATTAGTTAAGTGAATTGTGAGACTCCATTCTCATTAGAATGAATCCAAACTAAAATGGATTAAAATTTTTGTTCTATTTTAACTGCTAACAAAAGAACTTCGATGTTCGACAATTATATCTGGTGTTATTACTTTAGCTATTTCCAGAACATTATTATAAGTATATTTGCATAAGTATATTTGATGTTAGCTAGATAATACTGTTGCCTTTGTTAAAAGAGTATGGTATTTTTCTCTTATGATATATGCCCAGTAACAAGTCGACTCCTTTCAATACCTGGAACGCGGCCTACTTGTTCAGCGTTCCCTTCGGTTGATTGGCTAAAGCTAAGATTCCTTATACGCGATATGCGGCATGCGAATGCGAATGCGACAAAAAATCAATAAGCATATAATTGAATAGTGGTGCTTCCATACGTCCAAATGCGAATGCAAATGCGATTGCGAATGCGAATGCGAATGCGACCATGGACCGATCGGTGCACCATGCGAATGCGAATACTGGTGCATTTGCTGTAGAAAACAGTTGTGAGAAACCTGTGACTGTGTGTGTGTGTATATGTGTGTCTATATGCGTGTGTATATGCATGTGTATATGCATGTGTAAGTGAGTGTGGGTGAGTAAAGTTTGGCCTATTCCTTATGGACTTTTTAAAGTTGTTACTGTAAAGATCAAACCAAATCGCTGCATGCCGCGTGGGTGGAATCAACCCATTCGCATGCTGCATGCCGCATTCGCATGCCGCATACCACATATAAGGAATCTTAGCTTAAGGCCTGCGTTGATATATTGTCGCATTAAGCTAAGATTCCATATATGCGGTGTGCGCATGTGGCCTGCAAATGCAAATGCGGTATGCAGCATAGATACCCATGCCGTTTTCTGCCCCAAATTTGTGAAGGAAAGTCAAAGTTACTGTTGTTTTCTATTGCAAACGCAGCAGCATTCGGATTTGTATTCGCACCGATCGGTCCATGGGTCAATTCATTTGCCGCATTCGCATTCGCATTCACATTCACATTCACATCCGTATTCCCATTCACATTCAGACATATGGAAGCACTCCTGTGCCTTTACATGCTTTTCCATTTTTTGCCACATTCACATTTGCATTCGCATTTACTTTTGCATTAGCATTTGCATTTGCATTCACATTCACATTTGCATTTGCATTCATATTCGCATACTGCGTATATGGAATCTTAGCTTTAAGTTTAAGCGCCACGTGACCACAACCCATAAACACAATGGCAGGCATTTCATTCTACCCCCCACCCTCACCCCCACCCCCGCCAACTAATACTTTTCTTAGTTTTTCTTTTGTCGGCAGCGAGATCAGTTTGCATTCGGTCGTTTTGCTACTTCTATGTTTGTTTCTTGGGGGGGGGGGGTGCTTTACGTCCTAGCAACATATATGGTCATATCAGGATGGCCTACTTAGAACTATGACATACCAATCCTAGTTAAGGTGAGTGTCCCCGCATGCGCACCACACCCACACCCACACACCCACACCCACACACACACATCTCATCAGATCGGACATGTGATCAGACTCTCTTCACGCATGCGCCCACAGCAGGCGCGTGATCAAAAACACCAACCAGCGCGCATGCGTCGACTCACACTCTCCCCAGGTGTACCGGCTGGTTCTCGAACGCTGCCTTTTCATTTTCGGCATTTTCTCCTTTCCTTTTCCGGCTGCAGACGAGAAAGCCTATCGCCGCTATGGCGTAGAGCCCGAAGACGATCCATGCCAGGTAAAAGGAGAACCCGTAGGTGTAGTAGGCGCCTGCCGGGTGGCGCGCGCGCAAGTACCTCTGTTCATAATCGACACTACTGATGAGAACTTCCGTCCCAACCAGCACACACACGGCTGGAACGAACCAGAGGTCGGCTGGATTCAGACAGTGTCGTGTGGGTTGCTAGGCATCGAATTTAACCAATTAATACCTCATAAGTTAGACCATTGGAAGATGATTAAAAATATTTACAAAAAAAGGAGAAGTTAACGCTTTAACAGAATTTACTTCCCGATTAAAGTTACATAGTCCCATGGTTTTTAGTTTCTGCCATTTTTCTGAGAACAATATATTAAATTGATTGTTATAACCTACCTTACTTTAGTTTGAAGTAACTTTTATTTTAAATGGTTATATTTTGAGATATTTTAAGTGCAAAAATGGTAAATTAGTTTTGGCAAGCTTTTCAAAACTCTGACAACATAGGCTTCAGCAGTAACAGGTTCTATTAAATTGACTTGGTATTATTCCCTTGTATGTGGCAACAAATGTTTAAGAAGTACATCATTATCTAAGTTAGATATGTAGAATCAGTTTTAGATAATTGTTTTGGTTTTGGAAATGTGATGCTTCATCGGACTATGCATCTTTAAGTAAACTAGATTATGTGCATTATAATTAATTATAATAATATAAATAACGGAGCCCACATATAGGTTTTATTATATTTATTATTGCGTGTGCATATTATTCTTGTATTAGGAGTCGCGCGCCAACTGCTTCCACCTGTATCGTGCCATATTGGATTCACTTCTCACTGAATTTCAATTTTTGTAGGTGGGCATATTTATCAGTCCTGCCAGAGACTAATAAAAACTAGTACTCAGCCCAACTTGTGTATGTTCACCTTTCTGTCGCAGTGACCTTTATAATGGGTAATCTGATATATTTATCTAAAGAAAACATGAAAGAAAGTCACAACCAATGGAGTATCCAACTTTAATATACCCCATGGTGTACATACACCAAGAACAAAGTAATATATTTAAACAAATTATTCTATTTCTTTTGAGGATCACTTTGGTCATTTCATAGTCTGATGAAAGCATCAACGTTTCAAAAGCAAAACACTAGATCTAAACCTACATAACCATCTTAGTTACTGGTGCACTTATTAAGTATATCTTATTACATAGAAGGGCATACTAAGTCACTTTAATAGAACTTGTTACTACTGAAGCCTATGGGGTCAGAATTTTGGCAAGCACACACAAATCAATTTGGCATGTTTACACTTAAAATATCTTCTAGGTTAGTCAGTTTAAATAAAAAATACTTCAAACTAAAGCACGGTGGATGATAAAGATCGACATAATATATTCATGTAGAAAAACTGTCAGAAACTCAAAAACCATTGGGCTAGGCAACTTTAAGATTTGGTAAATTTTGTTTAATTAAAAGAAAAAGAGTAAATTAACAGATCCCATTATTCCACAAATATAAACACGTTCTAAGGTTCACGTGTACACACAAATACAACACCTCACCACATGACATCAGTCACACATACACAATCCAATTATAACTATGTCTATGATTATAGATAGCTTCAATTTATATCCACAAATTAATAGCATTGTGCTCATTCAACCGTGATAGGATGTACACAAAACGGATGGTAATGGACAACAAACAGAGATACTTAAAGTTGCATAGTCCGATGAGTTTGATTTTTTGTAATTTTCTGAGATAATTATATAAGATTGATCAACATAATCTATCTTACTTTAGCTTGAAGTAACTGTTATTTTACATGGCTAACTTTTGAGATATTTGAAGTGCAAACTAGTCAAATTAGTTTTGGCAAGCATGCCAAAACTCTGACACCATAGGCTTCTACAGTAATAGGTTCTATTAAATTGCCTCAGTAAGCCCCTCTATGTGGCGACAAATGTTTAATAAGTGCATCAATGGCTAAGTTAGATATGTAGAATCAAATTGAGAAAATTGCTTTGGTTTTGAAAATGTCATGTTTTCATCGGGCTATGCAACTTTAAACATCAGATAAGGACGATTAGTAAATAGAGTTCCAGTGTTTAGTCTACAAGCATATGTATAGATATGCATGTGTATCTGTATATGAGTCAGCCTCACGAAAACGGGCCAATCAGTGGTCAATTGAAGATGTCGGCATTGCAATTCTTAAAAGTGTAGTGCATTTCTTTGTTTTATATTAAATTATCCTAGAAACAAATAAGATTGTTGTATTTTCTCGGCCTTTACATTCAAGATAAATTTAAGGAGTTTCCAACACCTCTGTCAATGCTAAACTATAATTATACCGATCGACGCCGACATCCAATGATCGACGCCGACAACTTTAACAGATGTTGGCATCGCAATTCTTAAAGTCTCATGCATTTCTTTGTTTTATATTAAATTATCCTAGAAACAAATAATGTTGTTGTATTTTCTCGACCTTTACATTCAGGATAAATTTAAGGACTTTCCAACACCTCTGTCAATGCTAAATTATAATTTTACGATCGACGCCGACATCCATGCTCGACGCCGACAACTTTCCCGATTGGCCTCTTTTCGTGATCCTGACCCATATATATAATATTATTACATAGCACATATGTATGCTAAAGCTGCATAGTTCGATGAAAACATCACATTTTCAAAACCAAAGCAATTATCTAAAGTTGATTCCACATATCTAACTTAGATACTGGTGCACTTAATAAACATGTGTTGCCACACAGAATCGAGTACTGAATCAACTTACCAGAACCTATTACTGCATAAGTCTATGGTGTCAGAGTTTTAGCATGCTTGCCAAAATCAATTTTACATGTTTGCACTTCAAATATCTGAAAAGTTAGTCACTTAAAATAAAAGTTACTTCGAACTAAAGTAATGTAGATTATAGCAATTAATTTAATATATTTATCTCAGAAAAATGACAGGAACTCAAAACCATCGACTATGCACATTTAATCATCAGACAGGGACGATTAGTAAATACAGTTCCAGTGTCTTCCTTACAGATGTGTAGCATATATATGTACATACATAATATACTGTATTTCTATGTATATATAAATCAATGGCTTCCTGATTTTTGCGTTACATTTGTAGTTACATTTTCTGAATGACTTTCTTTTATATGTTGGATGCTCAAATTTTCCTTAAAATTGAATTATGTTGATGTTTAGTGTGTTGTTACTGACATCCATACATACCTGTTATGAAGTGAATGAGGGCAGTCAGACGCTTGAACATGTAGCGGGGCTCCCTGAGCGAGTAGAAGGCGAACACGTGACCGATGACCATCAGAATGAGGGCAATCACACTGAACGCTGTCTCTGTACGGCTGTAATCTATAAAAAAAAAAAACATAGCGGGTATATGTGCTATATAAATACATGATATTAATATTATTAATGGAGTGCCAGTAGCCTCTCATCCACCGAACGCTACTATCGCCCACATTGCTGAGGCAGCGGCCTGGGAGACTTGGGTTTTCCCTCAGTGAGGCAAGCCCACCGCGAGCAGCCACTGATCTGGCGTGAGCACCACTATCGCTCTCACCCATGGCCCACTATTGGTTAACAGCCAAGTTGAAAGGTATTGGAAATGTGATTGCGGAAATTATATCTAAAGGTTTTTAATAGATTAATATATACGTCTCCCATGAAAAAACTACTTTCTATTCAGGGACAAATCTTTGTATTCACATAAAAAAAGTGGTATGTATGTAATACATATGCGCAATAAGAATCATGAGAATTTGTCCGTATCAGTCATGTTTTGCCTCTAAGAGTTTGCTTTATTTGCACACTGTCACAAGACGGTACACGTCCTGATATGACCATAGATGTGATGTTGCTATGACCTTAGATGTTGCTAGGGCGAAAAAGAACAAAGAAACAAATAGTACTATTAGTTCTATGATTACAATTAACAGCACTATTAAAATTACTATTAAGAGTACTATTAAGAGTGTTATTAAGAGTACTATTAAGAGAACTATTACGAGTATTATTTAGAGTAATACTAAGAGTACTATTAAGAGTACTATTAAGAGTACTATTAAGAGTACTATTAAGAGTACGATTAAGAGTACTATTAAAAGTAATATTACGAGTAATATTTCAAGTAATATTAAGAGTTCCATTAAGAGCGTTATTAAGAGTACTATCAAGAGTACTATCAGGGGTACTATAACGAGTACTATAAAGAGTACTATGAAGAGTACTATGAAGAGTACTATCAGGAGTACTATCAATAGTACTATGAAGAGTATTATAAAGAGTACTATCAAGAGTACTATCAAGAATACTATTAAAAGTACTATTACGAGTACTATTACGAGTACTATTAATATCACTATTAATAGTACTATTAATAGTACTATTAAGAGTAAAGAGTACTATTAAGAGTACTATTAAGCATTAATACTAATATTATTAATACCTTTTTGGTGTGGGGGGGGGGTCAAGAAGGGTCAACTGTAGTGAATTTGAGTGAAAGCTAATACTGACTCGGCCCTTTGTTAAAATATAGTGACAATCTTACATGCATTTTAAATGTAACCTACTTTAGTGATATACTACATTTCCTCTGACAGGGTCAGATAGTGCCATTTCCGGATTAGAGGGATAACATGAGTGTTGGAAATCTGTTCCGAGGATGTTTAGCTTAAATAGGGCTTGTTTGTTGGGGGTTTTAAGTCCTAGCAGCAGCTACGGTCATAGCATCATCTATGGTTATATTTGTCATTAGGTCATAAGCATTGGGTACCGATTTGAGACCATGCGCACTCATGCAGCCATTATAGCGCTGCCTCACTGGGAGTCCGGGCCGCTGACATCACGACCCGATATCCTACTCAGTCACATTATCCTGCTACTCAGTTAACCAGTTGGTTGAATAGTGAGACTTCTAAATTGAGCAGTATTGGCTCAATGTAGTTAGAAAAAACCAAAATAATTTCCACGTAAACGCCAAGTTTCTTAACACTTTTGTCCCTTTAATTTTGTATTGATGATGTGGGGAAAGTTGGATCATTGGCATATAATTTCAAAATTGTGGTTGATTCGGCGGGAGGAGCCGACGCGACACCCTGTGAGCGCATCCTGAACTAGCTCACTCTCATATCACACTACGCGGCCCATATTCCCCATTCGGTGGAGTAGCTCGTGACCAAACTTCCAAATTACCACACCCACCCACCCTCTTAAGTCAGGGCTCAGCTCGGGGCTCCTCGACAAGCGCATCCGGGATTCCTTTCGAGTCGGCCCCTCTTGACCTAGATACCGTTGATTAATATTAAAGGAACAAAATACACAAACACAACAGACATGTAAACTTGCTAATTAAATAAAGACATTTTTCACCCAAAAATATATACCCGCGTCGGCTCCTTCTGTCCGAATCATTGATGGCTGTGCATCATCGCCTGTACACACGCCTTGGTCAATTCATCAGGTAAGTGCATGAGCCCTTGCGGTGTACAAGGAATTGTGGTAGCGGCAGCTGCGAAAGCATCTCCATAATACACCCGCCATCTTTTTAGTTTTTTTGTTTGTACATTAGTTGTTTAAGCAGGGGAAATTTCAGTCGCAGGCGATTGGTCTTCCTCATTCGACTGCTCCTTGCCCTATCCTAATAATGCCGAGCGCCTGGCTAGGAAGCGACAAGTATCAATTTTTAAGTCATTGGTTTGACTCTACCAGGACTCGAACCCACGACCGAACGATCTACCACACCGTGACACGGGAGACGGACGCTCTAACTCATTTGGCCATCCCGTCCCTTTGATTAAGGTAATGCCGAATCCACTTGTACAGTTGACCAGACACCACAGAAGTATGTATATAAATGACAAACTACCCCATCGAATAAATATACACATCAACACAAGCACCAGGCGGGGTGGCCAAATGAGTTGAGAGATTGTCTCCTGTTTTGGGAGATCGGGGGATCTGAATCCATGGGTTCGTGGGTTCGAACCCTAGCCGAGTCAAACCAATACTTAAGCATTGATACTTGTCACTTCCTAGCCAGGCACTCAGCATTATTAGGATATGGCAAGGACTGGTTGGCTCAGTGTCAGGCGGATGTGAGTGAGCGGTGCTGGTGGCCTGGTCGCCTAGTTGGGCAGCACTATAAAGTCGCTATGAGTGTGCACTGTCACAAGTCGGTACCCATCCTGATATGACCTTAGGTGTTGCTAGAACGTAAAACAACAACAAACAAACTTGAGTTTACCATTTGGTGAATATTAACGGGGAGTCGTTAGTAAAACCGACAAGGTGATGAAAATAACTCTTGAGTAACAGAGACTGGTGCTGTTTTATGGTGCCTGCTTGACTAAATACCAATTTTACTGGTGCATGTTTGACGCACAAATGTGATGTCATCGCTCCTAGCCAACCCCAGCCAAGAGGTGGGTTAGTGGGGTCGGGACTTTTTGCACACTCCACTCGCAGTGTTCTATTTGAATTTCTAGCAACTCGGGTGACCCGAGTCGCCCGGGTCGTATTAATCGAATACGCGCATGCGCAGAACCCCGAGCGTAGACTCTAAAACCCACTGAGAATCTAAGCCGCGACACTGTTCCCAATGCATTGACATCAGGGTCCCACGTAGGCCTACTGGAAACATTATATATTCAATAACAAAAACAATTAAAATGAAATTCTGGTTGCTGTTTGATGGCCGTTTTTCTGTTTCTGTACGTTTTTGTTCTTAACAGAAAATGTTTTAATAGAAGGTTTTTGTTTTATCGTAAAATGGTTTCCTCCACTAACTGTAAGGCCTACCCAGCAGGGAATTAAGCCGTGTTCACACCCACAACTTTAGGCCGAACTAGATAAGGTGAACTAGATGAGGCAAACTAGGCGTGAAAGTGTGTCGTGTCCACACATCCAGTACTTGGGGCGGTTTAAGCCGGAAATCGATATCTGCACATGAGCAAGTCCATACTAACCAGCGCCACACGAGAGAGTGTGGGTTCGACCTAGATATGTATGGACTGAATCGTATTGGTTTGGAACGGTCAAAACTTCTGCTGGGCAGTGAAAACCTTAAAATATATCATGAACAAAATATCTGTACACCTCTAGCAGGTTCATAGACCAAATTTACCAAAAAGTCAACAAACTCAGGTCTCGACTGTGACGTCCTTAATCCGCCGTATCTAAACCGCTACCGTCCACACAGGCGATATGGGCCGACTTAAGCTAGTTCGCTTCATCTAGACTACCTCGCGACGCGGTTTACATGCGGCGAACCAGTTGAGGCGGATCAGCCTTAATCCGCCTTAGGGTTGCGTCCACACGGCGAATGTAAGCCGAACTATAGGAGGCGAAGTAGTTGAGGCGACTTAACGCGCTGGTGTGAACACGGCTTTACACTTGGTAAGCTAAAGCTAATTATATTTCGCAATAAAAAGATACAATTATTATTAAGTATGCAAGATACAATTATGTAGCCGAATCCTTCTTTCGTAGCATTAAATAATACTATAAAAATAGATCAACACTAATCATAACAACAGTGTTGCAATATCGACCTCATTGACAATTAACACTCTTTAGATTGGACATATAGAGAACTAATTAGCCTAATACAATTTTTTGCTATTTTTTTCTTAAATCCCGCCAACAAGCATTAGTTACGCAGTTGCACCCTGGTCACCTGTCCTATGCTCTTTTACCGGCCAGACCCGCATAACGGGCATGTATAAACTATCACACACCACCTTTAGTTGGTTGGTTGTTGGAGTTTAATGTCCTAGCAACATCTAAGGTCATATCAGGACAGGTGCCGACTTGTGACAGGGCACACTCATGGCGACTGTATAGTGCTGCCCCACTAGGATATCAGGTCACTGGCACCATGACCCAATATTCCACCCAGTCACATTATCCCGACACTGAGCTAACCAGTCCTTGCCCTATCCTATTAATGCCGAGCGCTAGGCTAGGACCCGACAAGTATACATTTGAAAGTCATTGGTTTGACTTGACTGGGAGCCGAACTCCCGACCTTCCGTACGCGAGGCCTGCACTCTACCGATTAGGCCACCGTGCCTGGTGAATAGCAGTGGGGTGTAAGCATAACCAGAATAGCAGATGTACACAGATAAAGGAAAAAAAGCACAGAAAATAAGAACACTTTGTCACCTCCGCCCTCCACCCACCCCGCTCCAACACACACCAACTATCCTTGTTTTGTTGCTTTATAATTATAGCCGACGGGTTGAACTGTCTGAATCGGTAGACCTCTGGCTTCCCGCACGGGGGGTCCTGAGTTCGATCTCCGGCCGGTCGAATCAAACCATGCAATGACTTATACAAATTGATACTGTTCGCTATCCATCCGGCCGTTCGCCATTGCCAATACTGTTTTGCTCAATGTCATGATAATGTGACTGAGCAGGATATTGGATCATGGTGCCGATGATACGGTATCCCACTGGAACATCACTATGAAGCCGACATGAGTACACATTGTCACAAGTCCCATCCTCATATGAAATTAAAGTTGCATATTCCGATGGTTTTGGATTTTCTGAGATAAATATATTAGGTTTATCGTATAATCTAGCTTAATTTAGTTCGAAGTAACTTTTATTTTAAATGGCTAACTTTTGAGATATTTGAAGTGTAAACATGCAAACATGCAAAATTCATTTTGACAAACATGCCAAAACTCTTGACACCATAGCAGGCATAGACTTATGCAGTAACAGGTTCTATTAAATTGTCTCAGTATTCCCTTGTGCGTGGTGACACATATTTAATAAGCGCACCAGTATCCAAGTTTGATATGTAGAAGCAAAATTAGATAATTATTTTCATTTTGATTTAGAAAATTTGATGCTTTCATCGGATTATCCAGCTTTAATTGTTGCTACAACGTAAAACCCAACAAACAGATTCGTGACTGATACACAAATAGGTTAGTACAGAATACATACTGAGAATGTTCATGTCTATTTCCGGGTCAGCCAGCACTTCAGCCTTAGACGGGAACAGCTTCAGCATCGTGCAGTATTCTCCTGCAAGGCAATCCACAACGCACAGACATTGATTCAATATTGGATTTAGAGAACAGTCGCGCTCACATCGAATTCAATTTTGCTTGTCATTGATAGCTAATAATCGACACGAATTATATCTGTAAGTAAAAGAAAAAAACCACGATTTTAGTCTATTGTTTTAAAGTCTAAAATAGAAAGGACTTTCTTCCTTAAAGATGGATACATTGGTAGGTTTGAGCTTTTATAATTTATTTTATTGATAAATATGTTAGGTTCATCGTTATTAATGTACGCTACTCTAGTGTGAAGTAACTTGATTTAATATCACTAATTTTAGAGATCTGATATTTGAAGTGTAAACATGAAAAATTAATTTGGGTGTACTTGTCAAACACGATAGGTTCAGGTTCTATTAAATTGAAACTGCCTTACCTTCTACACAGCAACAAATGCTTAATAAGTGCACCAGTATCTAAGTTAGATATGTAAATCAACTGTATGTATCTTCGCTATATCTCGAGTCATGTCAGAAGTTTATGATTGAATAACATTTACAAATATACTAGAGGGAGATTCGATCTTTTTTGTTTGTTTAAACATAATCTTAGCGTACATAAAGAAAATACACGTACGTTTATGGGGTGATTCAATACTGTGCTAGGCAATCATTCTAGAAACAAAATCACCAACCAGCTTATTAAAAATATATCACTTTGACCTCGGGAAAACAATCTGTTAATATATAGTATAACACATACAAGACACAAACACCTAACGACTTTCTATCCACATTTCCCGCTTTCTAGCTAGTCCAGGGAAGCACAGAGTTAATATTATGTGTAGTTGGGTCACTCTCCTGAAAACTGGCCAAGAGTGTCACATGGAGCGTTAAAATCTAATATTAAAAAAACATTCTTTTGTTTGCAAATGAAAGCTGAAAATCTCCCTTTTACATCTGTGTAAAATATAAATTGATGAGATAAAAAATAAATGTGTAGTCCATGATTAAGCTTTGTCATATGGCAGTATAGCATGTAATTCACTCAACGAGACAAACAAGCCAACACACGAATAATTGTTTATAATTAATAACAAGGTTTAATAACAATAAAATTAGTCCGTAACTTCAATGAAGTTGTGCAATCGCGAATCACTGAGCTTATGCGGCGACAGGGCCTATCTTAACTAGTACATATAAGATAACAGTAAGCAGTATCAGACGACCAGATATAGGTCAGCAGTAACAGTATACAAATGCTAAGTCAGGAGTAGTGCAATAATAACTTGGATATGATAGGTAACAATAACAGAAAGATAACACGATAACGACTTATACGACACCCAGCGCTCAACCCAACAATTGTCCGAGCGCTGCGGGGGCGGCACTAATATGTATGTTGCGCAAATAGACATTAACGGCAGAGCTTCGCCATGTACCGGCTGCCATGATATCATTTAACGTTAAACCAGTGCCTTGGCAGGCTTGAGCGGCACCTCTCCTAAGGCTATGTAGTGTAAACCCTTTGTTGACACCAAAGACTTGATACGAAGCTAGTTTCAGAGCTCTAGACAGTGTAGCATTGGTAAGCGGAAGGCCATTCGGCATGACAAAGGCTGGCGAGTTTGGAGTTAGGTTTACAGTTTTCATGTAATTAAGCCAGACACATAGCGGACAACACAGAGAACCAGGTAAGGCAGGCAGTTTAAAGACAACTGGGGAGGCAGAGGCAAATCTAGTCTTTGTGGATCTTATAGTGACCGCCAGTGAGTCAAGTTTAGGCTTTACATCCTTGAATTTGAGTATATGCGGGTTATCTTGAAGGGAAAGGGAGTTAGGAACCAAGTTGCTTTGGCGAATTAGAGTAAAGTAGCCTATAATCAAGGCAGCTATTAAGACTACTGGTACGGGTCTTAAAGTGTATAAGAAGGTAATCAGTGATTTGAACTCAGTAGTTGTGATAGGTGGTACACGGATTATCAGGTGCGTCGAATTTTTAAAGAAACCTCTTTTCATGGTTTTGATTTCTTGCGCATTGAAGGCCGAGGCGTCGCCAGGACCAGCCTCTACCCAGAGCTTGACCGAACTAAAATAGTTTGTTACAGCACCTGGAGACTTCAAGCGATCACTAAGGAGTAGAAGGAAAGAGAGCAGGTCATATACAGTTGGATCATGAGCTTGTACATTGTGCCGCTGACAGAAGCTAAGGAACAGCGAGATGTGGGCGGCCTTGTTCTTCCAGGTTCTAGGAGCAAGTGCGCTTATATAGCTGTTGATCAGTCGTTGATGGTGCTTTACCGAGTACCCTGGAAGATAGAGCCAAAAATGTTTACTATCTTCCAGGTAACAAGAAATCAAAACACTAAAGTACTCAAGTCCACCCGCGCGCTAATCTGTTTAAGATTCAAGTTCTTACATAGAATATCTGCCCTCAATTTACTAACATCGGAGTGGGGCGCCCTACTAAGTGCATCGGCCAATATCAAGGTCTCACCAGGCTTATGGCATATCTCAAGTTCAAAGTTCAGTTCCGCAGCAATTAGCCAAATCTGCCGCGCACAGGCACAGAGCATCCTATCCTTCCCCCTGCCGGATTCAAGCACTTGCTGCGATGACAAATTATCTGTATTAACTCTAACAAGATACTCGTGCGGATTAACTGGGAGTAAGAATTTAAGGGCATGAACCAAGTTTAAGGCCTCAAGTTGTGTAATTGCTAGTGCAGATAACTGCAGCTCATCGGAGTATTCCGCTACATAGAAATTCAGAGGTGAGAAAGCACCCCCCGCCTTAAGGGTAGAGTCACACTCAATTACCCAAACCTCCCTGGGCTTCTCGGGCAAGAGCTGTAATCCGTTATAGCATTCGGCAAATTTCTGGAACCACTCCAAGTCAAGAAGCAAGTCCGGCGCAAACTTGTGTTGCCCCACATAGGGAGAATTTCGCAGCGCCTCAAGAACCCTATTAGAAAACCTAGTGGCGGGTTTAATACATCTCGCTAAATGCTGTAATTTACCAGCTAGGCTCTGGATCTGCTTCCTAGAAGCTGTAGACCTGTCCCTCCAGCGCAAGCATTCCACTAGCACGTCTTTAATTTTTTCCGGAGGTAAAGTAACAGACATGTTTACAGAATTAATCACGAAACCCAGCCAAGTAATGTCCGTGGCAGGCTCCGAACATTTGTTAAGCGCCAGTGCTAAGCCAAGTTGCTGAGTCAGGTCCATAAATCTATTATAGGCTTGCCATGCCTTTTCCCTCGTCTTTTCAATCCCAACAAAATCGTCCAGGTAGCAGAGCGCAAAGAAGCCCTCCTGCCTGAGCAACCATACAAGAGCACGCGTAGTGCGTGCACAGGCAAGTGCAGAGGTCCTGCACCCGAAAGGAGGCGCAATATCTATATACATTTTTCCATTAAGTGAAATGCCCAGGAGGGGGGTAGATAGTGGACAAACCCATAGCTGCCGGTATGCCCGAGCCAAATCAGCCCCCCACATCCAAGCATCAGTGCCTAATAACGTGAGTCTATCTATCAGCGTGGTCACTGATGGCAATGAGAAGTTAAAGGGGACCCCCAAATAATAACCTTTGACAATACCCGCATTAACACTTCTTCCCAACGGGAAACTCAAATCTACAATAATGCGTTTATCCGACGAATTTTTCTTCGGCCTCGTCATCATAGGGCTAAGCTGAGTCCAAGGCACGAACGGCAACAAATCAAAAGGACCTAATAGGGCACCGTGACTCAGCTCAGTATTAATAAATTTACGGATATGCAAGTCCGCTTCCGCTGCCGCCGAGTGATTTTTATATGTAGGGGTCGGAACCCTCGTAGAGGTATAATCTAGTGGCCACCCAAACTCTAAATGGTCCACTAACAGCGTGTCAGGATAATCAAGAAGTAATGAACGCCATTTTGGAATATTCAGCCCAGAAGGCACCGAGATACGGGCACCCAAATAATTAGGCAAACCAGTTACCCGCACCTTATCAAAAATATCCCTATAAATTCCCAAATTGAACCATGCCGTGTCTGATGACACGGGCCAAAAATTCAAAAGGGATTCCTTGAACATTATAGGGGACGGGGGTGGCGTAAATTGCGCTGTCAAAGGAGGACTATGTAGTGACAGTGCTACCTCAATCGGAGCATCAAACCAATTAAACGAGACATGCGGTAGTGAAACAAAGTCTCCCACCGTCGACACAACATGCTCACCTTCGTCACGAGAGACACCACCAACAGGTTCAACAGCTGTGCATGGAACATTAGTAGTCAGAGCGTCAATTTTAGGCAGTAATCCAGTGTTTTCATTTACAACAGTCGTAACATCCTCACTAACCACCCCCGCGTCACCAGGGCTACAGTTAACTAGGTCACCACTGCGCAACGACATGGCAGGCGAAAGTAGGTCATGACCAACCAAAGACAGCGGTCGCACGTGGTCCGCCAAATCACATGACCCCTCACCCGAGCCAGTCACGTGGTCACGCATGGCGACGGCAGAATTGACATTAGCGTAATTATTACTAATGACAGGGGCAATTATTTTAGAGACATGTAGCACAGAATTATCTGAAGGTAACGGCTGTGTAAGGTGACTAATATCAGAAAAAAGCTTTGGCGGCATATTAGACTCCACCACGTGGTCAGGTAAGCTAGAGACAACGATAGCATTTATGGGTTTTTTAGACAACATATCATTCAAAGGCAGGCGTGCCTCAAAACTTACAGCGTTATTTGATTTAGAGCCATCTGCAGCGGCTTTCTTGTCGAGAAACTTGCGCTTCTTCAAGCAATCTTGCTCTCTATGTGAGAGAACGCGCTTGAACTTGTATGCGCACCAGGCGCAGATGTGGGGGGACCTATCCGGCATTTCGCCATGCGAAGTCGAATTTCCACAGTCCTTCCCCCAATTCCACAGGTAGCAAGGTTTTCCATCATTCTCTCTGTTGAACTCTTCGCGTGGGTTAATCGGGTTACCGGCTGTTGACGCAGAGGCAGCCGCTGCTGCTGGTGCTTCTGTCTGCGCTCGTGGCTGGGAGTATGGCTGCCTGTGCGCCTCGTGCGAATGTGCCACCGCGCGCGCCTGAAGCGCTCTCACAGACTCAGTGCACACGTCCTGTTGAATGTCCTTAATGGCAGCCAAATTGCTCCAACCTTCCCGTAACCGACCATCCGCCACCATTTGAAATACTTTTTCTGACCAACGCCTACAGGTAGGCCAGTCCCAGGTGATAGCCATCAGCGATAGGTCTTCCTCATGTTGCAGCAGAGCCGGGAACCAAGCTTGGGGAAAGTTAGGCTGGGCCACAAGTAACCTCAGGGCAAAAAAGTACTCTGCCCACATGGCTTCACCTAGCACAATTTTCTTACACGCATCCCCTCTAGTGACAAAATTATGGGGGAAAAGGCCCGTACCTTTTGGCTTTTGCAGTGCTTGAGTTGACTCCATAAGGAAGTCAGTAGTAACTGGTGGTGGCGGATGCATGAGCTGATAGCGCGGTGTCGGGTGTGGAGAAGCGTAGACAGGGGCCTGTTGATGCTGCAGTAGAGGAGAAGCCATGTGCCTTGGGCGGACAGCAGGTGTCCCAGGACGCGGTGTGCACGGCTGGGGCGGCGGAGGGAGCGGGCAGGTTGAGCCGGCTCTTGCAGTGTAGGACCGAGACACTGAAGGCGGGCCCATGGGCAGCGGAGAGATAGGCGGTGGAGGTTGGGCGTACACCGGCCTAGGCGAAGCAGGAGGAGGTGTAGCTGGGACCACAAGTCCAGTGCGCGCTGGAGTCGGCACGGGGTGTGGCATAGGTGGGCCTGGCAACGCAGCAATACGCTCCAAAGCATTCAGCCTCGCAAGCAAACCAGTCATTCTAGAATTGTCCTGCCTCAGTTGTAGAATAGTGCCTTGCTGCTGTGCAAGCTCTCTCAGTACCGGCATCCCGGGGGGCGCTGGCAGAGACCCCGGTGCCGGCTCGTCCTGTAGAGAGACAATTTCTGTGTCAGAATCATCCGACGGTGGCGGTGGTTGACTACAAGACGAACTAGCTTTCCTTTTTGGCTGTCTTCTCGGGCTAACTACCTCAACCGCACGCTTCATCGGCGGCCTACCCCGTCTTTTCTTGAGAGGTGGCATAGTGTAGCAGTGCAGGACACGACCACGTGTAGTTGAATAGGTGAGCTCAGTAGTAGTAGAGCGAACCTGCTGGTACGGCGGTCGGGCGAGAAGTGACTACTTGCGGTGTCGTGATACAGCAAGAAACGTAAGCGGCCTAGTTGCCTCGTTGAGCAAATTACCTATGTTAGCCTCCCAACATATCCGTTGCTCAGACGTAGCACATGCTTAGGACACCACACAGTCTGCTTAATAAAAATCTAAGCAGAATTAAATAATTTCATACTGAGAAGCATATTAATCATGCCATAATATACAGAAATATGCAGTGCTTATATTGATAAAAAAGTAATTCCCAGCCATGCTTTATTTACTGAATGAGTAGTGTACAATAGTTGTCTGACATCCAGACACCACTGGTTACATCTGTGACGGAAATTTGCAATGTTATTTCTGAAGACATCAAATAATTTCTTTTATAAATTTAAGCAAAAGGAAGTATTTATTAACATGTACATGTTAATAAATAATTCCTTTTGATTTGGAAACTGTTTTGTTTGATATATCAATGCAATACAAGATGTTAGTAAGGATCCAACCATGTCCCATATGTCATGTTACAAATGGCTGACTGTAAACTGTTTTTTTCTGGTACAAAAACACTTAATTACTAAAATTACCTAAGTTGCACATGGTTTATTATATTTCCCTTATTTCTTACATCAAATCTGAACATGAATATGAAAAGTATAAGGAAAAAAATAAGTAGGACGTTTGGTTATTAATGTTTTAAAACCCCATCCCATGCTGACCAGTTTTCAGGAGAGTGACCCAGTTTTATATACAATGAGTGCCAAATATATAAAGTTGTGTAGTACGATGGTTTTGAGTTTTTGTCATTATCTGAGAAAAATATATTAGGTTGATCATTATAATCTACCTTACTTTAGTTTGAAGTAACTTTTATTTCAAATGTCTAACTTTTGAGATATTTAAAGTGCAAACATGCACAATTAATTTGGGCAAACACGCCAACATTCTGCGACCCTGGACTCTGCACTAACATTGGATCTATTAAATTGCCTAAGTATTCCCTTCTATGTGGTGACACATGTTTAATAAGTGCATAGGTATCTAAGTTAGATATGTTGAATCAAATGTAGATAATTGTCTTGGTTTTGGAAATTTGATGTTTTCATCGGACTATGCCGCTTTAAGTAATGATGATGTGTCATACGAACAAAAAGACGAGGCCTTTGAGGTCTTCCTGGGGGAAGAATAAACACTGTTTTTTCTTGGTGAGTCACACTGCTGCTGAGTCTGCACCATGGGTCCCTGGATTAACACTAGGCGAAGCAGTGTCAAACAGCTTCTACATCACTTACTGGTTCGCTTGCAGCTCACCTGCAACCAACGATACACTTATACTATATAGCGCATGCGCATAAGAGCCATATTGTCTAGCTCTCCATGTTGTCTCCTTCTCTTTGACCTAATTCCCCCCTCTCCCCCTATTTATAATATTACCAGAATAGTAGACGGCATATCATCTTTAGACAGACCTATTGGCTAAGCACAAGGACACATGTCGTAAAACATAGAACATTCCAGCAATTTTGTACTAACTGCAGAGCAGACAACATTTGGTGGGAAGGGCAAATGTCAAATTTCATACATCCATGAGCAAAGGTACACAGTGCAAGCTGGTTATGTGTCATATGTCACCATCTGGAGATAATCTTGTGAGGTTTTATTCTGTATTTTATATTCACAACCACATTTATAACTCTCTGGCAGAGTGGTTAGAGTGTCTGACTTTTTTCTAGGTCGGACTCCTAATCTGAAGGTTGGTGGTTCAATCAATCAATCAATCAATCAATTCCCTGTGTCCCCCCCATATCCCCCCCCCCCCCACCTCACCAATTTGGATTTCCACCGCTGTGTATAACTTACAGCATCATCATAGGCCAGTTGATCTCATACCATGTCTATGTGGTGTGGGAGGTTAAAAATCCCTTGGGTCGGTAAAAGTGTAGGCTGGGGCTTTCTATCGACAAACTGTCTAATGGTGAAAACAAGTCTATTCAGACTTATCCATAATAGGCAGTATAACTCTTCAAGAAATAAAAAGAAAGAAGAAAAAATTAAAACAAATAAGATGTAACAAATGAGGGCCATATATATAGATGCAGGTAGCAGCCTCTCTTTTCCTTAGTTCGACTTGCAGAATTTAGATTTTGTATATTCTAGTTGCTAGAGGTCTATTGTTATTAAATATTTGAATAGCCCGATGTGGTAAATAAATAAACAGAATAAATATCGGACGTTATCAACGAGAAAAGTGCTATTTCCACCGCACAGTTGGTGTCTTTGGCTACTTCTCCACCACAAGGGAGCGGGACATAGCTCAGGTGGTAGAGTGTCCACCTGCGAAGGTGTCGATCATTGGATCGATCCTGCTCACTCGACCCATTTGCAGTTTGGACTATTTTCTGTTCCAACCAGTGGTCCACAACTGGTTCATCAATGGCTGTGGTATGTGCTGTCCTGTCTTTGGGAAAGTGCATATAAAAGACCCTTTGCTGCTTATCGGAAAGAGTAGCCTATGTGGCAGCAACGGGCTTCCTCCAAAGAAATATGTCAGAATGACCATATGTTTTATGTCCATTAGCCGATGATAAAAATAAATGTGCTCTAGAGGCGTCGTTAAATAAAACAAGATTAACTTTTTTTTGCTTCTCCACCACATGACTCGCCTTCTAGTGATAAATCGAGACAACCCCACCACCATGTTTTGATTAAACTCAACTGCCGGCCACCATATCGATATAGGCTTTCAATAATGCATGGAGTATATAAAGACCACATTTATCTTGATTTTGAATCTCCATATTGAATGCGATATGACGTTATGCATTGCACATATTTAAGAGCTATGGAGTGCACAGTTTGCCACCTTAAAATATTTAAAAAAAAGATTGAAGCACTAAATCAATATAATCACCAATTGATTGGTAGTAGAAATACAGTTTATTCTGCTAAAGTATCGATTATCATGACTAAAGAAAAGTTGTACATCAATGTAACAGTAAATAATATATATGTGTGCATAAGTATTAGTATTACATTGCTGTATAGTGTTTCTACATTTTATGGGTATTAATAGACCTCCGACTTTTTAGTTCAAATTCCTGCCGTTCGCGTCGCCACTGAACGAGTGGGCCTATTCGGGACACTATCACACTGCAAACTCAATGGCCATGAGCAATCTTCATACAGAAAAAGTGAAATATCTCTAAAACCACACCACCTAGAGACAAACTGCTTGGAAGACATATAGAAAACATATTCAACGAATAGATTATATTAAATTTATAAGGTTAGGGTTCTGTATTTTTATTAATTTTGAATAAAATAGACCTTTTGCACTGCGCGTACCGGCAAACTCAATGCATTGTCAATGGCAATATCTCTAAAACCACACTACTTAGAAAAAAACTGTTTGGACATATAGAAAACATATTCAACGAATAGATTATATTAAATTTATAAGGTTAGGGTTCTGTATTTCTATTAATTTTGAATAAAATAGATTTTTTGCACTGCGCGTCCCGGCAAACTCAATGCATTGTCAATGGCCGTGAGCAATCTTCATACAGAAGAAGTGAAATATCTGTAAAACCACATCACCTAGAGACAAACTGCTTGGTACACATATAGAAAACATATTCAACGAATAGATTATATTAAATTTATAAGGTTAGGGTTCTGCATTTCTATTAATTTTGAATAAAATAAATGTTTTGCACTGCGCGTACCAGCAAACTCAAAGCATTGTCAATGGCCGTTTAGGCCCACTAGTACCGACGCGCCACCAAGTGTCGGAAAAATTAACTATGCCACATGTCCCCCATTTAGCGCAACATATGATTTTGCTGCACATCTTTTTACTGCTAAAACAGAAGAGGAATTGTGAGCAAGGATTTTCCACCATATATGCCCTACTAATAGTTTGCTCACAGTTTTAGTCATTTTGGTATGTCTTTTTAAAGTATGCCACTACAAAGCATGCATGTAATAACTAATACCATACCTGTCAACATTTGAAAAATTCTCATTGGGGAGACTATGTACGGAATCAGTGTTTACCCCATCCGCGCACGAGTTCAAAAACACATGACAAAAGTTTATCAGTACCAAAATTATATTGCACCATAAAACATGAAAAAATTAAATTAAAAGTTGTAAAGAACTGCATGAATCTGCATAACCTCATGTACGACTTGCAAAATAAATAAAACAAATACAATTCATGGCACAGGCTCATCAGTTGAGATTCCATGTCTCCATTTTTCTAAAAGCGGGAGATTGGGCTTAAATTGAATACCCAATCGGGAGGTCGGGAGAGAGCTAAAATCATGAGGCTCCCTCCCAAATCGGGCGACTTGACAGGTATGCAGGACTGCAAAGTAATCAAATAAAATAGTAGACCCCATTTAAGAAAAAAATAATCCTTTACTAATTTGAATTGAGACACATACTTCAATACTCAATGTTTTAATGCTCTCCAATGTTAGTTTCACCCATTATCTAAAATCTATTATATATCTAGAAAACATTACATACTAATGTAGGGAGTGTATGAATTCATGACAGCTTTCTCAATAGCATTTTTAATGTTAAATTCTATTCGGAGCCTTTGTCACTCTTTCTCACTTTTTCTTGTTATCAAAACTAATTTTCCCCTTTTCTCCATTAGACATTAGTATATGACAACTATGTGATAAGACAATCGCGACACAAGCTAAATATAATAAATAAGCTTTCCTGTCATGAATAGCCCAGCCGAGGACATGAACATTTCATGATTATAGCCGTGTTTACACGGGCAATTCTAAACCGATTTAGACAAATCGATTTATATGAAGCGATGTAGTGGCACGTTTACACGGACCAAGTTTGAAAGTATGTCGGCGCCGGGAACCAGCAGCCTTAGTGGTGAGCCTGTAGCCGGCGAGTACTGCTATTTGTTTAGTTTACATTCGTCGATTCACAATATGAATAACGACGCCAATGTAGCGGCTACGTTAATATCGTTTGGAATTTAGGGTTAATTTAATTAAATTTCATTATTTGAGTGTGTAATTCTGTTAAATATGATCGCATTCAATAGATTTCGGCCTAATCGGTCCCTAACACTGCCGGGCACCAGCGATAGTTACAGCTGAGCCTGTAGCCGGCGAGCACCGCTATTTTACACTATCGCTGCCCGGGAACCGGCTGTATAGCTTCATCTATACTACCTCACAAGGTGGTTTACATCTACCGATTTATATGAATCGATTCAGCCCTAAAACACCACAGTGTCGCGTTTACACGGCAAATGTAAATCGATCTAGGCAAGTGGTTTTATATGAAGCGTTTTAACTCGCCCGTGTAAACACGGCTTATTGTTACTGATTCTACAAAGTATATTCAATGAAGCTAATTAAACTATAATGTTATTATATGGTTCTTCAGCAAAGCCGTGAAGCATTATAGGACATGACAGCCTCTTTATGGCACGTAAGGAGCGCCGACACGGCAATCAATGTGGATACTTTATACACAAATAATCGTTCTCTCTTCATAAAACTATTGTTTTAAAACTACATGGGCGTGGTTTTGTGTGTAAATTCATTGGGCAGTTTTGAAAGTGAGCAGAGTAACAGTTGGCTCACGGTGTAGAGGAGGCGGGGAGGAGAGAATGCCCGCTCCGCAGTGAATAAATAACATGGAAGTTAAGGTGGTTAGAGAGAAACATGGGTGCATGGGTTCGAACCCTGATCGAGTCAAACCAATGACGTAACAATTGATACTTGTCGCTTCCTAGCCAGGCACTCGGCATTATTAGGATAGGGCAAGGACTGGTTGGCTCAGTGTCAGGATAATGTGAGGTCATGGTGCATGCGGCCTGGTCTTCCAGTGGGGCAGCACTATAAATTGGCCATGACTGCACACTGTCACAAGTCAGTACCTGTCCAGATATAACCTTAGATGTTGCTAGGACATAAAACAACAACAAACAAACTATAGTAGGCCTAGTTGTGCGGCTGTGTGTTTGAGGACCACCTCATTGTGAATACCACTCATCGCCACCACCTGTCTTGTTTCTTGAGCTGTGTTTAATAGTAGCGATGATGAAAAGGAAAGCTTGTTTTATTTAACGACATTGATTTTTATCATCGGCTAATGGACATAAAACATATTTCTTTGGAGGAAACCTGCTGCCGCCACATAGGCTACTCTTTCCGATAAGCAGTAAGGGGTCTTTATATGCACTTTCCCACAGACAGGACATCACATACCACAACCTTTGATGAACCAGCTGTGGACCACTAGTTAGTAGTGATGATGAGTACACACTGATGGAAGTGATAACAGCTGTTTTCTTTTTGTTGTCGGGACTTTTTCATTCTAGCAATATTAGGAGGGAGGGAGAACTGAGTGTTGGTTGTGATTCGATTTTTGATTAGTTTGGGTTCGATCCTTGATCAACAGTGAGTGACTGCTTAATGTAATATAATATATATTATATATAATGTTATTTTGGCGAAGGGAGGTGAAGCCAAAGTACTTTTTGTGTGTGAATGCAATATGGATCAAAGGCTAAAATAATGACATTAAACTCTCTTAAAATACAACTAAAATATATATATATAAATGGTTGGAAATAGTATACTAGTTGCCAAGGAAGAAAAACGATGCCTGAATTCTGCAGGATTATGTTACGGTACTAGGTTACTATCCATTTATGGCACAAACTAGCAATGGTAACTATGGATACAGTCTTTGTGACAGATTAGGAATATGAGCAAAGTTATAAAGGATACTTAGCTGTAGATGTACTATTAAACTATCTAGAGGGAATTATGACAAAACAGGAATAGTTTAAAGCAACATGTCAGTCTGAGATACTAATCGAGAGCACAATTAAAATCAACAGGAAGAAAACTACTTTCAAAATTATTTCCCCGCTTTAATGCAGATGCGGTGGTTATCTTTCTCTTGGTAATAGAAATATCTGTGCATCTGCAAGGTGTTGTCTAATTCGGCGATCACTTTGCACACTTGATCCAACAGAATGTTGTATATCTGGAGCCGAGCAGGAGGCCGCCTTTTGTTGCAATTTGTCAGTACCGACCTCTCTCTTGTCATGGCGTCCTGCCAGGAGAACGACTGCAGTCACGTAAACAGCTCAGTGCCATGGCAAATCGAATTAGTTTTCTTGTCGTATAATATAGTCGCATCCCAATAGACTACATCACGGTTCCAGCGACGAGGTGCATTGTGGGATGTGTCAGAGCAAACCCCCCCCCCCCCCCCCCCAAAAGCACATGGCACATGCTAATACACTGGGTGCAGCTATGAAATGTGCTAGTTTCAGCTCATCTCAGCTCTTATTTGAAACATAGTATACCAACTAAAAAAAAAATATGTAATCAATTAAGATATTAATCGTTTATCCAGCATTGCATTTGCATCAATATAATCAGGACATCTTATGCCATGTGCATTTAGATTTAGAAAAATCTAGGCACTCAGACTAGTGTTAGGGCCATAGCCAGAGTTCTCAATGCATTGTCAATGGCAGTGAGCAATCTCCATACAGAAAAAGTAAAATATTGATAAAACCACACCACCTAGAGACAAACCGCTTGGAACACGTATAGAAAACATGTTTAACAAAAAGATTATATTAAATTGATAAGGTTAGGGTTTTGGATTTCTATTAATTTTGAATAAAACTGATGTTTTTCACTGCGTGTATTGGCAAACTCAATGGCCGTACGCCTTTGCTTTGCTCCCAAAGCCGTTTTCAGCGCATGCGCAGTCGGAACCGTGATGTAGTCTATTAGCGCTGTGCCAAGTTTCACCCCCCCCCCCCCCCCCCCCCACACACACACACAACCACAACCACTCTGAAAATACCAGGCGACTCCATTCCTAGTAGAACATTCTGGAAGTGTTCGTGTCATCTAACAGCACTTATCATTGATATTGCTGTTATATGACACACTACCCCCACTCCACTCCACCACATTGATAGTATCAACGTGGTACAAACCAGCTGTAATACCATGTCCATTAAACGAAACCACAGCACACTGTTGACAACCCACCCATCACATCACACAGAACCTACACCACACTACCATACCACCGCACCATCCACATCTCATCCACACAACACCATACCTGTACTCCACCACACCATACCACACCACAATACCCCCTCCACTCCACCACATCACACCTCCACCACGCCACACCATACAACACCACCACCCCATCCAAACCATCCACATCTCATTCCACCACACCACACCACACCACACCACACCACACCCTACCCCACCACACCATACCACACCACCACCCAAACCATCCACATCCCATCCCCATCACACCACACAACACCACACCCCTACCCCACCACACCATACCACACCACATTCCCACCACGCCACCCCACGCCACCCCTCGTCCACCCTCCCCACCACCACACTACACCTTGTAGGTTCATGGTGCCGGCAGCTTGGTATCCCAATGGGTCAGCACTATAAAGTTGCCATGAGTGTACATTGTCAAAAATCGGTATCCGTTCTATTATGGCCTTAGGTATTGCTAGGTTGGTTGGTTGTTGGAATTTTACGTCATATATCACGTCGGTCATATCAGGACGGGTACCGACTTGTGACAGTGCACACTCATAGGTAAATGGACTAACACAAAGAACGGCAAAAGCTGGATTTAGGATTCTTTACAATCTACAAACAGTTACAACCCATAAACAAGAAATTCAAATTTATGACTAAGAAAAAATTCAAAAGATTTGAATGAAATTGGACTAGTGCTGTCCAGTGGTGAAAACAAGTGTTAATACACTTGTCCATTATGCGTAGGATAAATAAATTCATCACAAATCTTGTGTGTGCATATAATGAGGTTTGGGTTGTTGGAGTTTTACGTCATGGCAACATCTAAGGTCATATCAGGACACATACTGACTTGTGACTGTGCACTCATGGTGACCTTATACTGCTGCCCCACTAGGAGACCAGGCTGCCAGCACCATGACCTGATATGCCACTCAGTCACATTGTCCTGACTCTGAGCCAACCGGTCCTTGCCCTATCCTAATAATACCGAGCGCCTGGCTATGAAGGGACAATTAAGTATCAATTTTTTAGGTTATTTGGTTGACTCGACCAGGGTTTGAACCCGTGGGTTCGAATCCCACGATCTACAAAATCGGCAGACGGATGCTCAACTCATTCGGCCATCCCCTCTGGTGCATATAATGAAGAACAACAGCATATAATCTTCATTTATTTTAGATCCAGCCTAAATACAGTTATAGTGCTTATGAATACCATTATGCTTAGACATTACTCATCTAGTGATGTCATATTAATAAGTAATATGCACCTGTGTTCGTGAATGCAATGAGTGTGGCATTTAGCTTTCTACCGAATGTCATCTGCTGTGCATACTACAACAAACTAAAAGATTTCCGGGTGTGTGTGTTTTTTTAGCATGATGTTCATTTCGCTTTTCATTGCAGCGAAGACGAACTGATCTTTCCAAAATAGGAAGACAACAGTCTTTTTTATTTTTATATTTTTATATTATTTTTTATTGAGGCTGTATTTATATTGTCCATAACATATAAGCCCGGGTACCCAGGCTTGTTTTCAATGCTGGACAGTTGTAGTGTTGGTGTTATCTTACCACACAGTAGCTGCTGATAAGTCATTTGATTGCCTGCATTTCAGTAGCAGATAGATAGTTGGTTGGTATGTTTAGTAGCCTATGTGATTTCTTTTGTATATTATTTTGTTCTACTCTTATTATTAGACCAGCCTACTCCTATTTACATATCTTAGGCTTGTACGTAGCTGTGTGGTGTTATCTGGCTACTTTTGACATGGTTACCTTCCATTGGGCGTCCCGCTCGTGGGCCATGACATATCACATGCCCCTTTGCAGTGCAGCTTAGTGGGGGTTTCCTAGCCTTATTTTGTACAGATATTTTTTGTAAGTTTTTAGGTCAGGAATTTGTCGTTCCTTTACTGTTTGGGCATTCCACACATTGGCAGCCATTTCCAGCGTGCTTCTCTCATGAGCTTTTATTTTACTTCTGGTCTGCTTTAGTAGTGGCACATTATTTGCTCTAGTAGCCCCTTTGTGGTTTTGTTAGGAGTTTTTTGTTTTGACTATAGCTATATGCTAATGTTTTCAAGTGAATTATTCTCCTATTTTCTAGTAATTTCACTTTGGTTCTTTTGTGTATGTCATAGGTGGGGTGCAGCTTGTCTACTCTTAGACAGTCTTGTCTCTTCAAGTTTAGATGCGAATCAAGATCAAGGGACGCACATTATTCGTAAAGAGGAAATGCCTCCGTGTCCGATTAGCGATGGCGTGGCTTGTGGAAGGGCTGCAATGTTGGTTGGGAGAGGGGGGGGGGCGGGGGGGGGGACTCGTGGAACAGGCAGAATTCGCGGCATTCCCGGCTCGCCTTGTGACCGAGCCAAACTCTCATCAATTCTGAATGTCAATGCTGGATATTCAAAGTTGTGCACCATTAATAACTGCATTTAGATGCCAGAGATTTTCTGGGGACGGCGCGGGAGGGACGATGTTTGTGTGTGTGTGTGTTAAATATTTGACGGATACTCTTCAAGAAGTCACATGCATCGGTTATTACAGCTGAACTGCCCACTCTATCCACTGGGCCCATTCCCTTCTGTAGAACAAAAGCTTACATTACGCATGTTGGCGTGTCAACACATATAATTTACGAATGTGGCCTCACGCACTACTTCACGCACTACTTTTTTCACACACACTTTTTTCACACGCACTACTTTTTCCACATGCACTACTTGTTCACATGCACTACTTTTGTGACACTCACTACTTTTTTTCACACACCCACTACTTTTATCACACACACTACTTTTTCACATGCACTACTTATTTCACACACTACTTTTTTCACATGCACTACTATGGTATGCAGGTATTGCAGGTATAGCAATACCTCAGGGAGTTTGATGCCCCTGCCTTGCAGAGTTGTAAACCACTGCCTTGTGGTACAGGTCCTTGACAGAACCGAAGGCTAAGGGAGCAAACCCTAAACAGAAAACAATGTCACTGTGGCAGCATTAAGGGCGGTTGATGTATGGAACTCCCAACATCTCCCGACCAGCCACTGCAGGGACAAATAGTTTTGCGCCTGTCTTGACATGTTCTTGCCGGTGTGAAACCTCTATTTGCTCCCCGAGAGAGTGCCGCTGGTAACTTGCAAAAGCCAGCAGCACTTCAACACTTTTGCAGGCAGCTTTCATGAAATGATGATGATGACTTTTTTCACACACGCTACTTTTTTCATACACACTACTTTTTCACACACACAACTTTTTCACATGCACTACTTTTTTCACATGCACTACTTTTCTCACATGCACTACTTTTTTCACATGCACTACTTTTCTCACACGCACAACCTTTTCACACACACCACTTTTTTCACACACACTCTACTTTTTTTCACACACTACTTTTTTCACATGCACTACTTTTTTTCACACGCACTATTTTTTTTCACACGCACTACTTTTCTCACACACACTACTTTTTTCACACGCACTACTTTTTTCACACACACACTACTTTTTTCACATGCATACTTTTCTCACATGCACTACTTTTTTCACACGCACTACTTTTCTCACACACACCACTTTTTTCACACACACTACTTTTTTCACACACACACTACTTTTTCCACACACACTACTTTTTCCACACACACTACTTTTTTCACATGCACTACTTTTTTTCACACGCACTATTTTTTTCACACGCACTACTTTCCTCACATCACCACCTTTCTCTGCTCACTTTCCCGCTCCCCGCTTGCTGAGACAGTTGCTTCAACCACCCTCCCTCCCGTTTCTCATGGGGGTTGAGATCTGATGTTCCGTTTCCGCTCGCGTCCTCTGTTCTCCGCATATTTATCGCACTAACTCCTTGTTTCGACTAATACTCATTTACTTACGTGTTCACTTGCTATTACTCTGATTGATTGTTACGATGCTGATTTGAGGACACTGATTTGATATGACACATTGCTTGATATTATCCTTATCATGCCTTGATATGTTACCATTGATATGTACTCTCATTTCTCACGATACAATAATATCAATCATGATCTCCACATGCTGATGCCTAGACCTGCCTCCAGGATATGTTCTCCAATAAAATTTATTTAAAAAACTCATTCCTCTCATCTTTTATCTGTGCGCGTGAGTAAATTATACACGCTGTTTTCATACAAACATAGCTACGTGAATGTTAAAGACAAGTGATATTTTCATAGAGTAATGAAAGCAAAACAAGCAGTATTTCCAAGTTATGATTTAGATTTTTTTTAATATATATAATCATTGCTCACGGACACAGCTGACTCAGAGGCATGAGTGGGTTAATCAAGGCTTTTATTCGGGTGGGAAGTGGTCAGTGCGGGCGTTTGGAGAAGACTGACCAGCTGGAGGGGGGAAGATGGCTTCCCCCCCCCTCATCACTCATCACTCCCCCCCCCCCCACCACCACCACCACCACCACCACCACAGTAGTGGCAGGGGGGGGGGAGGGCTTCCATGTCCAGCAATGACACCGAATGAGCGACCTCACTCATTCAAGACAATTATATAAGGTATCGTAAATATTATGTAGTATATAATATAGCATATATAACATAATATAGCATAACAATATATAACGTAAAATATCATAATATATAACGTTTGCAGTAATCAAGAGCGTATGCATATTATACCTCCTCTTGTCAACCCTCTGTCCCTCCGATTATTGTTTGATTACAAATCCGTCCGATGAGTTGGTTAGTTATTGGAGTTTTATATCCTGGCAACATATCAGGATGATCATATCAGGATGGGTACCAACTTGTGATAGGGAGCACTTATGGTGACTTTATAGTGCTGCCTCACTGGGAAATCAGGCCACCAGCACCACTCACCTGATATCCCACTCAGTCACATTATCCTGACACTGAGCTAACCATTCCTTGCCCTATCCTATTAATGCCGAGCGCCAGGCTAGGAATCGACAAGTATCAATTTTATAAGTCATTGGTTTGACTCAACCGGGAACCGAACACTCCACCTTCCGGACATGAGGTCCGCGCTCTACCGATCAGGCCACCGTGCTCGGTGGTGTAATGGTCAGCACACTGGCTCGGAATGTAAAGAGATGTAGGTTCGAGTCCTGCTCTAGGCGCAATATTTCCCATTTTCATCACCCCCCCACGACAATATATACTCTCTAATCACTTGAAATGCAATAATTTATTATAAATTTTATATTTAAAAAAGTTGATTGATTTATTATCTCATTAGATATTTAAAAGCACCATACACTTTTAAATATTTGCGGTACAGGTTTGCGCTAATTCAATCTGGCTCATTTCATAACATACCGGGAAGGTGGTAAACTAAACCGCTGAAGCCAGAAAGCAAGTTTTTCTTTTTCTTTTATGTTAGACTGAGTCATCAGAGAATTTGCAGACAGCCCTCGCACACAACTGCGGGTTGAGTGCTGGGTCTATTTAAACCGTGGCACGTGGCCCAGCTCGGCGGTAAGAAAGGACGTGTATCGGAGGAGGAGGTGGATGCGGCGCGAGGAGTCATTCGGAGTCGGCGGCGGCGGCGGCGGGGGAAACGAACCCCGCCGCCACCCGAATAACGGACGGAAACTATCTGGTTGATCCTGCCAGTAGTCATATGCTTGTCTCAAAGATTAGGCCATGCATGTGTAAGTGCAGACTGTACACCGGTAAGTGGGTGGATGGGGAGGAGGGAGGAGGCATCTGGGGGAGGAAGGATGTGGGGGGAGGGGAGGAGGAGAGGAGGGGAGGAGGGGAGGAGGGGAGGAAGGAGGTGGGGAGGAGGGAGGTGGGGAGGAGAGAGGTGGGGAGGAGAGAGGTGGGGAGTAGGGAGGATGGAGATGGGGAGGTTGGGATGACGGAGGTGTGGGGGTGGTGGGGAGGAGGGAGGTGGGGAGGAGGGAGGTGGGGAGGAGGGAGGTGGAGAGGAGGGACCGAGGTCGGCGAGAGGAGGGATGAGGGATGAGGGAGAAGTGATGAGGGATGAGGGATGAGGGAGGACGGAGGTGGGGAGGAGGGAGGTGGGGAGGTGGGGAGTAGGGAGATGGGGAGTAGGGAGGTGGGGAGGACGGAGGTGGGGAGGAGGGAGGGAGAGAGGTGGGTGGGAGGGAGGAGGGAGGTGAGAGAGGAAGGAGGCAGGAAGGAGGGAGGTAGGGAGGAGAGGAGGAGGGGAGGAAGAAGGTGAGGAGGAGGGAGGTGGGGAGGAGGGAGGAGGGGAGGAGGGAGGAGGGTGGGAGGGAGGAGTGAGGTGGGGGAGAAATGAGGCAGGGAGGAGGGAGGAGGGAGGTGAGGAGGAAGGAGGTGGGGAAGAGGGAGGTAGGGAGGAGGGCGGATGGAGGTGGGGAGGAGGGAGGTGGGCAGGGACGGAGGTAGGGAGGAGGGAGGATGAGGGTGGGTGTGAGAGAGATGGGAGGAGGAGGAAAGGAGGGAGGAACGGGGAGGAAGTACTAGGAACAAGAGAGGAGGGATGGGACTTTGAGAGAGAAGAGAAGAGAGGACGGGGTGGGGGGGGGGGAGCAGAAGGGGTGAAGGGGGGAAGGAAGGATGAGGAAGGTGAGGAAGAAGGATAGTGGAGGGAGAGAGGACAGAAGATAAAGGAGGGAGGGGAGAAAGGAGAGGTGCGGATGAAAATAGAACTAGGGAGGAGGGGAAAGGTAGTAGGCAGTAGGGGGGATAGATAAGGGAGGAGGGAAGATGGGGGGGGGAGGAAATGGAAGGGGGGGAGGGGAGGAAAGAGCGAAGATGGTGAGGGAAAAAGGGTTAGGGAGGATGGAGGAGGGAAGGTGGTGAGGGAGAAAGGAGGATGGATAATAGGGATGAAAGAGGGGGTAATGAGAGAAGGTAGCACGGAGAAGGGGAGGGTATAGAAAGGGGAGGGGCTAAACAAGGGGAGGGGGTGAAAAAGGGGAGGGGCTAAACAAGGGGAGGGGGTGAAAAGGGGAGGGGCTAAAAAAGGGGAGGGTGTAAAGAGGGGAGGGGCTAAACAAGGGGAGGGTGTAGAAAGGGGAGGGGCTAAACAAGGGGAGGGTGTAAAAAGGGGAGGGGGCTAAAAAAAGGGGAGGGGGTAAAAAGGGGGAGGGGGTAAAAAAGGGGAGGGGCTAAACAAGGGGAGGGGGTTAAAAAAGGGGAGGGGCTAAAAAAAAGGGGAGGGGGGTAAAAAAGGGGAGGGGCTAAAAAAGGGGAGGGTGTAAAAGGGGAGGGGCTAAAAAAGGGGAGGGGGTAAAAAGGGAGGGCTAAAAAAGGGAGGGGTAAAAAGGGGAGGGGCTAAAAAAAGGGGAGGGGGTAAAAAGGGGAGGAGGTAAAAAAAGGGGAAGGGGGGTAAAAAGGGGAGGGTGTAAAAAGGGGAGGGGTAAAAAAGGGGAGGGGCTAAAAAAAGGGAGGGGGTAAAAAGGGGAGGGGCTAAAAAAGGGGAGGGGTTAAAACGGGGAGGGGGGTAAACAAGGGGAGGGTGTAAAAAGGGGAGGGGCTAAACAAGGGTAGGGGGTAAAAAGGGGAGGGGCTAAACAAGGGGAGGGGGTAAAAAGGGGAGGGGCTAAAAAAGGGAGGGGGTAAAAAGGGGAGGGTGTAAAAAGGGGAGGGGCTAAACAAGGGGAGGGGGTAAAAAGGGGAGGGGCTAAAAAAGGGGAGGGGTAAAAAGGGGAGGGGCTAAAAAAGGGGAGGGGTAAAAAGGGGAGGGGGTAAAAAAGGGGAGGGGGTAAAAAGGGGAGGGTCTTTCCCGAGGGATAGGTGTAGGAGTACAAGATCATGGCAGGTCGCATCCTGCCTGGGGTTGACCTTTATAATGTACACATGTACTTAGACTAGAGTCACTCCTTTGCACATTCCATTTTTTCTCATACTTATATTCTATATTTACTCACTTTATTATTCGCTTCTCCTTAGTTCATCCCGTCAGCCCTGTCGATCTCAGTCACCGCGTTATTGCGTACCTGTTCTGTTTAATACACGATTGCTTCTTTAAAAAAAAAAAAATTCAGACTTTCGCATGGCCGATGTTGCTTGCATTCATGCCTTACTTTTGATACTCTTTCTGCTAACCATGAGCCAAAATGGTCGTTATACTCACAGCTTGCTTTGAAGTGGGGGGGGGATGAAAAGAAAAGAAACCACACCAAAACATTTACGCATACATCCTGGTGTACTGTAGCTGCTGAGGGGTACCACGTGACCCACTTGTCTCGGCAGCATTCGGACGACTGTCAGACGCCGTGTGTGTGCAAACCAGTCGGTGTTTCTAATACTATTTATATTACCTAACTACCGTAAACTTTGTCATGTTACTGCAGTATTCAGACAACTATGAGATGCCGTGTGGAAACAGTCGGTGTTTTTAATCATATTTATATTACCTAACTACTGTAAACTTTGTTATGTAAAACATGTGCCTCGGCAGCATTCAGACAACTATGAGATGCCATGTGGAAACAGTCGATGTTTCTAATAATATTTATATTACCTAACTACCGTAAACTTTGTCATGTTAAACATGTGCCTCGGCAGCATTCGGACGACTATGAGATGCCGTGTGCAAACAGTCGTTGTTTCTAATCATATTTATATTACCTAACTACCGTAAACTTTGTCATGTTAAACATGTGTCTCGGCAGCATTCAGACGACTATGAGATGCCGTGTGAAAACAGTCGTTGTTTCTAATAATATTTATATTACCTAACTACTGTAAACTTTGTTGTGTTAAACATGTGTCTCGGCAGCATTCGGACCACTATGAGATGCCGTACGCAAACAGTCGTTGTTTCTAATAATATTTATATTACCTAAACTTGTCATGTTAAACATGTGTCTCAGCAGCATTCGGACGACTATGAGATGCCGTGTGCAAACAGTCGTTGTTTCTAATAATATTTATATTACCTAACTACTGTAAACTTTGTCATGTTAAACATGTGTCTCGGCAGCATTCGGATGACTATGAGATGCCGTGTGCAAACAGTCGGTGTTTCTAATAATATTTATATTACCTAACTGCCATAAACTTTGTTAGTTAAACATGTGTCTCGGCAGCATTCGGACAACTATGACTGCCGTGTGCAAATAGTCGGTGTTTCTAATCATATTTATATTACCTAACTACCGTAAACTTGTCATCTTAAACATGTGTCTCGGCAGCATTCGGACGACTATGAGATGCGGTGCGCAAACCAGTCGGTATTTCTAATAATATTTATATTACCTAACTACCGTAAACCTTGTGATGTTAAACGTGTGTTTCAAATAAGAAACTCACCCCATGCTTCAAGATGAAAATCAGAATATTTACTCAGACCCCTGTGCGCAGGATTCCTAATCTGGAGAGTGCGTGATTTCTTTTACTAAATGTATTTTATTCATTGAATAACATCTCTTGTCAGCGCCAGAGCACTGGTCTTCTGGCCGTACAGTACAATTCTTTGATACATAAATGAAACTATCAGTTGTAATTGACCAATTTCATATGACGTCAGTATGTGTATTTAGGTCAGTGCGCGCGCTGCTTGGCTGCAGGACAACATCCGGTCACTGCAAACTCAATGGCTATGAGCTCAGAATATCCCAACTTTCACTATTATCTCTTTTTTTAATACTTTCAGAGAAAATTGCCCTTAAGTTAAATTAAATACTTCAGATCTTCCTCTTCAATCGCGCATTAATATATTTTTAATCGACTCAGTGAAAGCTTTTAAATTAATTTTGCTAAAATAAATGCTCTGCATAGACATAGCATTGCTGCAGCACAAATCAATGCAGTGTTTACCCTTCGTGGGCTAGTCAGCAAATTCAGTGCATTGTCAATGGTCGTAAGCAATCTTCTTACAGAAAAAGTGAAATATCTCTAAAACCACACTACCTAGAAACAAACCGCTTCGCACACAAACAGATAACATGCTTAACAAACAGATTATATTAAATTTATAAGGTTAGGGTTCTGGATTTCTATTAATTTTGAATAAAATAAATGTTTTGTACTGCGCGTACCGGCAAACTCAGTCCAGTGCATTGTCAATGGCCGTGAGCAATCTTCTTACAGAAAAAGTGAAATATCTCTAAAAAGACACCACCTAGAGACAAACCGCTTGGTACACATATAGAAAACATATTTACCGAATAGATTATATTAGATTTATATGGTTAGGCTTCTGCATCTCTATTAATTTTGAATAAAATAAACGTTTTACACTGCGCGTACGGGCAAACTCAGTGGCAGTGTGCATTCGTTCTGCAGCCAAGCTGCGTGCGCATACCCGATGTTTACAAACATTGAAAGAGGTCTATAGTAACTGCATGCAAATTCTGTTCGATAATACAAGTATTATACATGTTATACATGGAATATCAGCTGTAGTAATAACTGCATACAATTCCAGTCCGTAAAAGTATCAAGCATTCGGTGAATATGCATTATATCGTAGTGCATGGTTCTAGAATATTCTTTAAACATTTTGATGGGGGTTTTACTTCCTAGCAAATCTGAAGTCATATCAGGACGGGTATTGACTCATGACTACGCACTCATAAAGGCTTTATAGTATTGCCTGATGGGATACAGTGCCGCTATCACCATGACTCAGTCCTATATCTTAACACTAATCAAACCTGGTATTTGCCTCTCCTACTAATGCTTAATAACAGATACAACACACACAGTTAAAAAGCATTCAATAGTTGATGTTTCCTTTTTGTGTTGCGGTGTCGTTAAACAAACAAACAAATCAAATTGATGACGAAAGATATGGAAGTCTCGAGTGTAAAGTGAAAACCATTTATCAGTGCAAAAGAAAACCTCACTAAATTAGTTTTTTTTGGTATTGAATCTGGAGACAAATAAGTAATACTCACCTAGCAATATGAGTTCAATCGTGCACACAAATGCACTTACGACATTAAAGTATCAGAACTAGATCCAAGGTCTCAGTCGCATATTTGACCGATGACAGTACTTGACAGTCTTTGTCGCACTGGTCTATAGATGTATATCAAAAGAATACAGCATTATCTGCCCCCCTAACAATGTGCACCCTGGAACCAAGCAGGGGAAGAAAGTAACTAATAATAATATAAATATATATATATATATATATATATATATATATATACAGTAAATCCTCTCTAAATCGACCGACCTTGGGACCGACTTTAAGTGGTCCATTTAGGGATGTGGTCGGTTTAGGGAGTTAGAATATGGTTACAATGGTATTGTTGTGACCCAAATAAAGCGATCGATATAGGGGAGTGGTTGATCTGTGGAGGTGGTCGGTTAGAGAGGTATTACTGTACATATATGTGTGTGATGTATAGCGTATTATGTGAGTATAAAGGCGCGGAAGGGAACTACTTCATTATTATTGTGGTATTATTCTTTATAATATATATATATTATTCTATATAATATATATATTGTTCTATATTATATATATATATATATAATTCTATATAATATATATATTATTCTATATAATATATACATTATTCTATATAATATATATATTATTCTATATATATGTCATGCCACTGCCATGGGATCCACCTATAATAGTTTCAGCCCTATTGCTCGTATTTAAAGATCCGTTCATGTGATATAAACATGAATATTTGCTATGTATTGGTGAAATAGTCACATTTAAGAAATATAAACTATTTGGAATGTAGAATGGCTAAAGAATATCCACCGGACACTGTGCCCAATGCTTACACATATAGATTATATCTATCTATCTATCTATCTATCTATCTATCTATCTATATATATATATATATTGTTTATTAGATTTGAGTACAACGGTTCAATAATATGCTGCCAGACAAAATTAATGAAATGCAATTCTATTCTACCAATTTCTTGAGCACTCTACAATATGAATAAAGCACCGAACTCGAGAATTGTCCAACCTTTTCATCCAGACTAAAATTAATGTCTTAAATTATAGCATTTTTGCAACAGCAATGCTTTACTATCTAGCAACGAAGAAGGACAATAATAACTGCCCACATAAATGCAAGGATTTACTATCTATTCAGCTATTAAGGAGCAACACTAATTGCACACATAAAATCGAACTCTCACCGAATGGAAAAAAGTGTATCAGTGCTCAACAAATTAAAAAAAAGGAAAACGTTATATCTCCTACAATAAGCTTATTTAACTCTGCTTAATCTGCTGGTTCTGTTACTATCCTAGAACATTTCTTTTCCGCCCCTTCTTCCTCCTCCCACTCCTGCTTATTATCATCCTTCTAATTTACATATCACTTAAAACTACTAGGACGTAAAACAACAAAACAAAAAACATAAGTAATATATCCTCGGGCATTATTGTATTTGACAGAACATACTTTATATATTCCATTTGACAAGACAGGATGACCGAATGAGTTGAGCGTCCGTCTCCCGTTTTGGTAGATCATTAGATTCGAACCCATGGGTTCGAACCCTGGTCGAGTCAAACCAGTGACTTAAAAATTGATACTTATCGCTTCTTAGCCATGTGCTTGGTATTATTAGAATAGGGCATGGACTGGATGGATCAGTGTTAGGATAATGCGACTGAGTGAGATATCAGGTCACGGTGCTGGCGACGGGGTCTCCCAGTGGGGAAGAACTATAAAGTGGCCACGAGTGCGCACTGTCACAAGTCGATACCCGTCCTGATATGATCTTAGATATTGCCAATACGTGAAAACTGCAACACCAACCAATATATTTTATTTACGACTAGTCCCTAGGAGAAATGCTTTATTTGTCGATGTTATCAGTTACCGTCCGTTATGTAGATACGTCAACAGAGGAACATCGTCTTATACTACTTGCTACGAACGCCGAAAGGAGACACCCTGCTTGTTTACGTCACTTCCGGCCGACCTACATCACGTGGACGCACTTGCTATTATGGGATGCGTACCTGGGTTGAGCACGTCGTAGGTGGGTGGTTTACTAACAAATCATCTCCGGCGCTGACAAAATGTATGTTCAGACGAATAAACATACTTACCCCCTCCCCCCGCCCTCCAAACCACACCCCAACAACAACCAACCTGTAAATAAGTGGGATGAGAACAGATCAGACCTAAAAAGGCCGTCATTGCCCCAAAGTTATGAAACCACCGATTGGCGGGAAATTCCTATGTCAGTCCCCAAAAGTCGGGAAACTACCAATCGGCGTGGAATTCGCAGTGGAGCACCTGGTTCCAGCATGCGGTGTTGATTTATATTGACGCAGAGTTAATGAACTGGGCGAGAATGCAAATGAACCCAGATAGCAAGCAGCCTCTGGATGCTGTCAATTCGACTTTTAAAATTCAATAATCTACATGCTAAATTAAATTATTCACTTCAATAGTAGCAGGCTATGATAGAGCGCTATCCAACCAACATATTTAGCATATTAGATTGCAATTTCATGTGGTTCTATACATAGACCAGCCTCCGACCACTTGTTCTATTGGGTCTAACCAGACGGGATGGCTGAATGAGTTAGAGCGCCCTCCCGTGTTGGTAGATCGTGGGTTCGAAACCCGGTCGAGTCAAAGCAATGACTTAAAAATTGATACTTGTTGCTTCCTAGCCTGGCGCTCGGCATTATTAGGATAGGGCAAGGACTGGTTGGCTCAGTGTCAGGATAATGTGACTGAGTGGGATATCAGGTCATGGTGCTGGCAGCCTGGTCTTCCAGTGGAGCAGCACTATAAAGTCGCCATGAGTGCGCATTGTCGCAAGTCGGTACCCGTCCTGATATGACCTTAGATGTTGCTAGGACGTAAAGCAACAACAAACAAAAAAACAATCTATCGGGCTATTTAGCAGCCCGCTTATACTTATAGGGCTGAGGAAGTAACTGGATATTACATTACCCACGTGCCTCTGACGTTGGGGGGGTGCTATTCATCCGCCCAGCAATGTTGCTGGTACCAGGCAACAAGGGAACTATGTCAATGAGGTATTTGTATGACACAATATCCGGTAGAGGGCGTGGTGTGTGGCTACTGCTTTGCTAATACCCCTGTCACGCTATGACGTAATGAGCGAACGTGAGCCTAACGTGGTCATTTTTCGTCATTACGTTGACGTATGTTGGGTTACGTTATGATGACGTCAGAATGACGTTAGACTGACGTCGAGCTACGTGACATTACGTCATGTTACGTCGAGTTACATCGAGGTTTTGGACATGTTCAAAACTTTTGACGTACCTCGAACGTAAGGGATTACGTTCGCTGTACGTTCTGTACACGTTCAGCGAACGTCAATGATGTTAAACGGACGTGAGTCAAATGCTGCTCACTACGTTCAACTACATTCCACTATGTTGACCCACATTAAACCGGGTGGAAATGTCCACGCGGCGTAATGGGAACATCAGGAGAACGTCAGGAGAATGTACGTTCAACGTACGTTCAACATTTCGCCACCGTGTCATGACGTATGTAACGTCACGTAACATTCTTCTGGTGATGGAATAACATTCATAACGTTCCGTGAGCGTAATGACGTTGTCCTCTCTCGTTGAATGACGGTATCACTATGCTTTACCGACGTTACGCTCTCGTCCACTACGCTGCATCCACGTTGAACTTGTGCCAAAATTTGCATACTACGCCGAGAAGTTAAACGTTTTTCACGTTCTCCCTATGCTGACGTCGTCACGTCGTAGTGTGACAGCCCCATAAGGGAGATTCAACATTAAGGATCACTACTTTGTTTCACCATGGAAAATAGTAAACCTTAGACAAACCGAAATAGCAACACGGTCCTAATCATTAGCCTATCACAGAAACCAGTAAGGGCGGGGGGGGGGGGGGACTATGCGCAGTCTTTCCGATAAGCAGCAAGGGGTCTATTATATGAACTTTTCCACAGATAGGACTGCACATACCACAGCCTCTGATGAACCAGTTGTGGACCACTGGTTGGATTGGAAAATAACCCAATCTGCAAATGGGACAACTGAGCAGGGTTGATCGGATGACTGACAACTTCGCAGGTGGACACTCTACCGTCTGAGCTACGTCCCGCTCCTCGTTGCAAACGCCATCCACCCATTGCCCATATGAACCATATTAAAACAGCGTTTGTTTGTCAGAACTTTCCCCCTATAGCAACGCGATAATCTTATTATTGTCATGGAGGTGATGCAAATTGGAAATCATATGCCTAGAGCATGAGTCGAACCCTCACTTCTTGCCATTCCAGGGCTAGCATCCTAACCATTAGACTATCTACGCTCCCTGATGCAATCGCTCTATCCATGCAGTTCCTTGCTTGAACTGTCAGTGCAGACTACTACAATCACCCCCCTGGTCTCATAAGTCTTTTAAGTGGTTTCCATCCATAGCCGTTTAGCGTGTATGATTACGCATATTCAGATAATGCATTTACAGGATCACCCACATTGTGACAGAGGCCTGGAGGAAGAGCACACCGCCTGCGGTCCTGTTGGCGAAGACACCGGTTCCCGCTTTGATCACCGGTGATGGAGGTACAGGACCGTGGGCTCCAACAACGTGTTGCCACCGCCGCACTACTACCTACAAGCCCACTGATGCCCAAAGGGCCCCCTGCCCCCCACCTGCCATCCCAGAAGAAGAGAACGATAAAGAAAAAGAATAACAAAACTACTAAAAACGGGCCGTTTTAACGGCGCCGTTTATTAATGCTGCAGTTCTGCAGCCAGTGACTGTTAGGTCACGAACCTCCCATCAAGTTCAGGTTCAAGTGCACTTACATATACATTACACATGATAGATTCACTAACTATCATCACTATTGTAATGGGGGTGATGAAAATGGGAAACATTGCGCCTAGACCGGGACTCAAACCCACATCTCTTTGCATTCCTGGCCAGTGTGCTAACCATTACACCACCTATGCTCCATGATATTACCACACTATCCATGCCTGCCTGTCCATGTGGTTACTTGCCTGAGAGGTCAGTGCAGACCACTACACTCGTCCCCCTGGAATTGTAAGTCTTGTAATGCTTACAATTACTTACATACAGGCAGTGCACTTACACAACATGCACAGGGTAGGTTCAACAACCATACAGCACATAACTTGTACAGGATCCTGGTCATGGAGCCAGTGTAATGGGGGTGATGAAAATGGGAAGTACAGCGCCTATAGCGGGACTTGAACCCACATCTCTTTGCATTCCAGGCCAGTGTGCTAACAATTACACCACCTAGGCTCCATGATATCACCACACTATCCACGCCTACTTGTCTATGTGGTTACTTGCCTGAGAGGTCAGTGCAGACCACTACACTATCATTACTATCATTACTATCATTGCTATCATTACTAACATTAGTATTACTACTATCACTACTATCATTACTATCATTACTCTCACTATTATCATTACTATCATTACTATCATTACTATCATTGCTATCATTATCATCATTACTATGCTTACTATGCTTCGTATGCTTACTATGCTTACTATCATTACGATCATTACTATCAAACATTACTATGATTACTATGATTACTGTCATTACTATCATTACTATCATTACTATAATTACTATCATTACCATCATTACTATCATTCCTATTTTTATCACTGCTATCACTGCTATCATTGTTATCATTGCTATTATTGCTATTGCTACCGCCACCACCGTCACCATCACCACCACTCCCACCGTCATAGCCAACTTTATCAATGTGCGAATACTCTGATTATTTGTTAATGTATCATCTGGATCTTATATACTCCGATACTGGCTCTTCATAAATGCAGGTGAATTAAAAATTCATTATAAATATATTTTTGAATCATTCTTTTGAAGTAATTCCCTTTCTTGTAATATTTTAATTTACTTTACGTTAATTAATTAATTTTTATTAAAAAAAAGAAGAAATATACAGCTTTGGTTATTTTCCGCACCACGCAGGTGGCGCCGCATTCGCACGCACCGATCAAGGTGGGCGCGCGACTCCGAATTCATACGATATCGATAGCGCAGTAATACAATATAATAATTAAACCCTGGATTAAGCTTCGTTATTTATATTATTATAATCCATTATAATACACATAATACATTAAACAGATATAATAAATTTGAAAAAATATACATATAATTACAAAATATATATAATACAAATTATGACAAATAAAAGCCATTTACTCACTCTCAATGATGGGCCGAGTCCTGTTGTGAATTTCATTGCGGCAGATCCTCCACAAACCTGAGTGGTGCCTGGTGACGTAGGACTGTGTTGAGTTGCGGTACGACCCACTGGGGATCTCCAGAATCACCCAGTAGTCAGTGGCCAGGGACACCATCAGCAGCAGGATCCCCAGCACCGTGAGCCCTGTCAGGCCGTACAGGACCTTCTGCTCCGTATTGAGCTGTCTCCACGGGTAGGCCATGTTTAAATTGCAATTCCACACCGTGTTTACGTGAAGGGAGGGAGGGAGGGAGGGAGGGAGGGAGTCAGTCGTCGCACTTGGCTTTCCTCTAATCCAGTCGCCTGTCGCTCACCGTGCTCTCCGACGATTTCTGGGACTTGCACAGCGCGCCGAAGCAGTCTGGAATTAGAGAACTACAATTAGGCCAACAACAAAAATTGTTGTTCGTCCCCCGCCCATGCTTGAAAAATCGCCCACCCCTGATTTGAAAAATATTTTCTTAAAAAACTGTTTAAAATGCATCGGGCTAGCAGCAATTCAACCTATGTATAAATGTTTTAGTCATTGGTATGACTCGGCCAGGGTTTGAATCCAGGAGTTCGATTCCCATGACCTACCAGAACGGGAGGCGGACGCTCAACACATTCTGGTAATTCACGTATGGTTACGTATTATGTCTACGTAAAAAATAACCAGACGCAGTGGCCGAATCGGTAGAGCGAGGGCCTCGCGTGCAGAAGGTCGTGAGTTTGGTTTCCGGTGGAGTCAAACCAATGACGTGTCCAATTAATACTTGTCGCTACCTAGCCTGGCACTCGGCATTAATAGAATAGGGCAAGGACTGGTTAGTTCAGTGTCAGGATATTGTGATGGGTGTGATATCGGGTCATGGTGCTGGTGGCATGATTTCCCAGTGGGGTTGCACTATAAAGTCACCTTGATTGTGCACTGTCACAAATCAGTACCCATCCTGATATGACCTTAGGCATAAAACTCCAAGAGCCAACCAACCAATGTCAAAAATAATAATAAAAACCGCTCGCCCGACCCTGATTTTTTATTTCAAAAGGACGATCACCAATCTGTTTTTTTTATTTTCCTTAGTAACGTGAGCAGGATGTTGCTAAGACAAACTCTCACCCCATGTGTTAACGCTGCATAGTCTGATGACAACATCAAATTTTCAAAACCAAAATAATTAGCTAAATTGGATTCTACATATCTACCTTCGATACTGGTGCACTTATTAAACATTTGTTGCCACACAACTGTGAATAGTGAGGCAATTGAATAGAACCTGATACTGCAGAAGCCCATGGTGTCAGAGTTTTGGCAAGCTTGCTAAAATTAATTTAACATGGTTGCACTTCAAATTTCTCAAAAGTTACCCACTTAAATTAAAAGTTACTTCAAGCTAAAGTAAGGTACATTGTCCATGTTGATTTCAACATGGTTAATTGAACCCGTGAGAAAGTACATAAAATACTTGGACGTGACTACTGGCGCCACCTATAATGTCCTTTTTAACTAATAAATGCTCGCCGACTGTGGCACCATCTGCTGTAATTCTCCGTAACGAGCTATGACGCAGTTTCATTCTAGACACTTCAACCAGAGCATTTCGATCGATAGGACATGTTTCTCTACCTTGAATTTACCGTCCCACCCAGCCCAACTAGAGGTTATGTTCATAGGGTTACGTGCCTGGAATCCTCAAACTCTTAATCAATCAAAGATCTCATGACTTAACTGTAACATGTAACTAGTAAGAATAAATGCCACTTTATAGACTGTACTTGTCTTGCGTTGATTCAATTATAACGATCAACCTAATGTATTTATCTCAGAAAATGCCCAAAACTCAAAAACCATCAGACTATGCAACTTTAACAAATGCTCAACAACCCTCCTTTTCTGACAGAATGGTTCGCGTATCGAGGGTGTGTTGGTCTAGCAGTGCCAGCACCCACGTAGGAGACCACTAGGCGTGGATAGTGGTGTTGGGGTGGGACGTCAATGTATATTGTATATATAGCTGGCACTTGTCCTCCACCACGTGGATCCACTCCTTGGCGCCTTATTGTATGTTCGCAGTCTCATTAGTAGCAGAGCTGTGAGAATGCCAGGTGGTGGGTGTGGTGGGTGTGGTGGTGCGTGTGGGTGTGGTGGTGCGTGTGGGTGTGGTGGTGCGTGTGATGCTGGGTATAGTGGTGGGTGTGGTGGTGGTGCGTGTGGTGTTGGGTGTGGTGGTGATGGTGGGTGTGGTGGGTGTGGTGGTGAGTGTAGGTGTGGTTGTGGTTGTGGTGGTTGTGGTGGGTGTGGTGGTGGGTGTGGTGGTGGTAGTGTGTGTGGTGGTACATGTGGTGTGTGTGTGGGGTGTAGTGGTGGTGATGGTGGGTGTGGTGGGTTTGGTTAGTGTGGTGGTGGATGTGGGTGTGGTGGTGGGTGTGGTGGTGGGTGTGGGTGTGGTGGTGCATGTGAGTGTGGTGGTGCGTGTGATGCTGGGTCTAGTGGTGGGTGTGGTGCTGGGTGTGGTGGGTGTGGTGGTGTGTGTGGGTGTGGTGGTGTGCGTGGATGTGGTGGTGGTGATGGTGGGTGTGGTTGTGCGTGTGATGCTGGGTATAGTCGTGGGTGTGGTTGTAGTGGTGCGTGTGGTGGTGCATATGGTGGTGGTTGTGGTGGTTGGTGGTGGGTGTGGTGGGTGTGGTGGTGCGTGTGGATGTGGTGGTGGTGATGGTGGGTGTGGTTGCGCATGTGATGCTGGGTATAGTCGTGGGTGTGGTTGTAGTGGTGCGTGTGGTGGTGCATATGGTGGTGGTTGTGGTGGGTGTGGTGGGTGTGGTGGTGTGTGTGGGGGGTGTGGTGGTGTGTGTGATGCTCGGTGTAGTGGTGGTGCATGTGGGTGTGGTGGTGCGTGTGATGCTGGGTGTAGTGGTGGGTGTGCATGTGATGCTGGGTGTAGTGGTGGGTGTGATGGTAGTGGTGCATGTGATGGTGCCTGTGGTGGTGCGTGTGGTGGTGGGTGTGGTGGGTGTTTTGTGGGTATGGCCCAATGCTGTGTCATCCAATCAACACGTGGCCTTATGCTCTTACCTGTGTCCCAATACACCCAGCATGCACTGCTGCACTACTCCACGCTTCCCAGTGCACACCCGGTGCACGTCTAGTGCTCTCACACCCCGCGTTGTTCACAATCCAGTGGGGACGTTTATCGACGCTTCACACCACACTGTTCCCTGCGCATGCGGGCTACTCTACTTCCCCCCGTGCACGTGTCCAAAGCCAATCCTTCAACCTCGCACGCACGTACACACGCACACACGCATGCGCAGTGAGGTAAAGTCACTAGAAGGATGATTTTTGTCCTCGCTCTTTCGCTTAAGTTTCCTGACGGTCCGGGTGTGTACGACAGGTAGCAAAGCAAGTTCTTGACTTCAAACAGACAAAGATATATGGGTCCACTCCACAGAATGCTCCACTTGTCGACTGCAATGTCAGTAGCAGAGCCACTCCACCACACATCCGCGGCGACAAAAAAAACCCACCCCAACTCACTGATATACACCGGCAGCTCTTACTGTCTGCCCCTACCAATCTACAAAGCAGCCACCTTCCTCCAGAGCACACGAACACGGAGTGAGTGAGCGCCCAGACCTGCCTCGTCGCCAGAGTTCCCGACAGGGGGAGGAGGACACGTGGTCAATCGCGCAGCTGATTCGCCATCGCCCGCAGTGGTTCGAGTCCCCCTGGGAGGGAGGGGTGTTGCGCATGCGTTGTGTGCGCATGCGTAGTGCCGCCGGTAGTGTGGTGTCTTGGTGGTGTGAGCAGGGTCCACAGCGAGGAAAGGAGGAAAAACGGGTGACCAATGTCCCATATTGAGCATATCCTTGCAAGTTGATTTTCCCATTCAGTTATCTACTGATGTGTTGTGTAATTTAAACATAGGTACACACATATTAAATTGCAACTATACTTCAAACACATTAATCCATTTATGTGTGCCAAATATATATAAAACAGTGATTATGTCTGAAAAATAAACTATTACTATTGCATCTAACTTCAGTGGAGGTTTAGCCTGGTCCCCTGGCCTTTGCCAGGCAGAGGTGCAGTCGTTTTCTGATATCATCACTCAGTTTCAAAGTTGTCAACCAAAACAATGTTGTTGTAGAAATATGTTTGGAGCATGCCAGTTTTGAGAACTGCACACACAAACCAGAGAGGTTCTCAACAACAAAGCAATATCTGGGCTCATACGTGTTTATCTGTTAATGCATCATTTTTGTAGCAGAATTAAGTTCAAATATGTTGTGAAAGTAAGATCTAAGGAAATGACTATAATGCAAATTGTACAATCACAATGTGACTGTGAGAATGCCGATCTCTTCTCAAAACTAGATTTCACGGAGATGATAGAGCGTCATCTTATGCAGCAAATGCAATATGACTTTTGATTAATGTAATATATACTGTACACCTAAGATGGGAAGATATTATTTTGCTAATGGCTGTGTGTTATAGTGTATAAAATAGGTTTGAACATATTCTAAATAATGTCAATTACTGAATTATTAGCTATATTAGGAACCTTTCCCATAGGGACAACTGAGAGGCAATTCTTAGACAACGATTGTATGTGTAAATTACAACTTTCAACTGATATCGATCCTAATTTTCTTCCATTAAATTAAGGTAAAAGCAATAGATTTAAGTGGCCAAAATTGGTGACTTTTATGGGAAAATGCATGTGGTTTCTTTAATAATTGAGACATCTTGATGAAATTTGGAGTGAAGCTAGTTTAATTAAAAAACTACAAAAGAAACCCTTTCTATTTCTTATCTATAAGTATTTAACCATATCTGAATGCGCAGTACTGCCTACTGCTGTACTATGCTACTGCATTATCATTGCTTAATACATAATTATATTCAGCTGATTTCACTGATAAGGACCTAGTATCATTCAAAATTACTGCAGAATCAAATTAAGGCATGTGCAATAAAAGTGAAGCATTCTAGTACTACCACTGTCTAACATAGCAAGGTCCAGGAGATGATGCAATGTGCATTTGTTTACTCACCAAAACTGAAATGGGTGATAAATACAGGCAGGTGCGAAAGGAGGACAATGATTTTATGACAATGATTGTATTTTTACTCTGTCGACCCCTCACAGATGAGAGCAAAAATATAACATCATGTAGTGTAGGCCTAAGTGAGATAGTACCCCAGGAAAGACCTGATCGAATTCTCGCAAAGACGAGAAGAGGAAAGTCTATTTCCGGTGAGCCAGTTCCGGCAAGTTCAAACGAGCTGAAATGAGTTCAAACATGGCTGGTTGTCCCTCTCCATTCAGCGCTGAATATGCTTATGTGGGTAGTGTTGACAGCTGGTGGGCGACAATGGGGGATATTTCGCGTAGTTATTTTTTTGACGATAGGTGGCGCATCTGTACTAGTGGGCCTAAACGGAGATATGACAAGACAACTTGTAGTCAGTTCGCAGGACCATACCATTACTATGTCAGTACACAGGACTAGACTGTCAATATGTCAGTACACTGGACTACAGTCAGTACACCGGACTACAGTCAGTACACAGGACTAGACTGTCAGTATGTCAGTACACTGGACTAGTCCGTACATTCACGGATAACCAAATTAGGCGTCAGAACGAGGCTGAGGACGCATCGGGCATTGGAAATTGCCGTAACACACGATGTGTGCTGCGGAGTAGGTATGTGTGGTGGGGGTGTAGGGGTGTAGAGGTGTGTGGTGGAGGTGTTTGTTTGTTGTTGTTTTACGTCCTAGCAACATCTAAAGCCATATCAGGATGGGTACCGACTTGTGACAGTGCACACTCATGGCAACTTTATAGTGCTGCCCCACTGGGAGACCAGGCTGCCGGCCCCATGACCTGATATCCCACTCAGTCACATTATCCCGACACTGAGCCAAGCAGTCCTTGCCTTATCCTAATAATGCCGAGCACCTGGCAAGGGAGCGACAAGTATCAATTTTTAACTCAGTGGTTTGACTCGACCAGGGTGGGGATGTATGGTGCGTGTATAGGGGTGTGTGTGTTGGGGGTGCATTGGTGTGTGTGTTGAGGGTGTAGTAGTCCATTTGCCACTTGTATACCGTCTATAGTGGACCTATGAATTTTCTATAGTATAAGTTTTTTTTTGCGAATTTGTAATCTTATGGGTCCCCTTAAATATTTCAGCTTAGTTGTCCTCGTGACAACCTTGGGCAATTGATGAAATATGCAAATTAGGTTCGGCATTACATTTAAAAAAAAACTTTTTTTTAAATACCTCCGGGACTATACAAGGTAATGCGTCAAAGGTGTTATCTAAATCTAGGTTTTCATGGTCCATCCAAACTGACTGTCATTCACTTTTGAAGGGCTATGTTGATCAGCTGTTTTCCACAGCATCATAGGAAGATGAGCCCTTTGTACATGGAGAAATCGGGTAGCATCCAGGGAGGGGGGGGGGGGGGGAGACCAAGGGCATGATGCACACTGGTTTCTCTTTCTTCTTTGCATAGGTCCTGTATTTATTGAGGTGCCTGGTGGGTGACTGAACATGGCAAAAAAGAACTGCTGGCCTGTTTCCATGAGTTCAGCAGGTAGTGTGGTGTCTTCCTCAGCCAGTATCTCAGATAGACCAGAGATCTTCACTGCCTGCAAGGCGTTCAGACCACTCCATTTGAACTTGCCAAATAGGTGTGATACTATATCACACTCGCTTAGTGTATCCATCTCCAACAACTGTAGACATTACAGGCCCGGTCACATGCACGTTAGTGGACGTAGTTGAACGTAGTGGAGGCTAACATAGTTGAACGTAGTTGAACGTAGTTGAACGTAGTTGACTCTAGTTGTACGTACCGGAGAAGTATGGATGCTGGTATGTTCAACTACGTTCAAGTACGTTCACTACGTTCAACTATGTTCAACTACATTCAAGTACGTTCAACTACGTTCAACTACGTTCAACTATGTTCAACTATGTCCAACTATCTTCACATATAACCACTCCTAAAATACCAGCAGCAGGCAGCTGACACCGTGGCAGAGATGAAACTGTGCCAAGAAAAGCTGTAAACCAACACAATTATGATTATAATAATGAATAAAATAGAAAATAAGATATTATCCTACATGATCGACCATGTGGAATAGCTGTTTTCACAGCCAACATGTCCGGGTGCCGTGACGGAATCGGAATTGCGTGGGCTTCGCGTGCGGGAGATTGGGAGTTCGGTTCCCGGTCGAGTCAAACCAATGACTTATGCAATTATTACTTGTCGCTACCTAGCCTGGCGCTAGGCATTAATAGGATAGCATAGGGACTCATTTGCACATGATAATGTGACTGTGAGATATCGGGTCATGGTGTCAGTCAGTGGGGCGGCACTATAAAGTTGCCATCAGTGCGCACTGTCACAAGTCAGTACCCGCCCTGATATGCGCTCTACCGATTCGGCCACGGCATCCGGTAGTATCGGTATTTATCGGTAAAGATATAAAACTTACTATTTACATTCAACATGCAATCCCTGGTAAGGCACCAGAGTTGGTTGGCTTGCATTGATGGGGAATATACTCTCTCGCAAAAGTATATAATGGTACAAATAGTACTGTGGTGGACACTTGCACAGTTCTCCCCGCACCAGGTAAACAGGTAAGGTGGGTGTGGAGCAGTGGGTGGGGGGACTATGCGCACAGGTGGGCGGAGACAGCTTATGGCCCTGTCACACTACGACGTTTCTCTCCAACGCGCGTAGACTTGTGTCACTTTTTGCCGAGACGTCGGGAAGTGTTATGCGCACATTAGGCACGCATCGGTACACCTTGATGGACGTCGACGGTCGCCGAGAAACGGCGGCGCGCGTAGTTGGTCACTCAATGTTTTAAGCATGTAAAAAAACTACGACGACCCACAATGCGCGTCAATGCGCGGGTTCCAATATTATGGCGACTTCAGAAGGACGTCGACAGCGCTGGAATAACGTTATGCGAATGCTAGGCAGTCGCCGAGCGCATGTGAGGGTCGTCTCCACACATTGCGCCAAATGGTTGCTTTGTTGTTTTATGTCCTACCAACATCTAAGGTCATATGAGCATGTCGCGCCAAACTTTTATTTTTTTTTCCTCACTTGTCGACTCACGTTGACCACGCGCGAATTACGCACTGCGCTGACGCCGATCTTTTTCCCCAAACTGCCGAAAAGTTGGACGTGTCTCGACGCATAGAAGATATTTTGCACGCTGACGGCGCGCCGGCGAGAAGCGTCGTAGTGTGACAGGGCCATAAGGGCCTGGGTGGTTCAATGGGCAAGACGCTCACTCCAGGACTGCAGGGATTTGGTTTCGAACCCGCTCTAGTATTTCCATGTTTCCATGGTGTAAATGTCTACTGGATCCTGCAAATAAAGTACTATGTGGATACTGTACTTGTGATATGAGACAAATGGATATGTTCAATATTTTCTTTTGATAACAGACTACAGTATTGGAATAAAAATGTACTGTCGCCAATATCACAAACAAAGAAACTACTAAGATTATAATCTGTACATGGATATATTTCTTCTCTAATTAGGATGTAATCAATTTATACTTTCACCGTCATGTTTTTAAAATAGGAACTACCAAATATTGAGTTTAAAATAAAAAAGAAGAAAAATCGGGATGAATTAAAAGGTGTGTACTTCGATAGTAGCATCACGTTTTCTAAATCCAAACACTTATCTACATTTGATTTAAGATAATCTAACTTAAATACTGGTGCACTTAGTAAGTACTTTTTGCTGCATAGAAGAGAATACTAAATCAATTTAATAGAACCTGTCATTGCCACCAACATTAATTTGGTTTCTTTTGACTTCAAACATCTCCAAAGTTAGCCAGTTAAAATAAAGGTTCCTTCGAACTTAATGTAACATAGATTATAATGACCAACCTAATATATTTATCATAAGGAGACACACATTCAGAACCACCGGACTATGTCCATACTATCAATCTCCATGATGACATTGCAGCTGAAAGAAAGACAAAACCAATACATGATCGATGTGCTTGTGTAACTCTATCATAGCTGCTAACATTGTTTTTATTTCTCATTATCTTCCGGTGTCCATAAAACCTCCATCGAGGTCAGTTTGGGGATATTAAATAAAATGGGAAGCAGCATCTTCAAACTACTTTGTAAGAGGATCCCCATGTATAATCATTCTTGGGTACTCTTAAAGTTGTATAGTCCGATGAAGCATCAACATTTCAAAACCAAAATAATGATCTAGAATTTATTATACATATTAAGCTTAGATACTGATGCACTTATTAAGCATTTGTTGCCAAATCGAAGGGAATACCGAGGCAATTTAATAGAACATGTTTTTGTTGAAGCCTATGGTGTCAGAGTTTTGGCAAGCTTGCCAAAACTAATTTGACATGTTTGCACTTCAAATATCTCAAAACTTAGCCATTTAATATAAAGGTTACTTCCAACTAAAGTAAGGGAGATAATAACAATCAATTTAATATATTTATCTTAAAAAATGATAGAAGTTCCAAACCATCGGACTATGCAACTTTAAGGTAAGATCCCACTCCCGTTTCTTAGAAGATATGGCAGTGACTTGGGAATGGGCGGTGCGAACTGCTCATTGTGAACACCAAACTGCTCATTGTAAGCACCAAACTGCTCATTGTAAACACCTGGCTGCTTATTGTAAACACAGAGCTGATCATTGTAAACTCCGAGCTGCTCATTGTAAACACAGAGTAGCTCATTATAATCACCAAACTGGTCATTATGAACACTGAGCAGCTCAATGTGATCACCGAACTGCTCATTATGAACATCAAGCTTCTCATTGTAAACACTGAGCTGTTCATTGTAAATGCCGAGTTGATGATTGTAAACTCTGAGCTGCTCATTGTAAACACCAAGCAGCTCATTGTAATCACCGAACTGCTCATTATGAACACCACACTGCTCATTGTAAACACCGAGCTGTTCATTGTAAATGCAGAGCTGCTCATTGTAAACACCGAGCTGCTTATTATAAACACCGAGTTGTTCATTGTAAACACCGAATTGCTCATTGCAAACACCGAACTGCTAATTGTAAACACCGATCTGTTCATTGTAAGCACCGAGTTACTCATTGTAAACACCGAGCTGCTCATCGCGGGCTTACCACCTGCCGAGAGCTAAGGCCACATGTGCTTCACCAAGTGCCCAGCCTACAAACACATCCAGTTATGAAAATCGACATTTATATAACACATCGCTTTTATCCGTTCAGATTTACACCACAGCAGATAGCGTTGCAAAAAAAATTATTTTGTCGTTGTGTGATCGCGCGTGTGGCCGCCAGGGAGTGCTGTTTTCCGGATTCATCTTCTGTAACTAATTCACTTGCTATCCGGACCGCACTCTGTCCACACCTCTCTCTATCACCTCTCCGCCGGCCTTGCTCCTCCTTGATATGTCTGAAAAGAGTTACAGGAGGGGGAGGTCGCCAGCATTTCACTTTCTACTCTTATGCTGTCCGTGTCTATGGCTCGCTGGTTGGTCACCATAGAGCAAATAGACACGGTCCTTTGACTCAACTCTCCTCATTTCTCTTTCCTAGACTCTGCCCTTTCGATTTCTCCCAGGCATACTTCTTCCCCTGACCAGGGTAGTTGTGTTCTTGGGTGGGGGCCCTTCACCTTTACGATTTCTGTCTTGTTCTCATTGCTGGAACCACCGCTGCACCCATCTTTACCCGCTTTCCTCGAATCCCTTGTTGCTGACTGGATACAAGTGCTCAGCTACATCTACCGCTCAACTACCGCCGGACCGAAGAGATTCGCTGCCGCCCCAATGCCTTGCCGTTACAACATTGTAAAGATGTCCCCAGCTTCTACAACACTCCCTACTGAAGTTAAGTCTTCAACCAAAGATTGGGCTGATTTATCGGAGCCTCTCTATTAATGTTGCAGTTCTGCAACCAGTAACCGTCGTAAGGTTACAAACAACCCCAGAATCGTAACTAATTAGCCGACTTTACGTAGTACTGACCCCCTCCCACCCCAACACCGCCACACCCCATTCTCCATCCCTCACCCACCCCCTGCTCGGCCTACTCACCCCCCCCCCCTCACCTCCCCCCCCCCCCCCCGACGCACCTGGGACCTTAGCTCATGGCACATTTGCATAATTAACGAGGGGAAGCTATTGTTCCCCACGAGTAAATGCATCGTCGCTGTTAGGGCATAATGGTGGGTGATGATATATCGAACCCACATATAAAGCCTCTCCCATCAAGTGTGCGTGCAGAGTTCAATCCACAACGAGTGGTAATGGCCCTGTCACACTACATCGTTTCTCTCCAACCCGCGTCGACGTGTGTCACTTTTTGCCGAGACGTCGGGAAGCGTTATGCGCGCATTAGGCGTGCGTCGGTACACGTCTGTACACCTTGATGGATGTCGACGGTCGGCGAGAAACAGCAGCGCGCGTAGTTGGTCGCTCAATGTTTTAAGCATGTCAAAAAACCGCGATGACCCACAACGCGCGTCAATGCGTGGGTTCCAATTTTATGGCGACGTCAGAAGGACATCGACAGCGCTGGAATAACGTTATGCGAATGCTAGGCAGTCACCGCGCGCGCATGAGGGTCGTCTCTACACATCGCGCCAAATGGTTGCTTTGTTGTTTTACTTCCTACCAACATCTAAGGTCATATGAGCACATCGCGCCAAACTTTTTTTCTCACTCGTCGACTCACGTTGGCCGCGCACGAATAACGCGCTGCGCTGACGCCAATCTTTTCCACAAACCGCTGAAAAGTTGGACGTGTCTCGATGCGTAGAAGATATTTTGCGCACTGACGGCGCTCCGGCGCGCCGGCGAGAAGCGTCATAGTGTGACAGGGCCATAAGCAACGACAACGACAACGCAGCCTAAGGCCAAAAAAAAAAGAATTGGTGATCGTCCTTTTTAAATAATTGTTTGTTTGTTTGTCGTTGTTTTACATCATAGCAACATCTAAGGTCATATCAGGATGGGTACCGACTTGTGACAGTGACAGGGCGCACTCATGCCGACTTTTTAGTGTGGTCCCATTAGGAGACAAGGCTGCCAGCTCCATGACCTGATATCTCACTCAGTCACATTATCCTGATGCTGAGCTAACCAGTCTTTTTGTTTTTTTACGTAGACGTAGTACGTAGCCAGACGCGATGGCCGAATAAGTTGAGTGTCCGCCTCCCATTCTGGTAGGTCGTGGGATTCGAACTCCTGTGTTCGAAACCTGGCCGAGTCATACCAATGACTTAAATATTGATTCAAAAGTTGAATTGCTGCTTTTGTTAACACTAATTAGATCTTAAGCGCCTGTCACACCTTACCGGACTGAGTACCGGACACCACCGGATAAAGAATTGTCTAGTCCGGTGCTCTCCGGTACACAAAATGTATCGAAATGTATTGAAATGGAGTGTAATTGGGTCAATTGCCACCAGACAACTGGACAAGTACCGTACATGTACCGTACATGTACCGGACGAGAACCGGACAAGAACCGGACACATAACGAATGGGTACCGGACATGTACTGGACAAAACGGACAAACCGGACACCAACGGATGGGTACCGGACATGTATGGATGGGTACCGGATGGGTACCGGACATGTCCTGGACAAACCGGACACCAACCAGACACGTCAGTCCGGTGGTGTCCGGTAGAAGTTTTGTGCATGTTCAAAACTTGTACCGGACACCGCCAGACACCACCGGACACCGCCGGATGGGTACCGGACATGTACCGGACATCGCCATACAGTACCAGATAGTGTCCAGTTCTCGTCCGGTTCTCCAGTCCGGTAAGGTGTGATTGGGCCTTTAAGGTAAATAAATATATATATAATGACCAGTTTGGTGATTACATATATATATATATATATATATATATATATATATATATATATCAGCGTTCGAATTAAGAGCATGTCCGCTTGTCTGGGACAAGTGAGAAATGGAACGAATAAGTAGAATATGGCTTGATCTTGTCCATCGGACCAGTGGCACTTTTTGGACCTATATGTATATATTATGCATATATGTACATATATGTGTATATGTATATATATATATTTATATATATATGTGTAAGGAAGCGAACAACGGTAGATTGGCCGATAGTATTTATTGTTGTATCAACTGATCCAACAACATCAATGTTTATGCATTCATAATAACAATTTTGTCAAGTCTTTAGGACAATTAACGCATAACTTAGTAAATGGCTGGGCCATCCTGCCCTACATAACATATTATCACAATCAATCACAAGAAAGAAAGAAAAAAAACAAAAAAAACCACCAATAGTGGCACCGAGGTGTTCACGGTGCGGGTCGAGCAGGCAGTGACGCCCACCTGCCTGAGTCACTATGGCGGCGACCGGCTGCAGCGCCCACTGGCGGATCGAACCCGAACCTACCGGGTTTCGGCGGTGCCGCCGGCTGGCAAGACGTCGGGCTCGCTCGCCTGGCAGATCAAGCAACCTCTACCTTGCGCCTCGATACAGAGGCGCCCCCACTGCTTCCCCTACACTGGTACATACACGAGCATATATATATAAAGTATATATATATGTATATAATTATATATGTATATGGGTCATCCTCTAAAACTGGCCACAAAAGTGTGACATGGAAACCAAAAGTGAAAACCTTCCAAACAATAGCAAAAATCCTTCCAAATAATAGCCTAATCCAATGTCATATGAAGGTTTGCATGTTGTGCATATGTCAGAGTTGAAAAAAAGTGAGTTTCACTTTTTGAATTAGATCTTTTACAAATTGAGAAATACATTAATATCACTTGTGTAACATGAAAATCAAAGACACATCCAGAACCTCATTTTAATATATACAACATTGTCAAACAAGATTTGATTGATTAGTGTTAAACAGACAATCAAGAAAATCAAGACTTACAAGAAAAAAGTTGAAAAATAAGTTGAAAAAAAGTTTGGCTACATGTATGGTGTCAATGTGTAAATATTCACATTTTCACTCTAGCGCCAAATCATACAATTATAATTTTGATATCTTTTGTGGGATAAATTCAATACATGTAGAACTGCTAACATACCTATTAGACAGAGGCTACAATAATTATTTGACTTGCTATCAATAAAACAAAGACTTAATTATCAGCATCGTAACATGGAGACGAAATATGTAGCACCCAGTTTTGGAGAATAACTTATATATGTATATAAATATGTATATATAAGGTATGTACTGTGGACAAGTGAAAATTCAGAAGGACAAGACAAAATGACACAGGACTTGTCCGATGGACAAGTGAAAAACCTTGCCTATTTCTATCACTGTTATATATCCGTTCATGTCCGTTTTAGAGAATGACCCATATACATATATAATTATATACATATATATATATATATATATATATATATATATATATATATATATATATATATATATATATATAACAGTGATAGAAATAGGCAAGGTTTTTCACTTGTCCATCGGACAAGTCCTGTGTGATTTTGTCTTGTCCTTCTGAATTTATATGAGTCAGCCTCATGAAAACGGGCCAATCGGTGGTCAATTGAAGATGTCGGCGTCGTAATTCTTAAAAGTGTAGTGCATTTCTTTGTTTCATATTAAATTATCCTAGAAACAAGGTTGTTGTATTTTCTCAACCTTTACATTCAGGATAAATTTAAGGACTTTCCAACATCTCTGTCATTGCTAAACTATAATTATACCGATCGACGCCAACATCCAATGATCGAACCCAACAACTTTAGCAGATGTCGGCGTCGCAATTCTTAAAGTATCATGCATTTCTTTGTTTTATATTAAATTATCCTAGAAATAAATAGGGTTGTATTTTCTCAACCTTTACATTCAGGATAAATTTAAAGACTTTCCAACACCTCTGTCAATGCTAAATTATAATTATACCGATCGACGTCGACATCCATGCTCGATGCCGACAAATTTCCCCAATTGGCGTCTTTTCGTGATCCTGACCCATATACGCTGCATAAGCAATTGCACGAGTATAATTATCCGTAAACTGATTAACCTATGAATTGTGTCTCTAGTTGGCACCTGAATGACACTGCACAATTAATGGCACTCAACTACTCTAGCGACTGGTCAGGCCCGCTGCCTCGCCTGGTGCTGCCACCTGGCCTATTCAGCTGTGCTGGCTCTGCCTCATGCCTCACCACTCACTCAAATTCTTCTCACTTTCACTTACCTCTTGCCAGGGAATACCGCTTTCCATCCCACTGCCTTGTTTGTCATTTCCTTCCATCTTGCAGGAAATAATTATATATATATATATAAATGTGCATTTGTACTTAATTAAAATTACTAGCTTTTCAATATTAAAGACACTTAGCTGAGACATTATGAACCTTCTTGTGAGCTTGATTTCTTGAGGCTTCTAGAACGTGTAGCAACCTCTCTTTTACCTGTACCCATCCCACAGACCCTTGGGCCTTAAGCCCCATATCAGGCAATAACTTCTTTATATGTAAATATTTGAATGGTACATGTGGGGTCTTATACCCCTGTCACACTACGACGTAACGAGCCAATGGGAGCCTAATGTGGTCATTTTTCGTCATTACATTGACGTACGTTGGGTTACGCTATGATGACGTCAGAATGACGTTAGACTGACGTCGAGCTATGTCATGTTACGTCGTGTTACGTCGGTGTGCGTCAAAGTTTTGAACCTGTTCAAAACTTTCGATGTAACTAGAACGTAAGGGTTTACATTCGCCATACATTCTGTACACGTTCAGCGAACGTCAATGACGTTAAACGGATGTTAGTCAAACGCTGGTCACTACGTTGCACTACATTGCACTAAGTTGCACTATGTTGCACTACGTTGCACTACGTTGCACTACGTTGCACTACGTTGCACTACGTTGCACTACGTTGCACTACGTTGCACTACGTTGCACTACGTTGCACTACGTTGCACTACGTTGCACTACCTTGACCCACATTAAAGCCGGTGGATAAGTGCAGTCCACGTAGTGAAACCGTCGGGATAACGTACGCATAACGTACGTCCAGCGTACGTTTAGCGTTTTGCCACCGTTGCATGACGTTAGTAACATAAGGTAACGTAAAGCAACGTAGTTCTGGCGATGGAATAATGTACGTAACGTTCCCTGAGCATAATTACGTTGTCCTCTCTCGTTGAATGACGCCATCACTACGCTTTACCGCCGTTACTCTCTCGACCACTACGCTGCATCCACGTTCAACTTGTGCCCAAATTTGCATACGACGCCGAGAAGTTCAACGTTCTTCACGTTCTCCCTACGCTAACGTCATTATGTCGTAGTGTGACAGGGCCATAATCTACTTTTCACGTGAGAGCTTACATTTTAGTAGCCACAATGGAATGTCAACTTATTTATGAATTGGTCGGAATGCGTAGCATTCCGTTTGATGCGAGGGGAGGGAGAGCGACTCCCCCCCCCCCCCCCCCCCCCCCCCCCCCCCCTCTCTGCCCGCCTCACCCAGCATTCGCGCCTCGCGCGACACCCGCTCCTCACCCTCACCCTCCCCCGGCCTTGAGCGTTCACGCCTCTCCTGCCACTGCTCACCTTCCCCCCTTATAAGGCCAATGGAATGTCAACTTATTTATGAATTGGGGGTGGACGTAGCTCAGGCAGTAGAGTGCCCACCTGTGGAGGTGTCGGTCATCCGATCGATCCTGCTCAGCGGAGACATTTGCAGTTTGGGCTATTTTTCATTCCAACCAGTGGTCCACAACTGGTTCATCAAAGGCTGTGGTATGTGCTGTCCTGTCTGTGTGAAAGTGCATATAAAAGACCCCTTGCTGCTTATTGGAAATAGTAGCCTATGTGGTGGCAGAAGGTTTCCTCCAAAGAAATATGTAATAATGACCATATGTTTGATGTTCAATAGCCAATGATACAAATCAATGTGCTCTAGAAGCGTCGTTAAATAAAACAGACTTTAAGAAAAATTGCTGCAGAGGTTATTTTTATGAGCAGCCATGACGCTTAGCTCTTTAAAGCTGTATAGTCTGAAGAAGCATCACATTTTCAAAAGCAAAATAATTATCTAGATTTGATTCTACATATCTAACTTAGACGCCGATGCACTTATTAAGTATTTGTTGCCACATAGAAGGGGATACTGAGCCAATTTAATAGAATCTGTTACTGTAGAAGAGTTTTGGCGTGCATGCTAAAAGTTTGTTTTAGTAAAACTAATTTGAGATGTTTACATTCCAAATATCTCAAAAGTTAGCCATTTAAACAACAAATTACTTCATACTAAAGTAAGGTAGGTTGTAACAATCAATCTAATATATTTATCTAAGAAAAATGAGAGAAACTCAAAACCATCGGACTATGCAACTTTAATAGGTTCGAAGGTGGGTGCCCGTATGGGTTTGTTTATTTATGGATCCTAATAGTACATCATATTCGAAGTTCGCCCAAAAGGTGTTCATCCCCAGGTGCTCATGGAAGAGCCGTGTGTTTAGAGAAAGTCAATACAGCATCTTCCCTCACATCTAGTTTCTATATATACAAATTTGAAAGTTATTCTCCTTTATAAAAAGAATATCAAGAAAAAACTTTGAACACACACACACGTGCACACACGCAAGCGCGCACACACGTACACACCCACACGCGCGCACACACATGATATATAGGCAATACAGTCACACACAGATACTATGCTGATCTAGGTTTCCCTTCTATGGGGCTGTTTTAAGCAGCTGTCAGACAAAGCCGGATTGAGCAACGGACAGAATTGTCTAGTCCAGTGGTGATAAGTATCAAAATGTATTAAAATGCGTCAAAATGTTGCGCTATCGGGTAAATGATCGCTGGACAAACGGACATGAAACGGACATGAAACGGACATGAAACGGACATGAAACGGACATGAAACGGACATGAAACGGACATGAAACGGACATGAACGGATAGCCAATGGATGAAACAAACTCAAACCGGACAAGAACGGTAGATGTCAGTCCAGCGGCAACCATTCCTAGTTTTGTGCATGTTCAAAACTTGTATAGACACAAAACAGACTTTGTTCGGTTTCTGTCCGTTTCCGCCAATCCGGTGAGGTGTGACAGGGTCTTTAGGCAAGGTTATTTTCAATTAACGGGTTAGTGTTGCTGTTCTGTAACTAAGTGTGGGGCCTAAGTCAAAGCTGTTATACCGAACTAGTTCACTAGTGTAAGTTCATGTGAGTGACGCTGGCCGGCGGCCTGATTTTCCACTGAGGCAGCGCTATAAAGTCGCCATGAGCGCGCACTGTCACAAGTCGGTACCCGCCCTGATATGATACACAGTGGCGCCACCTGCACACACGCCCAGGAACTACCAGCTTACTTCGCTCCGCTCATTTCCCCCAGAGGGAGCCACCAGTGCCCACCCAGTCACACGGCAGCAAAATATCGAAGCCCGTTGCTTATTATGCGCATCTCGACATGTCTATCGTAAAATTAGAATATAATGCCCATGTACATTTCAACAATTGGAACTTTGCAGCCCAGTAGCGCTCAACGTGATTTGCGTTGTTTTTGTTTAGCTAAATTCAGCGTTGATTGACTGAGGCTTACTCTTCATTAACCGTAGATGACAGATTCACCCCGTACTTGTAGTACAGGGATGAAACCAAACCCTATATAAAAGCTGGCGAAAACTGCTTTGGAATGGAACAGGAAGTAGAAACCCTGGCTCCAGTATCAAATGACTACCCATATCAGTACAGAGTTGGTGAAATGGGAGAGAATGCAAAAAGCCAAGATGGTGGCGATTAAATACTGTCGGTTTTATTTTAAAAGTTCCTTAAACTACATGTTTGATTATAATTTTCAAATCAGAAGTAGCGGGTAAATTTATGAGGAGAATATATTTTGCTTCTTAAATTAAGAATTTATCCGCTCAGTTAATTTCTCCGGCATGTCGAAATTCTTCGCCAGTTTTTCTAATGGGTTGGTTTTCACCCCTGTACTGGAAGAGGCTATGATCGAGGATCTACATACAGGAATGAAGCCTCAGAATCATTCGGGGTTACCAATGGGGTCAAGCAAGGTTGTGTACTGGCCCCCATGCTCTTCTCCATCTTCCTATCAGCAATGCTCGACAAGGCTTTCCGAGACATGGGGGATGGCATTTATACACAGTCCAGACAGAGAGCTGACCTATTCAATGTCGCACACTTCAGAGCGAAGATCAAGACTACTCGGATACTGGTGAGAGAGCTGCTATTCGCAGATGACAGTGCACTGGTTTCCCACTCTGCTGAAGAGATCCAGAAAATAGTGGACACTTTCTCCAATGCATCAAAGAAGTTCAGCCTGAAGATTAACATCAAGAAGACAGGGTTGCTGTACCAACCCAACTCTGCAAGAACCCGAGAGGGGGATATCATGGTTGACGGAAACAAGCTGAACTCTGTTCCGGAATTCACCCGGTGTTGCAGAAAGAAGTGGAAGCCAAGTCCCACGGATGGACGGATTGATGCTGAAATACAGAGGAGGATTGACAAGGCTAGCACATCTTTCGGCCAACTACGCCAGAGACTCTGGAACAACCATGATGTGTCCATGCAGGTCAAAGGCAAGATCTACCATGCAATCGTGCTATCCACCCTACTATACAGAGCCGAGGCCTGGACAGTGTACAGACAACAGGTGAAAAAGCTGCATGCCTTCATGATGCAACATCTGTGTTCAATCACGAGGCTAACCTGGAAGGACAAAGTGACAAATAACGAAAGACTCGGACGGACGGGGCTGCCCTCTATGGAAGATCTTCTGATCAAAAAGAATCTCTGGTGGACTGGACACCTCATGAGGATGTCATCAGACAGGCTACCAAAGCAGATCCTCTATTGTCAACTGACTTCTGGTTACAGAAAGAAAGGGCGCCCTCGTCTCCGGTTCAAGGATACCATCAAGAGAAACCTGAAGCTGAGAGACATTAAGACCGACTCATGGACATCACTCTCATAGCAGAGAGCTAAATGGAGAGTGGCAGTCAAGTAATGAAAGAAGTCTTTGTCGCATTGCGACAGACAGCATGATGATGATGATGACTGGAAGCACAGAATTTACGATGCATACTCACAGCAATAGGTCGGTTGGTGGAGTTTTACGTCCTGGCAGCATCTAAGGTCATATCAGGATGGATACTAACTTGCGACAGTGCACACTCATGAGGAATTTATAGTGTTATTTGTATATTAGTTCCAGGGCTCATGATTTTGTTTCGTGGATTATTTTGTTTATAAGGGGCAGTGGGAAGTTAACCATTAATGGTTACACTGTTCCTGCAATTTCTATTGTTCGCAGAAAAGTATATGTTTGTGGAATACTGTAGAGAAATTGTGAATAAAAAATGTCTAATGTCTATCCCGCTTAGTCACATTATCCTGACACTAAGCCAACCAGTCCTTGCCCTATCCTAATAATGCTGAACGTCTGGCTAGGAATTGACAACTATACATTCTTCAGTCATTGGTTTGAATTGACAGGGTTTGAACCAGTGGGTTCGAATCCCACGATCTACCAAAACGGGAGACGGATGCTTAACTAATTCGGCCATCCTATAGCTATGCCATAGGCCCTCTAGCATATATAATCCCATCATAGACCTACACACAATCACATCACCCCATAACATTGGCCACACATCAGTCCCCTCAGCCTGAGAAATTTACCCATGCCCCCTAGCAACACCCTAAGACAGTATAATAACAAGACCCCATTCTAGAAATCATTATTCCACACCGTCTCATTGGCCGTATTCGATCATGATGCTCCGGACCACTCGGGGCATCCGAGTCATCATGATTTCAAATAGAACACCGTGAGGTTATCCTAAAAATACACGGGCCGTGTGCGAAATGATCGAACCTCAATGCCCCATCTCTTGGCTGGGGTCATCAGGATATAATAACAGGGATGCTCGGCCGCATTGAGCACAATATTCTTCCCCTTCATATCACCTGTGATGCAGTCGTACTAAACCAATAGTATCAACTTATCAACGAACACTAACCAATACTAAGGAAGAAAGGAAGGCAAGTCACACGGATAGACAGTGAGGGTGTTGTGCTTTAATCAAGTTAATGACACCAACACCTGCTCACCTACCAGTGACCCATCAGCCTAACCCCTCACCTTCTACAGTCCACACCTTGTCTCATTATCAACTTAGCCTGTATACTGAAAGCAGTGCCTACAGCCCATGGGACAGGAGTCCTATGGCTGTGAAACACTCAATTTGAATAGGTGAATTAGGCTAGCATCAGACAGAGTGTCTGGGGTTCCTGCTCAAGAGCAGGTATGTCTCACTCAAGAGCCAGGAGTAGAGTGATCCCTCTCCAGAGTGTCTGGAGAAGTTTCTTGAATAATTAATTAGAATGAGACTTGTGTGGCCATGATAGGCCAAGGGGGGTCAGGTGACCGGATCTCCCACAGCCAGCCAATCAGACACTTCCCTACAGACTGGTCAGTGCAATGCCCTAATATGGGCGGTTGCCACCCAAAACCAGCCTGCCGGGTGTGGCTCTAAGGAATGTAGTATGGCTGGTGTGCTTGGCCCTGGGTCCGGTAGGGGCAGATAGTTGCATACAGTTACAATTAGATATATATATGTATATACCAAAAATGTCCTTTTTCTCCAATTGCATTCTTTATGAATACATTGAGGAACATTTCATCAACCTTGAACTGCTTCATATATAAGAACATCTCTTCATTAACTTTAGGCATCATGCATGAACATATATCTCACATAGTTTATATCATGTCATCATAGGAGTGGGGGCACCATTGCTTTTAGATAACCTTCTCCCCACTCCAAGCCCAAGAATAATAATGCTCTCCGTCAATATATAATTCTTTACCGAAAATCCGTGTATTTTTACAAGGAGTAATGCTGTCACATTTGTGCTGGTACCAGTAGGATACCAGTCACCAGTACAAGTCCATCATCTTTTATTAATGTTTTTTTACTAACCCAGAAATGGAAATGAAATGGAAATATAACTAATGGAAATATAACTAACCTATGCAATCATAACATAGTTAAATCCTATGTTGCTGTAGTTATATTGGTTATAATTTTTTTTTATTGAATTAAGCCACCATTTCTTTCTTCCCCAAGGGTATTCGTTTATGCAACAGGAGGTTGTAGGTTCTGCGCATGAGCAAAAAAGTGATTCGGATCTGAGTTGTTTAATCGATTACGGCCGAAAAATTGTGTTCGCCAATGCTGTTCAACAGAAACACTTTATTGCTGTCCCCAGTAAAGCCACACGACGACGACCGACGGATTGAAAGTCAACCCAACACCAACATTCCATGGTGAAGCACCAGTTCGAAATGACGTCATATCTAACATACGCCAACGAGACCACTTAGCGATGTCTTTAATATGGGGAGTGGAGCGTATCTCAGGTGGTAGAGTGGCCACCTGTGCAGGTGTCAGTCATCCAGTTGATCCTGCTCAGTGGACCCATTTTTAGTTTGGGCCATTTTCCGTTCCAACCATGGTCCACAATTGGTTCACCAAAGGCTGTGGTGTGTGCTGTCCTGTCTGTGGGAAAGTGCATATAAAAGACCCCCTGCTGCTTATCGGAAAGAGTAGCCTATGTGGCGGCAGCGGGTTTCCTCCCAAGAAATATGTCAGAATGACCATATGTTTGACGTCCAATAGCCGATGATAAAAATCAATGTGTTCTAGAGGTGTCTGTAAATAAAACAAGCATTACTTTACTTTACTCCTGACTCTGCATACACCACCCCTTATCGACTCTTCATAGCAAACATTCCACTCTCTTTATCGACGCCCCCCCCACCCCCCTAAACTACATCCGAATCCAACACTTCCTAACCAGACGGGAATGCCGAAGGAGTTCAGCGTCCGTCTCCCTTTTTGGTAGATCGTACGATTCGGGTTTTAACCCTGGCCGAGTCAAATCAATGACTTACAGATTTATGCTTGTTACTTCCTAGCTAGGTGCTTGGCAATATTAAGATAGGGCAAGGACTGGTCGGTTCAGTGTCAGGATAATGTGACTGAGTGGGATATCAGGTCATGGTGCTGGCGGCCTGGTCTTCCAGTGGGGCAGCACTATAAAGTCGCCATGAGTGCGAACTGTCACAAGTCAGTACCCGTCCTGATTTGACCCTAGATGTTGCCAGGACGTAAAACTCCAGCAACAAACCAACCAACAACGCTTCCTGGCAAAACCCATGTTGTCGCTCCTTAGCAACGCTCTCAAAAGCAACGCGATTCGACGGCAAGCCTTAGCTGCGCTTCGTAGCAACGCTTCATAGCAACACCTCGCTTTATAGCACTGCCTACCTTCTAAATTGCCTTACATGAAAACACACCAACAACGTTGCTGCGTTTTAACGTCACATCCAAATGACGTCGTCGCTCCATGACAGCATTCACTTAACTATGCCCAATTACGTCAGCTGATAATGATCTCACGACGACGCCATGCGCCATGACAAAACCGCATGACGTATCACCATGACGCCGCTCCATGGTGACGTCGTCGGCGCGCCTTCATTTGCTGGCCACAGTCGGCGCTGCGTTTGGGTTCTTTCGGCGGCGGTGGGGTGGGCGGGGGGCGGGGGTGGGCGGGGGGTGGGGGTGGGCGGGGGCCTGGGCGTACAGGGTGGGGGTGGTGTGGGGGGCGGATCAAGGTATGGGTATGGCTAGTGGTGTGTGGGCAGGGTGTGGCGGGTGACGGATATCATTGTAGAGTCCTGTATAATGTGAGCGCCTTCACTGTGACGCCCGGTGTTGCAGTTTAAAAAGGACCCGGTTTAAAACGGGGCTTTTCATAATGCGCATGCATCAAAGTCGAATGGCAAGCCTGAAATCTTATCTGAATTTCCGGCTTGCGGAGGAGCTCTCTGGAAATGTAGGGCGAGATAAACAAGGATTCCTTCAGTAATCATTGTAGTGACTATTTTATGCTTGATAGTATATGGGTCATTCTCTAAAACTGGGCACCAAAGTGTGACATGGAAACCAAAAGTGAAAACCTTCCAAATAATAGCAACAATCCTTCCAAATAATAGCATAATTCAATGTCCTATGAAGGTTTGCATGTTGTGCATATGTCAGAGTTGAACAAAAATGAGTTTCACTTTTTGAATTAGATCTTATACAAATTGAGCAATACATTAATATCACTCGTGTAACATGAACATCAAAGACACATCGAGAACCTCACTTTAACATATACAACATAGTCAAACAAGATTTTATTGATTACTGTTAAGCAGACAAGGTTATGACTTACAAGAAAAAAGTTGAAAAATAAGTTGAAAAAAAGTTTGGCTACATTTATAGTGTCAATGTGTAAATTTTCACATTTTCACTCTAGTGCAAAATCATACAATTATAATTTTGATATCTTATGTGGGATAAATTCAATACAGGTAGAACTGCTAACATACCTAATAGACAGGCTAAAATAATTATTTGACTTGCTATCAATAAAACAAAGACTTAATTATCAGCATCGTAATGTGGAAACCAAATATGTGGTGCCCAGTTTTGGAGAATAACCCATACATATATTATCTTCTGCACTAACAAGTTAACAAGCAATTAAAATGATTAAATATGGGTACAGTCTCAATCGAGCAGAAATGCATGCACATGTGCATTTTGAAAAGTCCCATTTTAAATCCGGGCCCTTTTTAAACTGCCACACCAGCCTGCCACCAGCCCCATGACGGAACCCCGTCCAGCAAGGCGATACGTCACCGGCCTCCGCCGCGTCCCGCCCGGTGTGCCCCGTCCACAGGGACTTCGCCAGAAGGTCCCGACTTCACTCATTCAGACTCCACAATTTGCAAATTGGAGACGCGATTTGCCCCCCCCCCCGCACCCTCCCCCCCCATAAACAAAAATTGGCGATCGTCCCCGCCCGTGCCTAGAAAATTGACCGCCCCTGATGAGTCTACGTCATATGCCAGAAAACAAATAAAATAAAATAAATAAAAACCGCCTGCCCGACCCAGATTTTTATTTCAAAAGGACGATGACCAATTTTCTAAAATTATTGTTTGGCCTTACTGTTATTAGTAGCAGAAATCTCGAAAAGAATAGTCAAATATCGCGTAGGGCGTGGACACATCCGATAGGAACTAGTTATGTTATTTATTAGAACATCAGTAATTATCTCTTTATTTTTGCTATTTTGTAAGGGGTTTATATATATATATATATGTAAATATATACACACATATATATATATATATATATATATATATATATATATATATAAAGGAAAGGAAACCTTGTTTTATTTAATGATGCCCCTAGAGCACATTGATTTTTATCATCAGCTATTGGACGTCCAACATATGGTCATTCTGACATATTTCTTTAGAGGAAATCTGCCTCCACATAGGCTACTCTTTCCGATAAGCAGCAAGGGGTCTTTTATATGCACTTTCTGACAGACAGGACAGCACATACCACAGCCTTTGATGAACCAGTTGTGGACCACTGGTTGGAACAGAAAATAACCCTAACTGCAAATGGGTCCACTGAGCAGGAGCGATCGGATGACCCACACCTTCACAGACAGACACTCTACCACCTGAGCTACGTCCCGCTCCCTCATATATATATATACACAGTCCCGCTCCCTCATATATATATATACACAGTAAAACTCTCTAAATCAACTGACCTTGGGACCGACGACAAGTGGTCGGTTTATGGAGGTGGTCGGTTTAGGGACTCAGACTATGGTTAGAATGATATTGTTGGGACCTAAATAAAGCGATCGATATAGGGGAGTGGTCGATCTGTGGAGGTGGTTGATTAGAGAGGTTCTAGTGTACATGTATATATAATGGCAAACGGTGGTTACGTCTTAGGGTCGTTCTCATCACTACTCCTCTGTTAATCAGCACTTCCAACGCGCATCATCGCACTCCACTGATGCTGCACCATGTATGGGTTGTTAATAGCATGTTTTTTGTGTGTGCCTACCATGCACATTTCATATTAATTTGGATGGTTTTGACTAACTTTGATCACTTCAACCAGGGTGGCATCCATTTTGAATGATGTACCAATGAGTTTTGTAAACTCTATCATTAGATAGCACCACCGATATGGTTTACTGCATAATGGTACAGATGGATTCCACCAGATGGCAGCACTATATTGAAACAGGACCATGCATGAGTCCGTTATATAGCATAGAAGTAGATATATACAAAGTCTCTGAATATAGTCAGAGACCATGAATGTAATGCATAAGGTATTATGCGAGTATAAAGGCGCGGAAGGGAACTACTCATTATTATTGTGATATTTCTATATTATTATATTTTTCCTGTACCTTTTCGCTATGTCCACCTTCCTGTACCTCTCCTGTGTGACTGGTGGCGCCACTACCGCCCTTTTCCTGTACCTAACGTGTGCTGGAATCTCACTCGCACCGGACAATTTTTTATGACAGTCCATGACAGTTCAACACAATATTGGCACAGGGATTGATGCCTAGCTTTAACCAGTGACCATATATGCGTTGCGCTGCACCTTTGCCCAGCCAGTGGTCCACAACTGGTTCATCAAAGGCTGTAGTATGCGATGTCCTGTCTGTGGGAAAGTGCATATTAAAGACTCCTTGCTGCTTATTGGAAAGAGTAGCCTATGTGGCGGCAGCGGGTTTCCTCCAATGAAATATGTCAGAATGACCATATGTTTGACGTCCAATAGCCGATGATAAAAATCCATGTGCTCTAGAGGCGTCATTAAATATAACAAAACTTTTTGCACCAAAGCTGATGTTGAGTGACTGTTGGGTTCGACTGAAATATCCAGGCCATTCGGCAGTGCGACACCGCTGAGGGTAAAATCAGATCATAGATTTCGGATGGTGGCGGGGTGTTGGGGTGTTCGTGCCGGGGTGGCATGCATAATTCCGGGCAGGAGGCATGGGTGGGTGGGTGGGAGGATGGGGCGGTGGTGATGGTGGTGGTAGGTGGGGGCGGATGGATGGATGGGCGGGCTAGACACACGGCTCGGCCCGGCTTCCCGGCCTTCTCGATAGTCCATTCCGTCCATGTGCGCCTCCCGTCGTGCCACAGGTGGCCCAGTGTGGCTCTAGTTATTTTACAGCAGATGCCTGCACCTCCCACCGGACTCCCCTGCCCGCCTGCCCGCCTGCCCGCCTGCCCGCCCTCCCGCCCGCCGGCGCGGGGCCTACCGGAGGGAGGCTCCGGCAAACCGACTGGCCGAATAGGCGGGGCTGGGACGGGGTGGGGTGGGGGTGAGGCGGTGAAGGGCGGGCAGTGGTTGTGGTTGTTATGTGGAGGAGTGGGGCGGGAAGCGGAGGAGGAGTGGGGGGGGGGTGGAGGGTGGGGGGAGGGGCGGAGATGGAGATGGAGAAGGGAGGCAGGCACGGGCGGAGATGGAGGAGAGGGGGGAGGGAGGAGGGCGGAGATGGAGGAGGGAGATGGGACGGAGGGAGGCAGGGGCGTAGATGGGGGGGGGGGCGAGGATGGAGGGAGGAGGGGCGGAGATGAAGGGGGAGAAGGGAGGGAGGCAGGGTGGAGATGGGATGGGAGAGGGAGGCAGGGCGGAGATGGCAGGGAGAAGGGAGGGAGGCAGGGGGCGGAAATGGGGGGAGGCAGAGGCGGAGATGGAGGGGGAGAAGGGAGGGAGGCAGGGCTGGATATGGGAGGGGGCAGGTAGGGGCGGAGATGGAGGGAAGCAGGGGGGTTGATGGAGGGGGAGGCAGGGAGGGAGCCATGGGAGATGGAGGTGGGAGGGAGGGTAGGAGATGTGGGGGTGGGGGGGGGGGGCAGGGACGGAGATGGAGGGGGCAGGGGCGAGGCGGTCGTGTGTGTGTGCAACTGCAAGTCATAGGCAGCATGTGCAATCTGTGGCAGCAAAGGTTACAAATCAGTGTTAAACTGAAGGTACACACAGCGTGTGGGCATATATATATATATAAATATATATATATATATATATACATACAGTAAAACCTCCCCATACTGACCCCTCCACAGATCGACCACTCCCCTATATCGATCATATATATATATATATATATATATATATATATATAAATATATATATATATATATATATATCCTTTACTGTTAAGTATATATATACAGCATGTGTGCATATATATATGAAGAATTCAAGCACAAAACCACGTAAAAGCCAATTAAAAAATTGAGGTAATCATTGAAATCAAACCTTAAAAAAATTCCTTTTTTTTTGCATTCCTATTTTCTTGGTCCATTGCTAAATAATCAGTATATCATTAGAACAGTGGAATTAATTAGAATTAAAATTACCTTCTGGGAAAAATCTTTTATTTTAATTACAATTTTGGATTGGCATTTAGTGAGTTTTGCACCTGAACTATTCACATGCATGTATATGAGCCTGTCCCAAAAGGTGATAACTCTTTTTTTTTGTCCATCGTAACGATGGACACAAAACAGCACAGAAACGGTTACACTGAAAACACAAGGACATTTGCTTCAAATCAATATGTACTCTATTGGGATTATGAAACACCATGTAAAAAACAAATCAGTTTATCCTGAGCAAATGCATAAGCAGATAGTATGTTGATCGTTACAATGGACACAGTTTTGTCCCATATTGCTTAGCACCTTTTGAGACAGTTTCATATATATACAGTAAAGCCTCTCTAAATAGACCGACCATGGGACTTACTTTATGTGGTTAATTTAGGGAGGTAGTCGGTTTAGGTAGTTTTTTTTTATCATTACGAATAATACAATGTTATTGTATGGGCGATCGTTTGGGACATAACAATAAAGGGATCGATATAGGGGAGTGGTCGATCCGTGGAGGTGGTTGATTAGAGAGGCTTTACTGTATATATATGACTAACCACTATATTATCTATTTCATATAGTGGCTAGTCATGCATCTTTGTTTTAGATACACTAAGCGGGTCATATATATACATAAATATATTGGTTATTGTTATATCCAAGAAACTGCCCACAATTAATTCCCTTTGCGATATAATCACTCAGACGTTGTATTATAGCAACAGATCAGACGGGATGGCCGAATGAGTTGAGCGCCCGTCTCCCGTTTTGGTAGATTGTGGGATCCGAACCCATGGGTTCGTGGGTTCGAACCCTGGACGAGTCAAATCAATGATTAATACTTGTCACTTCCTTGCCAGGCGCTCGGCATTATTAGGATAGGGCAAGGACTGGTTGGCTCAGCGTCACGATAATATGACTGAGTGGTTTAATAGGTCATGGTGCAGGTGGCCTGATCTCCCAGAGGGGCAGCACTATAAAGTCACCATGAGTGAGCACTGTCACAAGTCGGTACCCATCCTGATATGACCTTAGATATTGCTTGGACGTAAAACAACAACACACAAACAATTATAGCAACACAATTTCTGCCATGTAAAATTCCAAAGACCCTCAATAGCCAATGTTTACATTTTGTGCTGAAGGGGGCGGGAGTTGGACTGGGGTCGTTAAACAAAGAAACAAAACAAAATATAGAATTCCAAATCCATTATTATCACCTATATTAAGTTCTTGTGTCGGTGTGTGCAGCCATGTTTTGAATGAATGGCGCGGGTCGAGGCGGGCAGGTGGGTTGGAGAGGCTGGTCAAGGAGGGAATGTATTGCCAACATGGAGATTGTGGAGAGGCGTGGGCCAACTGACCAACCCTGGTCAAACCCGGACATACACACAGGAGACCCACAGCGGGAATAAAACCCACCACCACCGCCAGTGCCAGGTTGTCTACTATGCCTTAGTGTGATACTTTATATATGCATGTATATGGGTATATATATGTATATACGTTTGTATTTGTATATATATATATGTATATATGTATATATGTATATATGTATATGTATATATGTGTATATGTATATATGTATATGTATATATATGTATAAATATGTATATATATGTATATATATGTATATATATATATGTATATATAAGTATAATATGTACATATGTTATATATGTATACGTGTACATAAATATGTAGAGGATATGCATATGTGTATATGTATATATGTATTTATATAATGTATCTATGCATATGTATATATGTGTTTACATATATACATATATGCATATATACACATATACAACATATATATGTGTATATATGTGTATATATATGTATACACATATGTATAGATATGTATGCATATACATAAATATAGATATGTATCTATATATGTTTATATTTATGTATACATGTGTATATGTACGTATATGTACATATATGTGTATATATATATATTATGTATATATTATACATATATATATATATATGTTTTTGCAGGCCCACGTGTGGCAATCTAGCCGGCAAACCCCTGAGGAGGGCCACATACATCAAATATAGCGTCATGTTATCACTCCACCACATGCACTCCTCTCCTCAACCCCCACCCCACCATACCCACCCCACCCCATCCCACCCCACCACACCTCACCACACCACACGACTCCACACCACACCACACTACACCCTACCCCACTCCACCATACCACACCACTTCACACCACATCACACCACACCACTCCACACCACATCACACCACACCACACCACTCCACACCACACCACATCACACCACACCACTCCACACTACATTCTATACACACCCCTCGGTTATTCTCACAGTACTACCCCGTCCATCCCCCTATCACCATACCCCTCACACTTCACACCTCACACCTCACACCTCACACCTCACATCTACAAGTTGTAGGTGGGTGGTGGTGGGTGGTGATGATGTTGAAGTACAACGCCGGTAGTGGTACCGGAATCGTTAAAGCGCGGGCTACGCGTGCGGGAGGAGATCGGAAGTTCGGTTCCCAGTCGAGTCAAACCAATGACTTATAAAATGGATACTTGTGGCTTCCTAGCCTGACGCTTGGCATTAATAGGATAGGCGAAACTCAGTGTCAGGATAATGTTTCTGAGTGGGATATTGGATCATGCATGATGCCGGCGTCCCGATTTCCCAGTGGGGCAGCACTATGCAGTCGCTATGAGTGTGCACTGTTACCAGTCTGTATGTACCCGTCCTGATATGACCTTAGATGTTGCCAGGACGTCAAACTCCAACAACCAAATCAACCCACTGCCGCGCCACGCTCACCACCACTACCACTACCAGCGTCACACAGCACCCACCCACTATCTGCACCCCTCATACCTTGTCTTCAGACAACCCCCCCCCCCCCCCCTCCCCCCAATGCCTCCCGGGTGCCCACTGGAGCCTCCAGATACGCATCGCACCCAGCATCATTTTCTCTTGGCTGACTCCGGTTCTGATTCGTGGCGTCGATAGAGGCAGGCGGGCCGCAGTGCCCATGTCTGTGGGGAACGCAGGTCGGGTTCGAGGAGCGGTTCATGTTCGGGGGAATGGGAATGATGGCAAAGCTAGGTGAGGGCGAGGAAGTGGTGTGAATGGGGGTGTGGGGAGTGGTGGAGTGTGTGTGTGTGGGGGGGGGCATTGGTAAGGATGGGGGTGTAGGGAGTGGTGGAGTGTGTGTGTGGGGGGGGGTATTGGTATGGATGGGGGTGTAGGGAGTGGTGGAGTGTGTGTGTGGGGGGTATTGGTATGGATGGGGGTATGGGGAATGGTGGAGTGTGTGTGGGGGGGGGGGGAGCATTGGTATGGATGGGGGTGTGGGGAGTGGTGGAGTGTGTGTGTGTGGGGAGCATTGGTAAGGATGGGGGTGTGGGGAGTGTGTGTGTGGGGGGGAGCATTGGTAAGGATGGGGGTGTAGGGAGTGGTGGAGTGGTGGAGTGTGTGTGTGGGGGGGGAGCATTGGTAAGGAGGGGGGTGTAGGGAGTGGTGGAGTGTGTGTGAGTGGGGGGGTATTGGTATGGATGGGGGTGTAGGGAGTGGTGGAGTGTGTGTGAGTGGGGGGGTATTGGTATGGATAGGGGTGTAGGGAGTGCTGGAGTGTGTGTGTGTGGGGAGCATTGGTATGGATGGGGGTGTGGGGAGTGGTGGAGTGTGTGTGTGGGGGGGTATTGGTATGGATGTGGGTATGGGGAATGGTGGAGTGTGTGTGGGGGTATTGGTATGGATGGGGGTGTGGGGAGTGGTGGAGTGTATGTGTGATGGCGAGCATTGGTATGGATAGGGGTATGGGGAGTGGTGGAGTGTGTGTGGCGGGGAATTGTTATCGATAGGGGTGTAGGGAGCTATGGAGTGTGTGTGGGGGAACATTGGTAAGGATGGTGGTGTAGGGAGTGGTGGGGTGTGTGTGTGGGGGGGGAGAATTAGTATGGATGGGGGTGTAGGGAGTGGTGGGCTGTGTGTGTGGGGGGAGCATTAGTGTGGACGGGGGTGTAGGGAGTGGTGGGGTGTGTGGGGGGGGGAGAATTAGTATGGATGGGGGTGTAGGGAGTGGTGGGCTGTGTGTGTGGGGGGAGCATTAGTGTGGATGGGGGTGTAGGGAGTGGTGGGGTGTGTGTGTGTGGGGGGGGGAGAATTAGTATGGATGGGTCGTCTAGGGAGTGGTGGGGTGTGAGTGTGTGGCGCATTGTGTGTGTGAGTGGGGGGGGGGGCATTGGTATGGAAGGGGGTGGGGAGTGGTGGAATGTGGTTGTGTGAGTGTTGGGAGCATTGGTAATAATGGGGTGTAGGGAGCGGTGGAGTGTGTGTGAGTGTGGGGGGGGGGGAGTATTGGTAAGGATGGGGATGTCGGGAGCGGTGGAGTGTATGAGTGGGGAGCATTGGTATGGATGCGACTGAGGGGAGTGGTAGACTGTGTGTGTGGGGGGGGGGGCATTGGTATGGATGGGGGAGTAGGGAGTCGTAGAGTGTGTGTGTATGGGGTGCGCGAGCGGTGGAGTGTGTGTGTGAGTGGGGGGAGTATTACTAAGGATGGGGGTGTCGGGAGCGGTGGAGTGTGTGTGTGTTTGGGGGGGGGGCATTGGTATGGATGGGGGGTGTAGGGAGCAGTGGAATGTGTGTGTGGGGGGGCATTGGTATGGATGGGGGTGCGTGGAGCGGTGGAGTGTGTGTGTGAGTGGGGGGGAATTGGTATAGAAGGGGGTGTGGGGAGTGGTGGAGTGTGTGAGTGGGGGGGGGGAGCATTGTTATGGATGGGGGTGAGTTGGGTCGGGGTGGGGTGTGAAGGGAACACATTCATGAGAAAGTGAGGATTGTGCGGTGGGGGGGGGGGCGGTTGGGATGGTTGGTCAGTTGTTGGAGTTTTACGTCCTGGCAACATCTGAGGTCGTATCAGGATGGGTACTGACTTGTGACAGTGCGCACTCATGGCGAATTTATAGTGCTGCCCTACTGGGAGACCAGGCTACCAGCACCATAACCTGATATCCTCCTCAGTCACTTTATCCTAACACTGAGCTAACCAGTCCTTGCCCTATCCTAATAATGCCGAGCGCCTGGCTAGCAAGCAATGCGCATATTAATTTGTAAGTCATTGGTTTGACTCGACCAGGGTTCGAACCGTCCAAGATCTAACAAAACTGGAGATGGACGCTCAACTGATTCGGCCATCCCGTCTGGTCAAGGCTGGGAGAGGAAGCAGTGGTGAGAATGGAGGTGTCGGGAGCGGTGGAGATAGAGGGGTGGGGGGGGGGGGTGACATTGGTAAGGATGGGGGTGGGTCGGGGACGGGGTGGGGTGTGAAGGGAAATCATTGATAAGAAAAGGGGTGTGGGGGTGTGGGTTGAGGGACAAATCTGGTAGCGATGTGAGGTGGGTGGGTGACATTGATAAGAAAGTGGGAGGAGGAGGGTGAGGGGACAATCTGAGAAGATGGGGATGTGGTGGGGAGGCTGAGGGTGAATGGAAAACACTGGTAGTGGTATGATCGGGGTGGGGTGGTAGATGAGGGGATGGTGAAAATGAGCGTGGATGGGAAGGATCAGTGAGGATGAGGAGGTGTTGGGAAGGATTAGTGAGGATGAGGAGGTGTTGGGAAGGATTAGTGAGGATGAGGAGGGGATGGGAAGGATTAGTGAGGATGAGGAGGTGTTAGGAAGGATTAGTGAGGATGAGGAGGTGTTGGGAAGGATTAGTTAGGATGAGGAGGTGTTGGGAAGGATTAGTGAGGATGAGGAGGTGTTGGGAAGGATTAGTGAGGATGAGGTGGGGATGGGAAGGATTAGTGAGGATGAGGAGGTGTTGGGAAGGATTAGTGAGGATGAGGAGGTGTTGGGAAGGATTAGTGAGGATGAGGAGGGGATGGGAAGGATTAGTGAGGATGAGGAGGGGTTGGGAAGGATTAGTGAGGATGAGGAGGTGTTAGGAAGGATTAGTGAGGATGAGGAGGTGTTGGGAAGGATTACTGAGGATGAGGAGGTGTTGGGAAAGATTAGTGAGGTTGAGGAGGTGTTGGGATGGATTAGTGAGGATGAGGAGGTGTTGGGAAGGATTAGTGAGGATGAGGAGGGGATGGGAAGGATTAGTGAGGATGAGGTGGGGATAGGAAGGATTAGTGAGGATGAGGAGGTGTTGGGAAGGATTAGTGAGGATGAGGAGGGGATGGGAAGGATTAGTGAGGATGAGGAGGTGTTGGGAAGGATTAGTGAGGATGAGGAGGTTGTTGGGAAGGATTAGTTAGGATGAGAGGAGGTTTGGGAAGGATTAGTGAGGATGAGGAGGTGATGGGAAGGATTAAGTGGAGGATGATGAGGGGAGTGGGAAGGATTAGTGAGGATGAGGAGGTGATTGGGAAGGATTAGTGAGGATGAGGAGGTGTTGGGGAAGAGATTAGTGAGGATGAGGAGGGGATGGGAAGGATTAGTGAGGATGAGGAGGGGTTTGGGAAGGATTATGTGAGGATGAGGAGGTGTTAGGAAGGATTAGTGAGGATGAGGAGGTGTTGGGAAGGATTAGTGAGGATGAGGAGGTGTTGGGAAAAGATTAGTGAGGTTGAGGAGGTGTTGGGACGGATTAGTGAGGATGAGGAGGTGTTGGGAAGGATTAGTGAGGATGAGGAGGGGATGGGAAGGATTAGTGGGGATGAGGAGGTGTTGGGAATGATTAGTGAGGATGAGCAGGGGATGGGAAGGATTAGTGAGGATGAAGAGGGATGGGAAGGATTAGTGAGGATGAAGAGGGATGGGAAGGATTAGTGAGGATGAGGAGGGGGTGGGAAGGATTAGTGAGGATGAGGAGGGGATGGGAAGGATTAGTGAGGATGAGGAGGTGTTGGGAAGGATTAGTGAGGATGTGGAGGTGTTGGTAAGGATTTGTGAAAATTGAAGGCGGTGTGAATTTGGTGAAGATTTGTGGCGGGTCGGTTATGAAAGATGTAAGAGTAGGTAAATGAGGGCCTGGCTGAGATACTGGAACATAGAAGAGGAGTGGAGTTTAGGTGGTGGGATTGAAAATGGGGGAAATGAACAGTACACTTTATGTGGAAAGTCGTGGATTCAACCATCCGGCCTAAAAGAACAATATCCATGTTTCTGGCTGCAGGCGAACATTTTTGTTGGTTGGTAGGTAATTTTTGTGGTTAACATTTTTGTTTGTTTTTTAAATTGTCACGATTATCATTTCAGTATTATTAGTATTACTAGACCATGCTGGCATATTAAATTTAAAGCAAGTGTTCCAACAATAGATCTTCCCTCTGTCAAACTGTATTGATACTACTATCACTTTTGAGTTCAACGGGACCAAATAAAAGTGAGATTTCTTTTTCTCAGAGCTGAAAAAAAAAGAATCGAGTCGAGGGGTTCTAACAGGGTTGGTCGGCAACCGGAAACATCAATATCTATTTTTAGGCCTCCAGCCTACATAAACCAACAACTTTCAACTTTAAAACTTATTGTTACCTTGCATGGAACTTGCAATTACTAGGATAGTACAGGGACTGGTTAGCTCAGTGTATGCATGGGATTGAATGGCATTATGGGGATATATAAATATAAGGTATCATGTGTAAGAAGTCGGGAGTCATCCTGTTATGGCTTCAGATACATAAGATTTCTTTTATTTGGGTTTGACGTCCTAGCAGCATTTTGGGTCACATCAGGACGGGTACCGGCTGGTGACAGTGCATACTCATGGTAACTTTATAGTGCTGTATCACTGTGACCATCACCCAATACCCCACTCAGTCACATTATCCCGATATTGAAACAACCAGTCCTTGCCCTATAATAATACCGAGTGCCAGACTAGGTAGCGACACCTATCAACTTTGTAAGTCATTGGTTTGACTCGGCTGGGACTCCACATGGGAAGCCTACCATCGCTCTTATCAATTCGGCCATACCGTCAGGACCAGGTCTTAGATGCTGCTAGGACTCAAAGCCCCAACCACTCAATCCCCTATTTGCAGGGACCAGTTGCTGAGTCAATCCTGGATGTTACTTTTCCATACTTGGTTGATTGGTTCTTGGAGCTTTGCGTCCTGACAACATCTAAGGTCATATTAGGATGGGTACTGACTTGTGACAGTGTGCAATCATGGTGAAAAACCAGACTATATGTACCTGATATCCCGCTGTCACATTATCCTGACACTGAGCCAACCATTCCTTGCCCTATCCTAATAATGTTAAGCACCTGGATAGGAAGCGACAAGCATAAATTTGTATGTCATTGGTTTGACTCGACCGGGGTTCACACCCTTTCAATTTCCCATGATCTACCAAAAGGGGGGGACAGACGCTCAACTAATTCGGTCACCCCATATTCAATACTGCATTATCACCACATCGCCCCCCCCCCCCCCACCTTCATTTTCGCCGATATCAACAAATCGTTGAAATTGAACCTGAAAAATGAAATCCTCTATCCGTGGGATTCAAGTCACATTATCAGCTGGTGTAAGGCGCCCTTTAGCCAAGGAACAGGACAAATAGTGGAATGGAAAAGAGGAGCGATGAGGCCCCAGGGGACAGGAGTAGACGAGCGGACGGTGTAAAGGCGCGACAGGAGGGATGAGGGAAGCGGATAGAAGAGGGATGGGGGTGAATGCAGACAGACAGCTACACACAGACGGACAGCTACACACAGACAGACAGCTACACACAGACGGACATCTACACACAGACAGACAGCTACATGCAGACAGACAGCTACATGCAGACGGACAGCTACACACAGATGAACAGTTACATGCAGACGGATAGCTACACACAGATGGACAGCTACACACAGACGAACAGTTACATGCAGACGGACAGCTGCACACAGATGGACAGCTACACACAGACAAGCAGTTACATGCAGACGGACAGCTACATGCAGATGGACAGTTACATGCAGACGGACAGCTACACGCAGACAGACAGCTACACACAGACGGACATCTGCACCCAGACGGACAGCTGCATGCAGACAGACAGCTACACACAGATGGACAGCTACACACATATGGACAGCTACACGCAGACGGAGTGCTGCACGCAGACAGACAGTTGCACACGGACAGACAGCTACACACAGACAGACAACTACACACAGACAGACAGCTACATGCACACAGGCAGCTACACACAGACAGACAGCTACACGCAGATGGACAGCTGCATGCAAATGGGTAGCTACACGCAGATGGACATCTACACGCAGACGGACAGCTACATGCAGATGGACAGCTACATGCAGACAGACAGCTGCACACAGATGGACAGCTACATGCAGACAGACAGTTACTCACAGACGGACAGCTGCACACAGATGGACAGCTACATGCAGACGGACAGCTGCACGCAGACGGACAGCTACACACAGACGGACAGCTACACGCAGACAGACAGCTACACACAGATGGACATCTACACGCAGACGGACAGCTACATGCAGACGGACAGCTACATGCAGACGGACAGCTACACGCAGACGGAAAGCTACATGCAGATGGACAGCTACATGCAGACGGACAGCTACATGCAGACGGACTGCTACACGCAGACGGACAGGGGGAGGTAAGGGAATATATGTGAGGCGAGGCGACGAGAGGGGGCTTCATGAGGGAGGAGGACGCGGCAAAGGCGCGGGGTGTGAGGGGTGGGGGTGGGAGGGGTGGGAGGGGTGGGAGGGGTGGGAGGGGTGGGAGGGGTGGGAGGGTGGGAGGGGTGGGAGGGGTGGGAGGGGTGGGAGGGGTGGGAGGGGTGCGTGTGGGTGTGGGTGTGGGTGGGTGGAGTGGAGGAGGGGAAAGGCGCGGGGTGTGAGGGGGGTGGGGGTGGGGATTGGGAGGGGTGTGAGGGGTGGGGTTTGGGGTGGGCTGGGACGGGTGGGACTGGGAGGACTGCGAGGGGGGAGTGGAGGAGGAGGAGGGAGGAGGGAGGAGGGAGGAGGACGGGGCAAAGGCGCGGGGTGCCAGGGGTGGGGTGGGTGCGGTGTGGTGGGGGGTGTGAGGGTGGGTGGAGGAGGCATATGCTTGCTCAATCATTTGCTGAACATTTTCACCAATGTTTGAGTCCTTAGTGTTGCGAATAGCAATTGCAATCTCTAACCGTATGGGTTATTAGCGCTGTGTTTGTTTATAAATTATAGTAGGAAGTAGTAGATAGTTGAAGTAGCGAACATAATGAGGTGGGGAGGGAGGCGGATTGAAGGTGGGCTGCGTGCGGGCTGCGTGCGGGCTGGAGGCGGGCTGGAGGCGGGCTGGAGACGGGGTGAGTGCGGGGTGGAGGCGGGCTGGAGACGGGGTGAGTGCGGGCTGGAGGCGGGCTGGAGGCGGGCTGGAGGCGGGCTGGAGGCGGGCTGGGTCGGGCTGGAGGCGGGCTGGGTGCGGGCTGGGTGCGGGGTGGAGGCGGGCTGGGTGTGGGGTGGAGGCGGGTTGGAGACGGGGTGAGTGCGGGCTGGAGGCGGGCTGGAGGTGGGCTGGAGGCGGGCTGGAGGCGGGCTGAATGTGGGCTGGAGGCGGGCTGGAAGCGGGTGGAGGAGGGGTGGAGGCGGGCGGGGTGGGCTTGGAGGCGGGTGGAGGCGGGCTGGCGGTGGGTGGAGGCGGGCTGGAGGTGGGCTGGAGGCGGGCTGAATGTGGGCTGGAGGCGGGTGGAAGGGGTGGAGGCGGGTTGGAGGCGGGCTGGAGGTGGCGGTGGGGGCTGGAGGCGGCTGGAGGCGGGCAGGAGGCGGGCTGGAGGCGGGCAGGAGGCGGGCTGGGGGCGGGCAGGGGGCGGCTGGAGACGGGCTGGAGGCGGGGTGGAGACGGGCTGGAGTGCGGACTGGAGGCGGGGTGGAGGTGGGGTGGAGGCGGGCTGGAGGCGGGGTGGAGGGGTGGAGGCGGGCTGGAGGCGGGCTGAAGATGGGCTGGAGGCGGGCTGGAGGCGGGCTGGAGGCGGGCTGGAGGCGGGGTGGAGGCGGGGTGGAGGCGGGCTGGAGGCGGGCTGGGTGCGGGCTGGAGGCGGGCTGGAGGCGGGCTGGGTGCGGGCTGGAGGCGGGCGTGGGTGCGGGCTGGAGGCGGGCTGAGTGGCTTCTACCCGGGAGACGGGCGCGTGTGGAGGAGGGTGGAGGTGGTGCTAGTACCACGGGGTGAGTGTGGTCGGGGCAGGTCTGTCGGGGCCGGGTGATCGGTCTTTTGGATCTCTTTACTGCGGGGTTTCTCCGGGGAGTTGGCTCGCCTGCATACTGCCCCTGACCTCGGCTAATATACTGCTTGTACCCACTGGATTAATATCGTCCTATCGGGGTGTGGGGGGAGGGAGGAGGAGGGCATGTGTGGGGGGGTGGGGGGTGGGGGTGGGGGTGGGGGTGGGGAGGAGGGCGGACAAGTGTGTGGGGGTGGGTGGGGGAGGCGGGCATGTGTGGGGGTGGGGTGGGGGCTGAGGTGGACATGTGTGTGTGTGGGTGGGTGAGGGTGGGGGCAGGATACGGGCAGGTGTGTGTGTGGGGGGTGGGGGGTAAGTTGGGGGGGTTTGGTGCGGTGCCAGAGGCTGTGTGTGATGGGATGTGGGATGTGGGATGTGGGATGTGGGATGTGGGATGTGCGTGGCGAGGTCAGGGTTCGACTGGTGTGTGGCATCAGAATCGGGGAGAGCAGGGTGGCATTAGGCGAGGTGAATGCACTCAGATGGGCGAGGTTGTGTCGGGTCGGGGCGTGCCCCCGGTGGGACAGGCGGGGCGGGGGGCGGGGTGGCGGGGGGGGGCCGGCATGCGGGGGCGCGGCGAGGGGCGGGGCGGGGTGGCGCGGGGAGGGCGGGGCGGGGCGGCGGGCGGGCGGTGGCGGGGGGGCGGGGCGGGGCGGGGCGGGGCGGGGGGGCGGGGCGGCGGGGCGGGGCGGGGGGCGGGGCGGCGGGCGGGGCGGGCGGGCGGGGGACACAGAGTGGAGGCACGAGGGCGGGCGCGGGGGGCGTCGGCGGGCGGGGCGGGGCGGGGCGGGGCGGGGCGGGGCGGGGCGGGGCGGGGCGGGGCGGGGCGGGGCGGGGCGGGGCGGGGCGGGGCGGGGCGGGGCGAGATGGAGTGGGATAAGAGGCAGGGTTTGGTGAGAACATTAGTGTGGGTTATGTGGGGTGGTAGCGGCCCAGTGGTGGTCGAAGAGCCTCAGCTTAACGAATGACCGGCTTCTTTTTTTTGTGTGATGGGTGTATTTATGCTGCCCATAACGGTTAAGTCTAATGACTTGTTTTTGCCGCTAAACAGTAATAGTCTTGCGACTCCCCTTCTTTTTATCACTTTCAGTTGTTGTGTAGCTAACTACTGCATGCATTCTTTCTCTGTTTGTAAGGATTCTCCCACATCCCCCAAACCTCTGTGAGATTGTTCATTCTACAATCAGATTAATGTTTGGTTACCAATAGTTAATTTCTCTGAATGTCTTCACCTTGCTGTGTTAGTGATCATTAGGTTTTGATTTTAAGTTTAAAGTTTACCTTTTGTATGTATCATACCTAGCATCTATACCCTCTAAAACTTTGCTTGAATTATCAGTGTATTTTCTATTTATTTATTTATTTATCTATCTTTCTTTTCTTTTTTAATTCATTTTATTTGTTGTTGTCATTAGTCTAGCAGTGCATTTAGCTCTCTTTTGATTAATGTTTTATATGTTTCTATTGTCCCTGTACTTCTTTCTTCTACTCCCAGTGTATTCCATTCCCTTGCCTTCATGTACTCGGTACTCCTCTCATATGATCTGTTTTTGGCTCTGTTTATTATCAGTATGGGGCCATCACTACCTCTTGTTGCCTTTTTTGTTACCGGCACCCTCCCAGTCTTCCTTGTTTCCCTGAATGCCTCTATTTTGAGATGTATTTTTCTCCTGCGATTTAGTGTGTTGACTCTTGCTTTCCCATGGAGATCATCAGTTGGGTGACTATGTTCCACCTTCAGACATATCTTAAGTGCTCTATTTTATAGTCTTTCTAGTTTATCTTTGTTACCCCCCATATATATTACATCACCATAGTCGAAGTATGGTAGTATCATACCTTTATAGATTTTAATAGCCTTATTTGTAGTTTGGTATTTTCTGGTATTTGCTAATATCCAGATTTTGTGGTTCGCCTTCTTGATAACTTCTTTTATGTTATCATTGTAGTTTAGTGTCCTATCAAGATTAATCCCTAGATATCTGTAGTTGGTCTGATAATCAAGGACTTTTCCTCCCAAAATTATTGGCTCCTCATTGCCATAGTTAATTTTCCCACCGCCCAACACTAGGACCTCCAACTTCTTGTGGTTTATGGAAATCTTGTTGGCGTTACACCAGTTATCTAAAGCTACTAGTTTCTCATTTAGCTTATCTCTGGTCTCTTTTCTGCTATTGCTTGTTGTGTATATCACGGTGTCATCAGCATATAGATGGAATTTGATTCCCTCCAAGGATTTCTCGAGATCATTGATATAAATGATGAAGAGGACCTTGAGGGACTCCACAGGCTACCTGTATACTTTCTGATATTTTTCCATTTACTTTTGTTCTCTGACTTCTCTCACTGATGTAATTCCTTATCCAGTCTAGTGTTCTTCCTCTTATTCCTACTCTTTCTAGCATTTTTTATCACTATGACATGATTCACTGTATCAAATGCCTTCCTAAAATCTATGAATGTGGCAGTTGTTGGTTCACCTTCATTCATACCTCTCAGTATGTCATTTGTTAGATTGGATATAGTTTTTGTTGTGGAGAATCCCTTTCTGAACCCTCCCTGTTTGTCTTTTAGTATTTGCTCACTATCTAGATGTTTCATTATGTGCTTGTACATTAATTTCTCTATCAGCTTGCCTGGCAGAGGTAGGAGTGATATGGGGCGGGAGTTGCTTCCAGGCCGTTGGAAAAATACCCATCTCAAATGAAATATTGATTAAGTCACATGTAACATTTGGTATGGCTAACATAGCATCTTTAATTATTCTGGCTTGTAGCTCCTGTATTCCTGATGACTTTCCTAGATCTATTCTCTTAACTAGTCTAATCACTTCATTCTCTCTTACTCTTGCTGTCTCTGTACTATTTTCAACAGCATCACCTATGTTTTCCCAGCTTTCTCTGAATTGTTCTGCTGACTTTGCTCCTATCTCTGTGAAGTGTTTATTTAGTCTATCTGGTGCTCTCTCATTGGATACGGTGTTCCCTTCTCTTCTGCTTTAGTTGATGATACACTCCTTAAGACGGGTGTGTTTTAGGTCACGTTCTAGTTCTAGTGGATACCACCAGGAGTGGGTGTCCAGATCCCCAGTGGAAGCACTGAGCCGGTCAGTGGGGCTTCTGATGCAGGAGATCTGGAGGAAGCCCTAGAGCTGTGATTTAGGGTTGGTGGCTACTTAGTACCAAAGACAATGTAGGACAAGACGCACCACTCAGCGCTTTCCCGTGAGATACAGCAAACATGGTCCCTTAGCCCCAGCCTGTCTGCAATGCACCTTGTTTGCCACGGAATGGGGCCACTGCTTGATTATTTCAGAAATTGCTGTGAAAACATCACATTTTTTAAAACCAAAGCAATAATCTACATTTGATTCATTCCTCATTTCTAATTTAGATACTGGTGTATTTTTATTAAGGATTTGTCGCCACATAGAAGGGAATATTGAGGCAATTTAATTGAGCCTGTTACTGCGGAAGCCTATGGCGTTCTTGCCAAGATTAATTTTGGTATTTTCACACTTCAAATATCTCAAAAGTTAGCCATTTAAATAAAAGTTTGTTCAGTTTGACATAAATTATTTTAAATGGCTAACTTTTGAGATATTTTAAGCACAAAGATGCAACATTAAAAAGGTGGTCGGTTATGGAGGTTTTAATGTATATACATGAAGAAAAATTCCTCCAGTGTGTGTGGTGCGAGGGGGGCCATCCGTACACAGCTCCCAACAGCATGGGGGGGGGGGGCACTCCACCAATGTTCTCTGTGGCGGAGTGGTTAGAGTGTCTGACTTTTTTCTAGGTCAGACTCCTAATCTGAGGGTCGGCGGTTCGATTCCCCGTGCCCCCAGCTCTGCCAATTTGGATTTCCACCGCTGTGTATAACTTACAGCATCATCAAAGGCCGGTTGCTCTCATACCATGTCTATGTGGTGTGGGAGGTTAAAAATCCCTTGGGTCGGTAAAAGTGTAGTCTCGGGCTTTCTATCGACCAGCAGTGGAATGAGGAAGACCAGTCGTCTATGACTGAAATTTCCCCTGCTTAAACAACTAATGGACCCCAACAAAAATGCGCCAATGGAGGAAGTAGCAAAGTATATATGTTCCTTAGCATTTATACTTGTATAATGCGTTATGCATCACATCAATTGCTATTTTCCATACTGAAATACATCTGAATTAGAATACTCGCTTTGGGTACTTCTGATTGTCATTTTCGACATGGTCACTTTGGACCTGGTCACTATTGACGGATTGCTTATTTATGTAGTCCTCGTTGATATAGTTCCTATTAGCACAGTCACCATTGCGATAGTTTATATTGACATCTTTCTCATTGACACTGGCACTATTGGCAAAGTCTATATTGCCATAATCCTTATTGACATAAGCCCTATTGACACACAGTCTGGATTGACATTGACAGTTGACAGTCTCTATTGGTCTAATCCATATCCATCCCTATTGCATCAGTGTAGGACTTGCACACTGCACCTGTTCTAAATGTCTACCGCAAAATATGGTTGGTTGATTATTGGGGTTTTACATCCTGGCAACATCTAAGGGCATATCAGGACGTGTACCGACTTGTGACAGTGCACACTCATGGTAACTTTATAGTGCCGCCCCACTGGGAAATCAGGTCACCAGCACCATGACCCGATATCCCACTCAGTCACATTATCCTGACACTGAGCTAACAAACCAGTCCTTGCACTATCCTATTATTGCCGAGCGACTATTTACAGTTGTTATTGTCAAGCATTAGATCTATTTACTTATATAATAATGGAAGGTCTGGAGTTCAGTTCTCGGTAGAGTCAAACCAATGACTTTATAATTGATACTTGTCGCTTCCTAGCCAGGCGCTTGGCATTAATAGGATAGGGCAAGGATTGGTTATCTCAGTGTCAGGATAATGTGACTGAGTGCAATATCGGGTCATGACGCTGGCAGCCTGCTTTCCCAGTGGGGCAGCACTATAACGTCACCATGAGTGCGCACTGTCACAAGTTGATGCCCGTCATGATATTACCTTAGATGTTGCTAGGACGTAAAACAACAACAAACAAAAACAAACATATAAATCGGAGCTCATTGCCATTCCTAGCGGAGACAATGCCAGTACTGGTTCCACCATACCAGTTTGTTTGTTGTTGTCTTACGTCCTAGCAACATCTAAGGTCACATCAGGACGGTCCACCATACCATATCTACGCGCATCACATATTGCGCAGAGCTAAGTCTGTTTCACGTGGTAAACATCGTGTCTGCAGACACACCACATCTCTACAATCCACCTGACCGACGAGAGCCGTTAATCTGCTAGCTGAAAACATCACATGTACATAGCTAAATCAGCACATCTCCACCCGGACGCGAGCCCGGTGGCGCCACCACGCGCCATTCGCAGACACCACACGGCCTCGTTCAATAGACGGGATCACGGTTCCGACTGCGCATGCGCTGAAAACGGCCTTGGCAGCAAAGGAAATGCGAATGGCCATTGAGTTTGTCGATAACCATAGGGAAAAACTTCGATTTTATTCAAAATGAATAGAAATACATTAACAATTTGGCATAAACATGTATGCACAGATGCAATATAATGGGATGGCCGAATGAGTTAGAGCATCCATCTCCCATGTTTGGTAGATCGTGGGGTTGTGGGTTCGAACCCTGGTCGAGTCAAACCAATGACTTAAAAATTGATACTTGTCGCTTCCCAGCCAGGTGCTCGGCATTATTAGGATAGGGCAAGGAGCAGTGGAATGAGGAAGACCAATCGTCCACGATTGAAATTTCCCCTGCTTAAACAACTAATGGGACCAAAAAAATAGCTAAGACAAAACTAGCCATGGTTAAACATTTTGAGCTAAGAAACATTCAATTCCACACAAAACAATCAGTGATATTCACATCACCATTATTAATTCTTGTTCTAAATATTAAGATGCCAAATGTGTCAACATACACTTGTTTCAGAGAAATATAATATCTGATTAACCCTACTCATTTTCTAGTTCTACATATGTCATTAACCATAGGATATAAATATAAACATTAATAAAATAAGTAAAACTGACTCTGGCTATGGCTCTAACACTAATCTGAGTGCCCAGATTTGTCTATATCTAAATGCACATGGCAAAAGATGTGCATATTATATTGATGTAAATGCAATGCTGGATAAAAGATTAATTTATTATATACATTTATTTAGTTGGTATTCTATGTTTCAAACAAGAGCTGAGATGAGCTGAAACTAGTACATTTCATAGCTGCACCCATGGTATTAGCATGTGGCATGTGCTTCTCGCGGATTTGTTTTGCTCTGACGCATCCCACAATGCACCGCGCCGCTGGAACGGTGATGTAGTCTATTCCGTCTAGAACGAGACGAGGCCGAGATCTGGACGCAGGCTACACAGTCCCAGGCAGTTGGTTGGTTATTGGTACGTCCTTGCAACATCTAAGCTCATATCAGGATGGGTATCAACTTGTGACAGTGTGTACTCGTTGTGATTTTTACAGTGCTGCCCCACTGGGAGATCAGGCCGCAGGCACCATGACCTGATATCCCACTCAATCACATTATCCTGACACTGAGCCAACCAGTCCTTGTCCTATCCTAATAATACTGAGCCCCTGGCTAGGAAGCGACAAGTATAATTTTTTAAGTTATTAGTTTTACTCGACTAGGGTTCAAACCTGTGGGTTCGAATCCCACGATCTATCAAAAGGGGAGACGGACGCTCAACTCATTCGGCCATTCTCCTTGGTAGAGGTCATCACCAGAACGAGTAGCGACCTGTCAGAGTGTGCACTCATGGCGACTTGATAATGCTGGTCCATTCGGATATTCATGCGCTGGAACCATGATCTAATATCTCACTCAGTCACATTATAATACATTGCCACTATTCTAATAATTGCGCCTAACCCAGTCGGCCGTCGGCTGTTCGGTTAGCAATTCATTGACTCCTCCCCACTTCACTATGCCGAGTCAAACCAATGACTTATAAATAAAATTGAGACTTGTCGCTACCTAGCCTGCCACTCGCCATTAATAGGATAGGACAAAGACTAGCTAGCACAGTATGAGGATAATATGACTGTGTGTGATATCGGGTCATGGTGATGGTGGCCTGGTCTCACAGTGAGGCAGCACTATAAAGTCGCCATGAGTGTGCACTATCACAAGTCGGTACCGATGTTGATATGATATTAGCTGCTGCTAGGACGGAAAACAACAAAACACACCGCCTGTTCAAACTGAAGTCACGTGTCTCTTTTATTTAACCAGGGTGAAAGATCTCCGCGATTTCGCGGATTTCCGCGATTTTTGATATTTACCGATAACGTTAAACAAAATGCCATGTAATCTGGATGTATATTACAACAATTGGGTTCGAATCCTGTTCTTATATAACCTTAGATGTTGGTAGAAGAGAAAACCCAAGCTAGGATAAGTTAGATATGGGCGATAATATAGGCACAACAAGGATACAGTAAAACCTCTCTAAATCGACCGACCATGACCATGGGACCGACTCTAAGTGGTCCATTTAGGGAAGTGGTCGGTTTAGAGAGTTAGAATATCATTACAATGGTATTGTCGGAACCCAAATAAAGCGATCCATATAGGGGAGTGGTCGATCTGTGGAGGGGTCGGTATACAGAGGTTTTACTGTAGTTGAAAACTAACTTCTGTTATTTCTCTGCGATTCCCTGACAGTGCTGATCCGATGAGGAAAAATGCACATTTTCGTGGATATTCACTGTCGGTGTCTTGTCATGATTTCCGTGATTTTTGCTGGAGACCACTTTCATCCCTGATTTTATGAAAGTGGTTGCAACCACACCCACACCCTCACACCCACCCACACATACCCACACCCACCCCACACACACCCACGCGCACATACCCACCCACCACCCATACACCTACATTATCAACACTATGCCAAATCAGATTACAGAGGCATTATGCCTATGTCGCAGTTTCCGCCGTCCGCCAGTTTCCGTGGTACGCATCACCTCTGCGCATGCGTCAAATTCGAACAGCATCGTCAGTTACCTTATAAATCTAATATAATGTTTTTGGTAAAGATGTTTTCTATATGTGTACCAAGCGATTTGTTTCTAGGTGGTGTGGTTTTAGAGATATTTCACTTTTTCTGTATTTTCTGTATGAAGATTGCTCACGACCATTGACAATGCCTTGAGTTTGACGGTACTTGCAGTGCAAAACATTAGTTTTATTCAAAATTAATAGAAATCAAGAACCCTAACCTTATAAATTTAATATAATCTTCTTAGTAAAGATGTTTTCTATATGTGTACCAAGCGATTTGTTTCTAGGTGGTGTGGTTTTAGAGCTATTTCACTTTTTCGTATGAAGATTGCTCACGGCCATTGACAATGCATTTGAGTGTATGCATACCGCGGAAACTGGCGGACGGCAGAAACTGCGACACCGGCTCAGACTGTCTGCCTTGACGTCATTGCGGGTAGCCCAGGGAAGATAGCCATCTTGATGCAGACAAGGACGGGAAGTGTAGGGAGGAGGGAGATAGTAAAGGGTTTAGAAGTCGAAATGAAGGGCGTGGAGTGGGTGTGTGGGTGTGTGTGGGTGTGTGTGGGGGGGGGGGTGGCTGCATATGCACATACGTGAGAGAACTTTGGAGATATAGAACAATTGGTGCTGATGGAAACAAAGGCATAAAAATAAACAAATCAATGAACATAACACAAACAACGGGACATTTGTGAGCATAACTACATCCGTCCGCCTCAAATCTGAGTGGTTATTGGACAAATTGCTTAGATTTAATCTATTTCATTGGACTGCGCATGTCACAATCTGGTATTTCCAATATAATGTGATTGCTTGGTGAGTTTTTCTCAGACAAGGTGATTGCTTGTATTTTCTAGGATGCACATGTAACATGCTCACCACCCAATCCGGATATACATATACAGTAAAACCTCTCTAACTGACCACCTCCACAGATCGACCACTCCCCTATATCGATCGCTTTATTTTGGGTCCAAAACGATCGACCGTACAATACCATTGTAACGTTAAGAAAACTCCCTAAATCGACCTCCTCCCATGGTCGGTCGATTTAGAGAAGTTTTACTGTATATATGTATCATATAATATATATAATTGATTCATGCATGTATATTTATATATAATTATTTCCTACAAGATGGAAGGACAGACAAACAAGGTAGTGGGATGGAAAACTGTATTCTCTGGAAAGAGGTAAAGGCCCTATTGCCAGTAAACAAAAGTTTTTTTTAAGCGAGTGGTACAGGCAAGAGGCTGAGTCGTGACAGCTGAATAGGCCAGGCAACAGAACCAGGCAAGGCAGAGAGCCTGTCCATTCACCTGAGTTGTTACGTGTCAATAGTTGTGAGATGTCCAGACACGGTGCAAGCAGAGGCACCATTAAAGGATAATCAGTTTACGGATAAATATACTTGTATAATGCTTATAATAGGGTTTTCTCAGGGAGTAAATGAAGTGTACCATGCCACTTTTGACAAGGTACCTCACTTATTACTATGCCTGGCTTTGCCCACTTTGAAGCCGGACCTGAAAACCTACGGTGTGACTTAAAGGTGCACAATCAGATGAAACCATTCAATTTTCAAAACCAAACCAAATATTTAGATTTTATTGCATATATCTAACTTAGATACTGGCGCACGTAGTAAACCTTTGTTGCCGCATAGTTGGGGATACTGAAGCAATTTAATAGAACCTGCAACTGCAGAAGCCTATGGTGTCAGAGTTTTTGCATGTTTGCCAAAATTAAGTTGCCCTGTTTACACTTCAAATACCTCAAAAGTTAGCCATTTAATTTAAAATAAAATACTTCATGCTAAAGTATGGTAGATCTTAGCGATCATCCTAATATATTTATTTATCTCAGAAAATGACAGAAACTCAAAACCATCTGACTAGGAAACTGTAATATTTGCTAGTGGACATAATAGAGAAAAGAGTGGATGTCGGGAATGATAAGGCAGTTGGAGTAGACCTATATTGTTTCAAGCTAAAGTATGGTAGATCTTAGCGATCAACGTAATATATTTATCTCAGAAAATGACAGAAACTCAAAACCACTGGACGAGGAAACTGTAATATTTGCTAGTGGACATGATAGAGAAAAGAGTGGATGCCGGGAATGATAAGGCAGTTGGAGTAGACCTATATTGCTAGAATAAGCCAGGTGCAAAGTGAAGATCGATTACTGCTACACTGGTGGTGGTACACGGTGAAAAGAGTGTGGAGATTTAGAGAGGAAGAACACATGCAGCCGCAAGGAGGGTAATTATTCACATATGTTTTCTCTCTCTTGAAATATGGATTGTGGTGGGAAAAGGTTACATAGAACATGTGACTAGGGTAGCGATAGGGAGGGGCTGAATGGGCAGGGCAGTAGGTGTGGAATTGGTGGACATGCCATGATTACAAGTGTCCATATAAATATATATATATTTATATATATATATATATATACATATACGTATATATTTGTATATATACATATATATGTATATACATATATATGTATATATATATTATATATATATACAGATATATATATATATATATATATATATGTATGTGGCGTCATCGTCGGAGCTGAGGTTGAGTAGGTTGGAGCAGTCGATTACAAGTCCGATGCTCCACCACCCGATTATGGGTGGGTGGGAGGAGCGAGTATGGAATTCCGGGTTATTATACTAGTATAATTCTTATACAGCATATATATATAATATATGTGATGTATAACGAAATATGCGAGTATAAAGATGCATAAGGGAATTATTATCATTATTAGTATAGTTATACTCCGTAAGACCCAACCCTGTACCGTGGCGCCACCTGCAGCCTTCTTGCCTCCCCCGGATGTAGACCAGTGTCAGTCGCACCGGAGGGTTTTATAGGTTGGTTGGTTATTAGAATTTTGCATCCTGGCAACATCTAAGGTCATATTAGGACGATATTTAGAGATATATAGGGATATATATATATATATATAGGTAGATATATAAGGATATATGCTTCCGACCGAGTGGTGAATCGCGCCCCGAGAAGAGGTGTGGGCGAGGTGCATGCCGGTCACCCCCCCCCCCCCCCCCACACACACACATTAGGGGGGGGGGGCATTATAGAGCTTATTACATGTGATAAAGGGTTTATCACTCTCCATCTACATATATATATATATATATATATATATATATATATGAAGAGTTCAGGCCCAAAATCACGTAAACGCCAATCTAAAAATGGAGATAAACATTGGAATCAAACCTACAATAAGGTTATTTCTTGTATTCCTATTTTTTTTGTTCATTCTCCATATCGATATGATCAAATGAAAAGTGGAATTAGTGAGAATTAAAATTATTTTCTAGCAAAAATCTGTTTTATATGCTACTGTTTAGGATTGGTGTTTACGTGGTTTTGCACCTGAACTCTTCATATATATATATATATATATATATATATATGTGTGTCTGTGTGTGTGGCATGTAGGTGTGTGAGTATATATGTAGGGTAAAGACACGAGAACAGATGTGATAACCACCGTGAGAAAAAGGGGAACACAAGACAGAAGGGGCTGCCGGGGCATGCGCGATTTGGGAGGCTTTGACTTTGAGAGTCTGGAGAGGAGAGCAAGTTGGCGCGGGTGGCTGGGATAAGCTGATAACGTTCGTGGGAATCTGGTCAAGGCGTGTGGCCGACGGGGTTGGAGGAGGGCGGTGGGTCGGGGGTGGGGGTGGCCCCAGGACCCGCGTTATTAACATCTCGCCGATCAGTAACGCACAATATACCTGCGGTACTAACACACTATTCGACACCCCACCCCCTGGTGTTTATTACCCACCAATAAACAACCCCGCGCATGCGTCAATGCGCAATGCCAGCAATTCGGCGATCTTAACTTAGTACCACTGATGTAATCGAATAATGTTAATTTTTCTTCTTGAGTTTTCTGGTTTTTTTTTAATTAACAGAAGGATATGTGACAAAGAAGCATTTGTTCCACTCAGAATCCAGATTCCTGGCCATGCCAAAGGCCTAGTCATCGTTTCACTAACAAATGATGCCACACAAGTTAGTATCTTTTAAGCCACATATCCATCACATACCCATCACATATCATTGCAATGCTTTCATATATATCTGCATTCATATATATATATATATATATAAATATATATATATATATATATGTACTATATAATTTATTATGTGGATATAAATAATGGCAGCTCCTTAATGTTTCTCTCTAACCACCTCAACTTCCATTTTATTCACTGAGGAGCGGGCATTCTCTCCTACCCCGCCTCCTAATCCTATACGGCATGAACAAATTGTCACTCTGCTCACTTTCAAAATAAAGATGGCGGCCATCTCTATATATATACACACATGGTGGAGGCCGGACGATTGTCGATAAAGAAAAAAAATCTTCCGATGCGAGTGATGTTTTCTGGGTATACAGGTACCGCGGAGCGCCGGAGGTGGCGGCACCAGTCATGACACATGAAGGAGGCAGTACAGTGTATAGTGTAATAATAATAATAAGGAAATAATTCCCTTCTGTGCCTTTATACTCGCATAATGCGTTATACATGACATAATGTATGGCTATTCGCTACTGTGTCCACTTCCCTTCTTCAAGTGCGGGTCTCTGCTTAGGCTTGTGTGAAACTTTGTTTTGGTGGATATTGTTTGGCTAGACCTGCCCTCTGCCGTCCGCAATGACCGACCATCATTGATTCTCCTGCCCGATGCCAGCGCCACCTCTTGGGACACTCCGCCACTTTACATACCGAGTCGTGTATCCACACCACCACTTGGCACCCGGCGCAGGGAGTGCATAGCGTATCACTATATATATATATATATATATATATATATATATATAGGTTATTGGAGTTTTACGTCCTAGCAACATATAAGATTATATCAGGCCAGGAGTATATATATGTATATGATACATAGAAAATTATACGAGTATAAATTGTCCTATTTCTGATTCTCCTTACTGCACATTGGTGGCGTGAATGTATACGGGTGCCAACCTTCTTGCGCCTCTCACACAGGAAGAATATATACGTATATACATATATATACATATATAGATATACAGATATATAGATATATAGATACATTCATATACACATATATACACATATGGATACATACATATCTACATATATACCTATATACATATATACATATATACATATGTATACATATATACATATTTACATATATACATATATAACTCGTATACAGGCCTGTATGCGGATGTAAGATAGAAGGACTCCCGCTATACTACTTCTGTGATCAGTCCACTATTGTGGTTCCTGGGTTCGCTGCCAGGGGTGCAGGCGGCGCTGCCTGTCCACACCCCCACCCTACCCAAGGTGCGCGGGACCCGTCACTCGTTTTTTTTTTTTTTTTTTAAATATTTTGTATGGGGTGTTTATGCTGTCCATAGCTCTAACTCATTCGGCCATCCCGTCTGGTCCACTGGGTAAGTGATTGGCATTAAATTGTCATACATAGCAGTAAGTAGGCCTATGTTAGATTTAGTTTCGATTAAAACCAGGAATTTCAATAAATGGTTAAATACATTTCCCAAGATGGGTGACATACGCCACGGACATGTGTAGTGGTACTAGTCGTGTACACCCATCCACACAGCACACCTATCCCAGCTGTGGTGAGACTGGACACAGACTCGTGGGTTTCCACATGGCTTGTTGGTTGGTTGTTGGGGGTTGACGTCCTGGCAACATCTATGCTCATATCAGGATGGGTATCGACTTGTGACAGTGCGCACTCATGGCGACTTTATGGTGCTGCCCCATTGGGAAATCAGGCCGCTGGCACCATGACCTGGTATCATTAATGGGAACTGAACTCCCGATTCCCCGCACCCGATATATATATATATATATATATATGATATATATATGATATATATACAGTATAACCCTGTTAAACCAAACTTGAAGGGACCCCAGAAATTTGTTTGGATTAACCGATCATTGGTTTAACCGAGTTTTGGCTTCGACTTTGACTTGGCTTGGGCAAAAATGCGGGTGCATTATGAATGTGGACACTTTGATTATTGTTTTTTGTATGTATATACAGTATAACCCCATTAAACCAAGCTCGGTTAAACCAAATGATCGGTTAATCCAAACTTTTGTCGGTGGCCCGGCAAAATACTACCATTTATCATATAAAAAAGTTGGTGTGGTATGAGATGACCATATAACCACATGAAAGTTTGGTTTAACCGTACCGGAAGTGCCCTGGGGTCTGACAATTTTGTTTGGATTAACCGATAATTTGGATTCACCGACTTTGGTTTAACCAACTTTTTATATGATAAATGGTAGTATTTTGCCAGGCTGCCGACAATTCTTTTGATTAACCGATCGTTTGGTAACCAAGCTTGGTTTAATGGGGTTATACTGTATATGTTTTCATGAAGCATCCACCCTGGTGGCATTTAGTCCGCCTACGTCTCATGACGGATGTCATCAGACAGGCTACCAAAGCAGATCCTCTATTCTCAACTGTCTTCTGGCTACAGAAAGAGAGGGTGCCCCCGTCTCCGGTTCAAAGATACCATCAAGAGAAACCTGAAGCTGAGAGACATTAAGACCGACTCATGGACGCAACTCTCACAGCAGAGAGCTAAATGGAGAGCGGCAGTCAAGTAATGAAAGCAGTCTTTGTCGCATCGCGACCGACAGCATGATGATGATGATGACGTCTCACGCTGCTTGTGACATTATATCCCATTCCTCTTCTTACAGTCTAACGTTTAGGCCAGTGAATTGGGACATGCTAGATTTTGCCTATTCTTTGCTCATTACACCTAATCGTCGATTATGCTTTCTTGGCCATTTTTCTTTCGTCACCCAACTAATAAATACTACATCCACAGCATACACAGTAATACCGTGCTACCTTGAGCATGCGATCTCGTGTCCACAATTTCCACCAGGGGTGAGAGCGATAGTGGTGCTCTCTCCAGCCTGGCGGCTGCTCGCGATGAGTTTGCCCCCCTGCGTGCAAACCTAACTTGCCCAGGCTGCTGCCATCAGCGGATTGGGTGATAGTACTAGTAACGTTCAGTGGATGAGACGCTACTGGCACTCCGTTAATAATATTAATATAATGTATTTATATAGCACGCCAACAGAACAGTTTCCATAGCATTAATTAGAAATAGGTTGTGTGACAATCATAACCAAGAGACCAGACGGGATGGCCGAATGAGTTAGAGCATCCGTCTCCCGTGTTGGTAGACCATGGGATCGTTTCTTCGAACTCTGGTCGAGTCAAACCAATAACATTAAAATTGATACTTGTCGTTTCCTCGCCAGGCGCTTGGCATTATTAGGATAGGGCAAGCACTGGTTGGCTCAGTGTCAGGATAATGTGACTGAATGGGATATCAGGTCATGGTGCTGGCGGCCTGGTCTTCCAGTGGGGCAGCACTATAAAGTCACCATGAGTGCACACTGTCACAAGTCGGTACCCATCCTGATATGACCTTAGATGTTGCTAGGATGTAAAACAACAACAAACAAACAAATCATTAACCAAGGGCTCAGGGTGATTCCTATTAACAATAACACTACAGGTCGCTAGTTTTGCAATCGCGACCTTCTTTATGGTTCTCTCAGCACTCGCTAGGCGGCGTCAATTAGTCGTATTTGAACAACACCAGGGGGTGGTTGTAAGAGTGACTTCCGGCCGGTGAATGGTGCTAATGGCGGCCGCTAGAGGGCGGTGATGCGCAGAGTGGTTGCGAATATTGCGCCTAATTAGTGGCCAGGGGGGGTCATTGCTCAAGGGATTGCAAGCAGACTCTGGAAGGCATTTCTAAATCGCTTCACCGACTGTATCGTTATATTTTATATTAAATACCCCCTTTTTTGGCACCATATGAAGTACTGATGTGATTTAGCTTGGAAATGATACCATTGTGTCTGGCTGGTTTAGTTTCCTCACTGATTGCTGATTGACTGATTGAATAATTGACTGTCTCATTGCGTAATTATCTGGATTATTGATTGACTGATTGATTGACTGATTGAATAAGTCACTGACTGTCTGAATCACTGCTTGCCTGCTTTACTTATTGATTAAGTGTTGACTGACTGATTGACAGATTGACTGACTGACTGATTGACTGATTGACTAACTGATTGCCTGACTGATTAAATGATTGCCTGACTGATTGATTGACTAACTGATTGGCTGACTGATTGACAGATTGACTGACTGATTGACTGATTGACTGATTGACTAATTGATTGCCTGACTGATTGACTGATTGCTTGACTGATTGACTAACTGATTGGCTGATTGATTGACCGATTGACTGACTGATTGACTGATCGACTGACTGACTGTTATACTGACTGATTGGCTGACTTATTGACTGGTTGATTGATTGACTGATTGACTGACTAATTGCCTGGTTTAGTGACTGGCTGATTGAGTGACTGACTGATTGACTGATTTCTTGACTGACTGACTCAATGACTGACTGATTGACTGATGAACTGATTCAATGATTGACGGATTGACTAATTAACTGATTCATTGACTGACTGATTCACTTTTAAACTGACCGATTCATTGACTGACTGAATCACCCTCTGACTGAGTCATTCTTAAACTGACTGACTGATTCATTAGTTGACTGGATCACTGACTGACTGAGTCATTCGTAAACTGACTGACCGATTCATTGGCTGGATCACTGTCTGACTGAGTCATTCTTAAACTGACTGACCGATTCATTGGCTGGATCACTGTCTGACTGAGTCATTCTTAAACTGGCTGACCGATTCATTGGCTGGATCACTGTCTGACTGAGTCATTCTTAAACTGACTGACTGATTCATTGACTGACTGGATCACTGACTGACTGAGTCATTCTTAAACTGACTGACCGATTCATTGGCTGGATCACTGTCTGACTGAGTCATTCTTAAACTGGCTGACCGATTCATTGGCTGGATCACTGTCTGACTGAGTCATTCTTAAGCTGACTGACTGATTCATTGACTGACTGGATCACTGACTGACTGAGTCATTCTTAAACTGACTGACCGATTCATTGGCTGGATCACTGTCTGACTGAGTCATTCTTAAACTGACTGACTGATTCATTGACTGACTGGATCACTGACTGACGGAGTCATTCTTAAACTGACTGACTGATTCATTGGCTGGATCACTGTCTGCCTGAGTCATTCTTAAACTGACTGACTAATTCATTGACTGACTCGATCACTGATTGACTGAATCATTCTTAAACTGACTGACTGATTCATTGACTGACTGATTTGCTGACTAACTGACTAACTGAATACATTACCCATCAGCCACCCACTCACCACACTAACACCCCGCATATGTTATGCATGTCAACAAGCAAAAGTAATTCAGCATATCTTTCATAGGAATATTTTGGACTAAAGTAATCCATATTTACTTGATAAACTGACATAAGCTGACATTGGTTTGAATAATAAGGGGGAGTTTTGAATATTCACCAAGTTGAAATACACAAATGAAGCAATACGATTATTGTTGAGTTATTGTGCTAAGTCGTTTTGTTTAAAAGAAATGTATATGTCCTTTACTCGGCGTCGTACTGGAACAATAACGAGGGTGCACTGTACAAACAGTCCGCACACCAGTTTTGCAAACAATGGAAATATGTGACTATCAACTATATTGACCCTGGTCGAGATAAACCCAAGGACTTAAAAATTGATACTTGTCACTTCCTACTGATTCCTAGCCAGGCACTCAGCATTATTATAATAAGGGTAAGGACTGGTTGGCTCAGTGTCAGGATAATGTGAATGAGTGGGATATCAGGTCATGATGCTGGTGGCCTGGTCTCCAAGTGGGGCAGCACTATAAAGTTGCCATGAGTGTGCACTGTCACAAGTCGGTACCAATCCTGATATGACCTTAGATGTTGCTAGGACGTAAAACAACAAACAAACAAATTATATAAAATTACTAAGACTACTGGAGCACAGTAAGTTTATCCACATCCTGATATACATGTATCTCAGTCCATTTAATATATTTATTTATTTATTTATTTATTTATTTATTTATATCGGAATAACTCCATTGTCAAGTGCGGTAAAATTATAATGCTTTCTTAATTTTTTAGCTTTTTGTTGTTTACTTATTCTATGGAAAACATAAATTTCTATTTTCATGTCACAATTCAGCATGCATTGTCATACTATTTACACAACATACTTGGTAGTGCTGGATCGAATTTTCTTAGCTAGTTAGCTAAACTATTTTAACACAAATAATTTAGCACAAATATCTTCGCACAAATATCTCTGCACAAATATTTGATCACAAACACCAATATTTGAAGTCACAAAACACAGTCATTATCCTCGAATGCATGCTCAATTGGGGTCTTATATCCTAGCAACATCAGCACTAAATATAAGGTTGTGAACGCGCGCGTTCTTGGCAATTTTGAAGGGTTAAATTACTAAGACAACATGCCATGGGAACCATGGCACAGTGGCGTATTATCCGGACAACGAGCAAACTAGTCCTTATCTTATTCCAATAATGCCAAGTGCCAAGATTGACTTGGCACGGGATCATAGTGATGACCTTCCGCGTAAGAATCGAGTGGCCTCTAAGAAATAGTGCAAATTACGAATACGCGCAAGCAGTGTTGGGGAGGTGGCTGACGACTCAAATAGAGGGTATGCATTGACGGCCCCGCTAAACGGAAGTGCGGCCATTGTGGCGATAGTACCCACAATAACAAACCCAACAAACTCAATGCATTGTCAATGGCCGTGAGCAATCTTCATACAGAAAAAAGTGAAATATCTCTAAAACTACACCACCTAGAAACAAACCGCTTGGCACACATATAGAAAACAAATTCAACGAAAAGATTATATTAAATTAAATTCATAAGGTTTGGGTTCTGCATTTCTATTAATTTGGAATACAACTGAAAGAATGATCTACTATGTTACTGCAACCGGCAAGTTGTTTACTAATTGATATCGCCACAATGGCCGTCCTTCCAGTTGATGACGTCACGGGAATACCCTCTATGCGGTAGGTTCACCCTAACTTGATGGAAGGACTTAAACATATTTTTTGGGGAGGGTACATTAGTTATTTAAGCAGGAGAAATTTCAGACGCAGACGACTGGTCTTCCTAATTCCACTGCTCCTTGCCCTATTCTAGTAATCCCCTGTGTCTGGTTAGGAAGCGACAGTCTCAATTTTTAAGTCATTGGTTTGACTCAACCAGGATTCAAAACCACGATCCCACGATCTACCAACACGGGAGACGGACGCTCTAACTCATTCGGCCATCCCGTCTGGTAATAAGAAATGCCACAGCACTTATACAGATACACAACTTTATTAGTGTTATTATGAGGCTGCAAAAATTACATTTATCATCTTTAGGAAGATTATATAAATGAGTATGTTACTGTTAAGTACGTGAAGGAAATACCTATTTTACAGACACACGGTTAGGTAGGCTAGTAAAATGACAGGATACCATTAAACAAGAGAAAAAGAATCTCAAACCTCTTATTGGTCCAAAAGGTTCTAAGCTAAGTGACAGTATCAAGGAAATACTTCTGGTAAAATAATTCACATAAACGACTGTAAAGACCCTGTCACACATCATCGGATTGGGGGAAGCGGAAAGAAACTGAACAAAGTCTGGTTTGTGTCCGTACAAGTTTTAAACATGCACAAAACTAGGAACGGATGCCGCCAGATTGACGACTACAGTTCTTGTCTGGTTTGAGTTCATTTCATCCGTTGGCTATCCATGTCCGTTTCATGTCCGTTTTATGTCCGTTTCATGTCCGTTTCATGTCCGTTTCATGTCCGTTTCATGTCCGTTTCATGTCCGTTTCAATCTGTTCTTTGACCCGATGTCGCAACACTTTGACACATTTTAATACATTTTGATACTTATCACCACCGGACTAGACAATTCTGTCCGTTGCGCAATCCGGCATAGTGTGACAGGCACTTAAAGAACTGCCTAAAACTAATAGACGATTACCAGCACCGACCCGGCCTCTGACGGCAATGGAATAACTAATGTGTGTCGCAACTCACTGCGCCACATGCTGTGCGGAAAAGGTCTTATAGAGAATTTGAATCACCAACCTGCCCTCTGATTGCACAGGCAAGAACTAATGTTGTTGGAAAGAGCCCACAGCACATGTTTCACATGTTCCGTGAAAAAGGTTTATTCAATTGATCCAATTGAAGGACGAGACTGCAATGACTTCTTTTCTAGTCAGCAAGTAACCAGACGAGGTGTCCAAATGAGTTATAGCGTCCGTCTCCCATGTTGGTAGATCGTGGGATCGTGGGTTCGAATCCTGGTCAAGTCAAACCAACGACATAAAAATTTATACTTATCGCTTCCTAGCCAGACGCTTGGCATCACTAGGATAGGGCAAGAAGCAGTGGAATGAAAAAGACCAGTCGTCTGCAACTGAAATTTCCCCTGCTTAAACAACTAATGTACCAACAACAAATTAAAAAAAATCAGCGACTGAGCTGTTAGGCCAAATTAAAGAACCAACTAACTTGTTTAGCGTCCCCGCCCGAAAAGAGAAATGCCCCCGACCTACAAATATTTATATATATATTCTCCCCCCCCCACAAAACCCTTAAAAAACAAGTTTTGTTCTGCTTACATATTTTTAATACATTGTCATGTTAAATACATGTAGTTGAGCTTTCAGTTGAATACAGATTTTATAGTAATTTTAATGTTTTCTTGTTCAATTTCTAGCTAGAAAGTGTCTATGGTCTTCTCTACCTTCCTATCATGCCTTCTGACCACACATGCCATGGCTAGTTTTCTTCTTTCTGTACACCGTCATTCTACATACAAAATAAAATTTAAAAAAAACAAACTCTCACCAGACTTATTAACAACCCCACCCCAACAACATAATTCACTAAGGGCGGAGACAGAGTTACCATACAGTGGTTTTTATTTCATTTTTCAGGTCGTTACAGGAGATTCGGCATTATGGTTATGTGTGCTAGTCGGGTGTTTGTTGTTCATTCGTCCCTATGGGTTGTTGATCCAGTGATGGCGGTGCTGGGTCGGATTCGAGGCCTTAACCCTTCCTGTTATTTGTTCGTTTGAGGTGTGGGTGGGTGGGTGAAGTTATGTGGTGAAGTTGTCCGGTCGGCAGGTGGAGGAGTTGTGTGGCCGTGGAGGCGGTTTGGATTTGAATTTGGTCACATGCTATTTTTGGCGGGAGGCGGGTTTGCCTCCTCCTGTAACCGGGTGGAGGGGGTTCCACCTTTACTCTAGGTGGCGCCATCAACGCTGTGGGTATGGGTGTTATTTTCCCCTGGAGGCGTGTGGGGTCGGATCAGTTCAGTCGGGCTTTCCTGCCTCCGCCCCCACAAATTAGCCATGTTACTTTAACATGCACAATAAATTCATAAACTCACATAACTATCTACACGAGACTAACACTAGAACATTTCTAACAAACTGACATTATATACCGCTTGCCTAACTCCAACTGAACATTACAACTGACTACAACTTTACCAACTGAATACAGAAGATAACTTCTGCCTACATTCTAAATACTATGTAAATACGCACATTGATCTGACTAAAAATTGAATCTAGTTATATGACACTACTGTTACCATACTGCTATGGAACGTTTGGGTTACAGAATTTCATTGTGTTATATACTACAAATTGTGTATTCAACAGTTATTGTATACCTTATTCTATATACCTTTTGTGTAAATAAGCCTGAATTGAAAAATGGCTGGAAGACCAGTGCTTTGGCATTGACAAAAAAGACTTATTCAGCAGAATAAACATATTTACCAAAAACAGAAAGAAAAAAAAGAAGACTTGAAATGGGTGGACGCTAAGCAAGTATTTTTTTTTCATGTGGCCTTAGTAAGCCGTGCCCTTGTATTGAAGCACACACTCCCTAGTGGGCGACACAGTGGCCGGTCCGCGCGCCTCCTGGAGGCAGAGATGAAAGACACTCCGCCCTAGATGGCTGCCATCACGGGCCACCATGCTAAGGCACAATCTAAAGAAGGAAGGAAGCGTCCACACAACTCACCATCTGGGTGCTGGAGGGGGTCTGTGTGGGGGGGGGGGGGAGAGGGGGGGGGAGGGGGGGGGGGGGAGCAGGAGGCACTCACTCATCTGTCCAGATAACCTGTATATGAGCTGCCTTCTTGGTTTAGTACACACTAGTCATGGGTGGCTCAGCACACTGAAATAGGGAGACACATGTGAGGTTATAATATTGATTATAACAGGGATGAAAGATTTCCGCCGTTTCGCGGAATTCCACGATTTTGTTGTTCTTGCAAATATTTACAGATTAACAATAGCATTAAGCAAAATTCCAAGGAAGCAGGATATATATAAGAACAGTTGTGGTGGTTCGAATCCCGTTCTTATATGACCTTAAATGTTGCTAGAACATAAAACACAAATAAGAACGAGTTAGTTATGGGCTATAATATAGGCACAACAAGGATAGGTGAAGCCTGACTGACTTCCGGCATTTCCCCCACGATTCGCTGCCAGTGTTAAATCTATGGGAGAAGATCCGTGTTTTCGCGGAAATTTGCCTTCGGTGTAGGCTAATAATGGCTTGATTTCCGCGGGTTTTTGCTGGAGACCACTTTCATCCCTCTATATACAAACATATAATTCCATTCCTGTTAATATTTACGTATAACCTTTTCATACTATATATATGATATTGTGATGGCCCACGGTCTTCCCCACACTGCCACACACTCACGGAAGAACGTCAAGATTCAACTTGGTTTATTACAAAACCTCTCTGCTATCCACGGAGTCAACAATCAACTGACCTGCCCCCTAACTCGCCAGATCCCACATCGCCTCTATAGGTGGGTGGGGGGTGAGCTAGCCACACGGAGTAGAGGGCATCCCCTTTGGGGCTCTGCCCGGTGGCTAGTGTGCTGCCACCTAGCGCAGTTCAGTGTAACTGCGTAGGTGCGCAGTGTAGTGTCTGCCGCCACTGCGTAGTAGTGGGGCTCATGTACAGACTACTACAATATAAAAGGTATATAATTCGGTAAATAGTCTGCATGGATTGAGTTGTGCCACACAATCTGCTACGCAATACTGCAGTTGTAAATAACCCTGGTGCATTCATCATAAACTCTGAAAGTACATTGGGAGTCAAAATTCCAGTGCGCGAGGGATAGTGTTTTGTGCCACTGGCAGCGTTGGGCGATGGTGGCGCCACCAGTCCGAACTGGTGATTGGGTCACCTATAGAATAGTACACAACATCATCATCATCATGCTGTCAGTCGTGATGCGACAAAGACTGCTTTCATTACTTGACTGCCGCTCTCCATTTAGCTGTCTGCTGTGAGAGTTGCGTCCATGAGTTGGTCTTAATGTCTCTCAGCTTCAGGTTTCTACATTTCATGAAAGCTGCCTGCAAAAGTGTTCAAGTGCTGCTGGCTTTTGCAAGTTACCAGCGGCACTCTCTTAGGGAGCAAATAGAGGTTTAACACCAACAAAGAACATGTCAAGACAGGTGCAAAATTATTTGTCCCTGCAGTGGCTGCTCGGGAGATGTTGGGAGTTCCATACATCAACCGCCCTTAATGCTGCCACAATGACATGGTTTTCTGTTTCGGGTTTGTTCCCTTAGCCTTCGGTTCTGTCAAGAACCTGTACCACAAGGCAGTGGTTTACAACTCTGCAAGGCAGGGGCGTCAAACTCCCTGAGGTATTGCTATACCTGCAATACCTGCATACCTGGTACACAACATATGGGTGATAATATTAGGGAACATTCCCTCAGACGCCTTTATACTCACATAATTCTTATGCATCACACATACTAGGTTTTAGGACCAACATAGTGAAATAGATCCAAATACAGTGGGTTTCATCACTAACATTTCAATAATCAAATATGGGGACAAAAATATTGAAAAGCGCATAATCAGATATGTTTGTCCAAATAGTAATTCACAGACAAATGATATGAATCCAGTAACAGGCACTATCTAAGGACAGGGCTTGGGTGAAAGGATGCTGTAACAAATCAAAATGGGAGGGGATCCTCTCCCGCAAGCCTGCATGACACCCAAGTAGATGTTCATAGTACTCTGGAAAAAACCCAAAAAAACTAACATATGCTACTGACACCCAAAATTGCAAAATTCTGGCCTGAGCAGAAACAGGTAAACCCTCCTGGGCACCACAGCTGTCCAGCATTGAAAACAAGCACCCTCGTGGGAGCTTATACGTTATGGGCAGAGTAAATTCCCTGTCAATAAAAAAAACAAAAACAAAAAGGGCCCTTTAAGAGTACATCCGTCTTTTTTTCAGATATAAAGTGACATGATCATCTCAAAGTTGGTTGGTTTCTGGAGTTTTATCTCCTGGCAACATCTAAGCTCATATCAGGATGGGTACTGACTTATAACAGTGCACACTAATGGTGACTTTATAGTGCTGTGCCACTGGGAAATCAGGCCACCAGTACCATGACCTGATATGCCACTCGGTCACATTATCCTGATGCTGGCACCATGACCCAATATCCCACTCAATCACATTATCCTGACACTGAGCAAACCAGTCTTTTCCCTATCCTATTAATGCCGAGCGGCAGGCTAGGAAGCGACAAACATAAATTTTATAAGTCATTGGTTTGACTTGACCGGGAACCAAACTCCCGAGCATGAGACCTACCCTCTACCGATTCGGCCACCACGCCCAGTGAAAGAAAAATATTTGGGTTAGATTGTATGATACTTGTTACAACAAACTGAATGTGTCCTGACACCAACCAGAGATAGGTCCGTCTTCAATACATCGCCCGTTTACAACCACAGGATCCATACAGGTTTAATAAAACAACCAAAAACTAACAATGTCTCCATAGATCTAAATCAATACAGCACAGCGGCACCTTGAGTGGGGGTTGCGGTGCAGCTGGCTTCAAGGTGTCGATGATGCACCTGTACCATGGTGCCATGCCCTCGTAGCCTGACTACACAATTTACGACAAAAACAAGCAGCTCTTTGAATTGTGTTTTATTCAAAAACATAGTATTAGGAAGTTGTAGAACAGTCAAGATGTAGATCAATAGTATAGAAATATTGAGTCAATTGTCATGAGGTCATAATCAACTGGATTGGATCAAGAGTATAGCAGCAAATAATGAGTCAAATGTCAAGGCAAAGAACAGTCAAATGGACCCTTACAGATCGAGAGGTATGATAACAAGAGCATAGTAGTGAGTAATGAGTAAAATGTCATAAGGTTCAGATCAAGTTGGAAATCGACGCAGACCCTCAACCCTTTTTGGTTTGCGTGTTCGTTGTTTGTAGGGTGGGTCGGCGGCTGAGTTGGTGGTGAGTTGCTCATCCGACTGCCCTGGTGGAAGTGAAGTTTTGGTGGGTGGCGATTTGCGAGGAATGGGCGGGCGTGATGTCACGGGTCTCGTGAGGGCGTGGTTTCGCGGGAAATCCGGTAGGGTTTGGTTTTGGATTCGAACCCAGGGGGCGCCACAGGGGAGACTCCTTGTTGGTGCGCAAATTATCCATGTTGGCAAGCCAACATGAACAATTATAACAGAGTCAATTATAAATCTTCACTTTTTTGTTTGTTAGTATAGAGTTGAAGTCAATCCTATAGCAGACCTCTGCACCTTCCGGATTTTTCCGGATTTGTTCCGGATTGCAAGGGTAAATACGGAAATATGGTTTCTTGGCCTTTGTTCCGGAAATTGGTGTATTTTTAAATCACACTAAAAGTTACTAATCGCGTCTGTACAAATACTGAAAGTATTACTGAAAGTCTCTGAAAAAAATACTGAAAATGCCTTTCAGAATACTCATAGCGTTTTCCCCGGGTGCACAGGTCTGTAATAGGCTTGTGGTTTTGTGTTTATTTTTCATTGTAAATGTGTTACTGAAAGTCATTCAAGAATACGGAAAATAGCTTTGATAATAGGGAAAGCTGCGAGATCGGGTGCACAGGTCTGCGATTGTACTGTTTACCATCATATCCCATTAAAGTTGCATAGGCCGATAGTTTTGAGTTCCAGTAATTTTCTGAGATAAATATATCAGGTTGATCCATATGATCTATTGTATTTGAAGTAACTTTTATTTTAAATGGCTAACTTTTGAGATATTTGAAGTGCAACCATACAAAATTAATTTTGGTAAGCATGCTAGAACCCTGAACACTATAGGCTTCTATAATGACAGCTTCTATTAAATTGATTTGGTATTCTGCTTTGTATAGCAACCCATGCCTAATAAGTGCATCAGTATCTAAGTTAGATATGTGGGATCAAATCTAGGTCAGTGTTGTAATTAATTTTAATGGAAATTGTAACTGTATATAATGAGGATGTTGAAATAAACTTGATTGAATTTAAAATTGAATAAGAAATTTGATTCTTTCATTGGACTATGCAGCTTTAAGTAGTTTTACAAGAAGTAGCTTACTTCTGTTTGGAATTTTATCATTAGGCCCCCCCCCACACCCCCACACAAAAAAACCACAAGCATACTGGGGATTGTCCTTTTGATCACATGATCGGATGGGCGGTTTTTATTCATATTAACAATTGGTTTGGTATATGACGCGAACATAATGCGTAACCAGACGCGATGGCTGAATGAGTTGAGCGTCTGCCTCCTGTTCTGGTAGGTCATAGGATTCGAACTCCTGGGTTCGATCAGTACCCTGGCCGAGTCAAACCAATGAATTTAACATTGATAGGAAAGTTGAATTGCTGCTAGCCCGACATATTTTTAACAATTAAAAAACAGAATTCAGGGGCGCGCAATTTTTCAGGCATATTTACATTTTCTTTATTACTTGGCCTTGTTTAGGGACCCTTGGGAGCAGTGTACGAGTTGCAAAACATACATTTATTGCTCGTGCCTCGGTTGTAAGCATCACCATTGTGTTATTACCATCGTCGTTAGCGGGACGCCGGTGAACAGTGGGCGATAATGAGACAACTTTCCCATATACTCAGCCGCTGTTGCTTGTTTTACCAACGATGGCTGTTAGCGATATTTGACTAATGGCTGCCCCATCATTCGACCTAACCCCCCTTCATAACTCCACCCTGTTCATTATTTGCACCCATCAGAGTTAAGCCCGTCTCACACTAAGCGATACCTCTTAGCGATATTTGACTAATGGCCGCCCGATAACTCCACCCTGTTCACTATTTGCACCCATCAGAGTTAAGCCCATCTCACACTAAGCGATACTGCTTAGCGATATTTGACTAATGGCCTCCCCATCATTCTACCTAGCCCTCCTTCATAACTCCACCCTGTTCACTATTTTCACCCATCAGAGTTAAGCCCGTCTCACACTAAGTGATATGAGTTTTGTATTTGTTGATTTAGAACCGGACGAAATAACCAAGTGGATAGGTAGGACGATTACTTCTTATGTGGAAGGTTAAAGGTTCGATACCAGGCCGAGATAAAACAAAGGCTTACATCATTTATACTTGGCGTTCCCTTTCTTAATGCTCAGCATTACTAGGATAACGCAGGGACTGTAGAGCCCAATGTCAGGATAATGTGAATGAGTGAGATAAACATGTCACAATTTCTGTAGTCCGGTATCATAGTAGGGCAACACTATAAAACCATCATCAATGCACACAATCACAAGTCGGTACCCGTCCTGATATGACTGACCTCTGCTGTTGCTAGGACTTAAAACTCAAATCACACTCACTTACTGCTGATCTCTGATATGGAATCCCATTTCCAGAACCCAGTAAGATAATCAGTCTGGGATGTCGAGATCACCCCCTTCAGCCCCCCCCCCCCCCCCCCCCCCCCCCCACACACACACACCCCTACCTACCACTACTCGGTATAAATCACATCAACTGATTATTGTAATTCTGCATTAATAATCCTCCCAGATCCCCGACCCATAACAAACGATGTTCAGATAACATTATCCCGTAAGGCCTTGTAATACCCCTGTCACACTACGACGTAACGAGCCAACGTGAGCCTAACGTGATGATTTTTCGTCATTACGTTGCCGTACGTTAGGTTACGTTATGATGACGTCATAATGACGTTAGAGTGACGTCGAGCTACGTCATGTTACGTCGTGTTACGTCGGCGCGCGTCAAGGTTTTGAACCTGTTCAAAACTTTCGACGTATCTCGACGTGAAGCCGTTACGTCGGGATGACGTGACAATGACGTTAGGTAGACGTTCCGTGATCGTTATAGCAGCGTAAATGACGTTAGAGTCACGTTATGTCACGTCAGACCGACGGCCCGGGTGGGAGCAACGTGTGGGCAGCGTTTTGCACGTTACGGTCACGTTACGGTCACGTTACGGTCACGTTACGGTCACGTTACGGTCACGTTACGGTCACGGTTACGGTCACGTTACGGTCACGTTACGGTCACGTTACGGTCACGTTACGGTCACGTTACGGTGGCGTTACGGTCACGTTACGTCCACGTCGCACCCGTTACGGTGACGTTACGCTCACGTTACACTAACGCCCGGTCACGTCGCCAATTACCCCTCCCCTAACGTTGTCACGTTACAGCTAAGGTCACGACGTACACCGACGTTACTTTCACGTTACGCTCACGTCCACAATTTGCATATTACGCCCATAACGTCGACGTAATATAATTATTTTCACGTTCTGCCTACGCTGACGTAGTCACGTCGTAGTGTGACAGGGCCATAAGCTTTACTCTCCGCATTCAGTGGACCATTTTCACCAGCGGAACACGGAGAGGCGTGAGTCGGGAAGTGTCCTAATTGACAGCTGCCAATCAATTCACCAGGGCGGCCCACCAATAGAGTTAGCACCTTGAGGCGGAAAACCAACCCCCTAACTCCATTTAAGCACCGTTTAGAAAAAATTCTGGGATGTCTCAAACATGACACATGACATATGCGTGAAAGTGTGTGTAGCGCACACAAATATATAAATATACATAATAGTTAACCTACATAAATGAATAAAAGGAAGACATGATTGTGTACAGTATAATGCTCGAATCTGTCGCTGTGTAGGCAGGCTATGGTGAAATCAATACAGACAAAGAGAAAGGAAGAGTATAAAGTGTAAAGAAGAAGAAAGAGTCAAGCCCTCTGGTTTATTATTTATATGGTTACATGGATTCATTGTAGAGCATCACCCCAACCCCTTCCTCCAATGGGAAACGAGCATTCCAACATTCCTGGTCCCCATGGACACCAGTGGTCTCCCCACCACCACAAGCTGTATGGCCCCATGGCCACCACCAACTTTGACCTTTGAGTGTGGTGGTGATCACTATCCCAGCAGAGGGGGTAGGCCCTGAGTGCACACACACCTAGACCTGCCAGCACCACTATGTCTATTTACATCACACTCAGGCACCACCAACCCATACATGTATTTATACATACATGCGCCTGGTCACGTACACCGATCAGTAACAGAACATTTGCATTCCCCCATATGCTGAATATCGGAATATTTTACAGTGGGTTAGAGTGTATTTCTCTAGCTAGAGGAACAATACGTCCATTACCTAAAACAAACATTTAGGGAATTTCGGCGGTACAGTGAATGAGGTTAGGAGCAGATAGCGAGCGAAGGGAGGTGGCGCCACCATCGGAATTGAGGTTGAGTAGGTTGGAGCAGTAGATGACTAGCCCCAGGTTCCATCATCACCCAAATACTGGCAGGTGGAGCTGAGGAGCGAGTATGGAATTCCAGGTTATTATAATTCCAGGTTATTTTACTTGTATAATTCTTATACAACATATATAATACCTATATATAAATGATACAGTGAGTGGCGGTTACAGTGTGTCATCTACCATCAGAGCTTGGGTTGGGGAGGCTGGAGTAGTAGCTAACTAGGACAGACTCCATCAGTCCATGGAGCTGTGTGAGTGATGAGGGAAAGGAGGGATATTCTGAGTTATTATACCCGTATAATTCCTATGTGGCGGAGTGGTTAGAGTGTCTGACTTTTTTCTAGATCTGACTCCTAATCTGAGGGTTGGTGGTTCGATTCCCTCTGCCCCCCACCTCTGCCGCTGTATATAACTTACAGCATCATCAAAGGCCAGTTGCTTTCATACCATGTCTATGTGGTGTGGGAGATTAATAAACCCTTGGGTCGGTAAAAGTGTAGGATTGGTCTTTCTATCAACAAACTGTCTAATGGTGAAAACAAGTCTATTCAGACTTATCCATGATAGGCAGTATAAATCTTCAAGAGAAAAAATGTAGCATATATTACATACACAACATATACCATATATGTCCCAATAGACGCACGCTGCACGAGTGCAGACACATGGATGTGTGTCTATTCAAAGTTAAAGAATTTCATGGATTTGTTTTTGCCATGCCTCTGAAATAAAGTGGGATTGTCTTATTCTATATGCATTCAGTCTGAGTATGATCGTAAATTTTGATTTGTTTTTGTCGTGCCTCTGAAATAAAGTGGGGTTGTCTTATTTTATGTGCATTCAGTTGTAAATTTGTGCGTGCTTTCAATCTTGAAATGGGGGATGTGCTTCTATTGGGTAACATGGTTCTATTGGGACATATACAATATATATAGTATATATAGTATATATGTGTATATAATGGGTCGCACTAAATATATATGATGTAGACACTTTGTATATACCCTCGTAAATGCTAGTGTAGGTACAGCTAGGTTGCTCCTCTGTGTTGTTGTGACCCGGTAGGTTTGAGTTCGATCCGCCAGGTGGTGCACCGCTGTCGTTCCCTCTACCCGCTGCATCAGGGCAAAACTCACCACTGCTTGCTTGGCTCGCACCGTGGACACACGCAGGTGCTCGACAATTTGCATTGGATTAAAACAAATTATGTTATTAATTATTACGTCATTGTATTTCCGGATTGTGGTGTTCGGTAGGCTCTGTGAAAGTACGACGTCTTAACACTTTGACTTCTGGATACTGAATCGTTTATTCATGGCCTAGGGCTCGCTTGACCCGCCGGCTAAACTTTCCATGACGTCATCTCATTAGCATATTCCCTTGTCTCAAACTCTGCATCTCGTTAAGATATATTAGCCACACACCTATACGTCTATTACGCATATATCACAGGCTCCAGCTTGTCTCCACATGTTATGCTAGGTGGCGCCACTTTCATTTGCTGGGCCACCCTGGTGTGAACTCATTGAACTCCTGACGTCACTTCCACTGTTCCAGTAGTTCTACCCCTGCCTCCAGCATTTCGCTTCCTGACACCCAACCATCGAAATCTAATGCCTTTTCTTGGCTGCGCACCCAGGCCTACACTTACCCGACTGTCAAGTAGTAGCGTTTAGCGCCTGGGTCTCAGGATCCAAAACTTAACCTGCCGAAAGACTGATTCATTGATGTGAACATATTCTGAGTTAATTATAGATAAATACAATTTCCCATACTTATAATTCCTTAGCGTGCTGTGAATCAAACGTTATGCTTTCTGGATTTGGGCACATTATTTGTGTTCTGTGTGAGGATAAATGTGGATTATAGTGGTGCATCTCATTATAATATAATCTTTTGAGGTAAATTCACTATTCCTTGTGTAGTACCATCACCCTCTACATATTGCACTAAAAAAAACCCGAATAACGATAAAAAAGAGAATTCTCTTGGGTCTCTTTGGCTGGACTTTAAATTAGTTTGTTGGGGTTTTATGTCCTTGCAACATCTAATGTTATATGAGGGTGGTATTCTGGTATTCTATGAGCCTGCACCAGAATGTCTACGACAACTCATATTCTCATGTTGTCAGTCACCAATTCAACCATTGGTGAGGCTGAATGGTACAAAATACAATATTAAAAAAGTAAAGGTTGTTATATTTAACGACGCCTCTAGAGCACATTGATTTGTCATATCATCAGCTATTGGACATCCAGCATATGCTCATTTTAACATATTTCTTTGGAGACACTAGCTGCCGCCACATAGGCTACTCTTTCCGATAAGTACCAAGGGGTCTTTTATGAATCAGTTGTGGACCACTGGTTGGAATGAAAAATAACCCAAACTGCAAAAGTGTCAACAGAGAAGGATCGATTGGATGACCCCCACCTTCACAGGTGGACATGCTACCACCTGATACCGCCAGGCTACTAAGCGACAATTATCGATTTTTAAGTCATTGGTTTTACTTGACCCGTGGGTTCAAATCATATTATTGTGGTAGGCCTGATGTCCGATATCCTGGTCACAGCACCAATGTGGTAGGCCCGATGTCTGTTGTTCCAGGGTCTTTCACTCATTGTCACACACTTATGGAAGAACGCCAAGATTCAGAGACAGTATGCTTCCACTGGTTTATTACTAAACCTTGGCAGTCCGCGGTGCCAACAGTTAAGTGACCCGCCCCCTAACTCACTAGGTACCACATTGCCTCTATAGGTGGGTGGGTGGTGTGCTAGCCACACACAGTAGAGGGCAGCCCAGTCGGGGCCCTGCCCGGTGTCTAGCGTGTCACCACCTAGCGCAGTTCAATGTAACTGTGTAGGTGTGCAGTGTAGTCTCTGCAGCCACCGCATTGTAGTGGAGCTCATGTACAGACTACTACATTATCTACCACCAGAACCAAACGGGATGGCTGAATGAGTTGAGCATCCGTCTCCTGTTTTGGGAGATCGGGGGATCCGAAACCAGGGGTTCATGGGTTCGAACCCTGGTCAAGTAAAACCAATGACTTAAAAATTGATACTTGCCGCTTCCTAGCTAGGGGCTAGGCATTAATAGGATAGGGCAAGGACTGGTTAACTCAGTGTCAGGATAGTGTGATTGAGTGGGATATCAGGTCATGCTGCTGGCAGCTGGTCTCCCAGTGGGGCAGCACTATAAAGTCGCCATGAGTGCGCACTGTCACAAGTCAGTACCCGTCTCCGACATGACCTTAGACGTTCCCTGTGGACGTAAAACAACAAACAAACATCTACCAACACGCAAGACAAACGGAAGCTCAACTCATCCCGTTTAAAACTCGCGTAGTGTGCGTCGTGCATAAAGCACAATTCCCAACAGCCTTACAAGTTACATATTTCCCATCCGCCACAACACGTTTACGCACTCCGTCTTCAATGACCTTCCATTCCGACTGGCACCAGCGTGTTTGGCGACTGCGCACTCACCACTTGCCCTCACCCTTACGCCCTTCCACCCCACCCCTACCCCCACCCCACCCACCCCCCACTCCAAACCCTTCCCAACCCCCACACCCCTACACGCCCACACGCCTCCCTGGGCGTGTCTTATTTGCTTGTAGCATTATCAGCGGACCGTTGTTGTCGGCTTATGCCTTTGTCGGGCGAGCTGACCCCGGGGCTTTGAAGTTGGTGCCGGGGCTGGCCGGGTGCTCGCCGGGGGTAGGCCGGGTGGTGGCCGGAGGCTGACGGCCGGAGGCTGACGACCGGGGGCTGACGGCCGGGGGCTGACGGCCGGGGCCTGACGGCCGGGGGCTGACGGCCGGGGGCTGACCGCCTGGGGCTGACCGCCTGGGGCTGACCGCCTGGGGCTGACGGCTGGGGGCTGACCGCCGGGGGCTGACCGCTGGCCGGGCAGGTGCATCTGATTGCCCCCCGCCCGCCCTATCGGGGTCTGGGCGGGCAGCTGGACACACAGAGACCGAGAAATGTGTTTGCACGGGAAGGGAACTGCATCAGGCAGAGATGAACAAGCACTAACAGGCACTGAACACACAGCCAGAGCACCGATACGCGCTGAACACACTGACTGAAAAAAGGACAGCTTGTCCAATAACACTGACTGAATGAACAGCTTAACCGGTAACAGAGATTGAATGAACAGCTTGACCGGTAACAGTAACAGAGACTGAATGAACAGCTTGACCAGTAATGGACTGAATGAGCAGCTTGACCAGTAACAGACTGAATGAATAGCTTGACCAGTAACAGAGACTGAATGAACAACTTGACCAGTAACAGAGACTAAATGAACAGCCTCACCAGTAACAGAGACTAAATGAACAGCTTGACCAGTAACAGAGACTGAATGAACAGCTTGACCAGTAACAGAGACTGAATTAACAACTTGACCAGTAACAGAGACTGAACGAACAACTTGACCAGTAACAGAGACTGAACGAACAAGCAGCTTGACCAATAGCAGTAACACTGACGGTGAGGGAACTACACAACAAAGCTAACATTAGCTACATCAGACAGGAGGGACTCGCACCTCTCTCTCACATGTACAGCTGTACTAGATCCAAGACGTAATATCTTGAATACACTATTACCAAGGTAACCAGACAGGGTTTGTTTGTTGTTTGTTGTTGTTTTACATCCTAGCAACATCTAAGGTCATAGCAGGATGAATAGCCATTCTGATAATACCTTAGATGTTACCAGGAAGTAAAACAACAACAATCCAGTTAGGTCCAGGCACGCTAATATAACATCCACCGTGAATTCAAGAACCCAGTGAATATTCTGCCAATATGGACAGACTCAGAAGGCCATGTCAGATACACGACAGTGTACGTAATTGAATGCAGTGGAGGCTAATGTAGTTGAACGTAGTTGAACGTACTTGAATGTAGTTGAACATAGTTGAACGTAGTTGAACGTAGTTGAACGTAGTTGAACGTAGTTGAACGTAGTTGAACGTAGTTGAACGTAGTTGAACGTAGTTGAACGTAGTTGCACGTAGTTGAACGTAGTTGAACGTAGTTGAACATAGTCAAATGTAGTCGAACATAGTCGAACGTAGTCAAACATAGTCGAATGTAGTCGAACGTAGTTGAACGTAGTCGAACGTAGTTGAACGTACTGGCACAATACTTCTCCGGTACATTCAACTACATTCAACTATGTTCAACTACGTTCAACTACGTTCAACTACATTCAACTACGTTCAACTACGTTCAACATCGTTAGCCTCCACTACGTTCAACTACGTCTACTAACGTGTATGTGACAGGGCCTTTACTCAGGCACAGACAGCTTAAACAGTAAGCATACTTACTCACTCCCACTGCACTCATCCGCACCCTTACAACCTGATGCAAGCAAAACACATGGCACAAAAAAGGGGAAAAGAACAAGATAAAAATAGCATCCTGCATGATCTCTCCCCCGATCTATTTATTTATTCATTTATGTATTTATTTATTTATTTAATATCCATTCATCATCAAATAATCATATCAACATTGAATTGATTTGTCGACATACAGTAACCGCAAACACCAGAACCCTGAGAAATTGCAATATTCAGATAATAACACTATATTCTCCCTAACATATATTTAAACAATACTTAATGGAGCTGTTTAATTTGATTTATCATTAATTTAGTTTATTTACGGTGCATTAAGTAGTACATCAATCTACAAAAAACTACTAACATGGAAGCTGGATGGTATATGTTATTTAACAGCACACGAGAATCAGTAATATTATTTACTGTGACAATATGAAATTTAATTAATTGATAAATAACCAGGTATCTGATTGTAGATTGTGAGGTAGAAATGTGTGGAATATTTCCGTTGATTTTGATGAATCTACAGGCAGGAATTTCAAAGACAAGAGTGTCTATCGTGGATCTGAAATTGGTTGACTGGTTGAGTAGGCGGGTTTGATTTGTTGGTTAAGAGGAGTGTCTTGATTGGTGGAGAGGCGTGAGGAGGGTTTGAAGGAGGAGTGGAGAGTGTAGTAAGTGGAGAGCTGGTTTGTTTGTTGTTGTTTTACGTCCTAGCAACATCTAAGGTCATATCAGGACGGGTACCGACTTGTGACAGTGTGCACTCATGGTGACTTTATAGTGCTGCCCCACTGGGAGACCAGGCTGCCAGCTCCATGACCAGATATCCCACTCAGTCACATTATCCTGACACTGAGCCAACCAGTCCTTGCCCTATCCTAATAATGCCGGGGGCCAGGCTAGGAAGCGACACATATCAATTTTAAGTCATTGGTTTGACTCGACCAGATTTTGAACCCACGACCCCACGATCTACCAACACAGGAGATGGACGATCTAACTTATTCGGCCATCCCGACTGGTCGAGTGGAGAGCTGGAGGTGGGGCCCTGAAATAACAATTACAGCAGTGTTAAGGCAGCCGTATTTCCTTTTAGCGTCATTTTTTACTCTATTTGCCCTAGCTAATACTGAAGCCATTACTGATATCCCTGATATCAAATGGTTATCTCAATAGACTACATCACCGTTCCAGCGGCGCTGTGCATTGTGGGATGCATCAGAGCAAAACAAACCCGCGAGAAGCTCATGGCACATGCTAATACACTGTTCAGCTATGAAATGTGCTAGTTTCAGCTCATCTCAGCTCTTGTTTGAAACATAGAATACCAACTAAAAACATATATATAAAAAATTAAGATATTAATCTTTTATCCAGCATTGGATTTACATCAATATAATATGCACATCTTATGCCATGTGTATTTAGATTTAAACAAATCTGGGCACTCAGACTAGTGTTAGAACCATAGCCAGAGTCAGTTTTACTTATTTTATTAATGTTTTTATTTATATCATATGGTTAATGACATATGTAGAACTAGAACATTAGTAGGGTTAATCAGATATTGGTTATATATTTCTCTGAAACAAGTGTATGTTGACACATTTGGCATTTTAATATTTAGAACAAGAATTAATAATGGTGATCTGGATATCACTGATTGTTTTGTGTGGAATTGTATGTTTCTTAGCTCAAAATGTTTAACTATGGCTAGTTTTGTCTTAGCTATATTCATCAAATCATTATATTGCATGTGTCCATACATGTTTATGGCAAATTGTTATGTATTTCTATTCATTTAGAATAAAATCTAAGTTTTTCCCTACACATATCGACAAACTCAATGGCCATTCCCATTTGGTTTGCTGCCAACGCCTGATCTCCCAGTGGGGCAGCACTATGAAGCCACCATGAGTGCGCACTGTCACACATCGGTAACCGTCCTGATATAAGCCAACATCTTGCCAGGAAGTAAAACTCGAACAACCAATCAACCAACCTAATCCTCGATAAATCAAATTGAAGAAAGTTCATCGCTAAGTATGAGGCAGATATTCCGTGTACTCAAAATTATTCTCGGTGATGGAGTGGTTAGAGTATCACACCTTTTTCTCTAATCTTTTTTAACAAGCTCAAACATCTACAGATACTAAATAATCACCATGTGTGAGAAACAAAAACATCTTATCACCTCCTACTGTGTGATAAGATTGAACCACTACTACAACTGGACATCATTGAAAACAAGCCCGAGCATTCGAGCTTACACGCTATAGACAGTATAAACACAGCATACAAAAAAAAAAATCAAAATCAAATCTATTAATTATAGACGCGATGGCCGAATGACTTGAGCGCCCGGCTCCCATTCTGGTACTTCGTAAGATTAGCACTCCTGGGTTCGAACACTGGCGCAGTCAAACCAATGACTTTAAAATTGATACGTGTCGCTACCTAGCCTGGCGTTCAGCATTACTAGGATAGGGCAAGGAGCAGTGGAGTGAGGAAGACCAATTGTCCACGATTGAAATTTCCCCTGCTAAGTCAACTAATATTGGCGTTCTCTGTGGTGGAGTGCTTAGAGTGTCTGACTTTTTTCTAGCTCAGACTCCTAATCTGAGGGTCGGCGGTTCGATTCCCCATGCCCCCAGCTCTGCCAATTCCGATTTCCACCGCTGTGTATAACTTACAGCGTCATCAAAGGCCGGTTGCTCTCATACCATGTCTATGTGGTGTGGGAGGTTAAAAATCCCTTGGGTCGGTAAAAGTGTAGGCTCGGGCTTTCTATCGACCAGCAGTGGAGTGGGGAAGACCGGTCGGCTGTGACTGGGATTTCCCCTGCTTGGGACAACTAATGTACCAAAAAAAAAAGAGAGACAAATAAGTGTTCACACTTCCTGTCTACCATTCACTATATCACTATATCACTAATATACCAAAAGAAATGTAATATAATTGGTATCTGGGCACTAATCTGAAGGTTGATGGTTCGATTCCCCATGGCATCTGGTCTGCCAATTTGGATTTCCACCGCTGTGTATAACAACTTAAAGTGCCATCAAAAGGCCAGTTGCTCTCATACCATGTCTTTGTGGTGTGGGAGGTTAGAAATGCCTTGAGTCAGTAAAAATGTGGTCTCATGGTTTCTACTAACCAACTGTCTAATAGTGGAAACAAGACTACTCAGACTTATCCATGATAGGCATAATAATTCTGCAATAATAATTTTTTTTTTTTAAATGACCGAAACAGTTCCCAACACTCCAGTACAAATAAATTCACACACTATTCGGTATTCAATCTAAGCTGTTCTAAGAACAAAATGCAGTTCAAATATTGAATAATAGAATATTAAAATGGCCGAAAGATTCCCTAACACTCCAGTACAAATAAATTCACACACTATTCTGTATGCAATCTAAGCTGTTCTCAGAACAAAATACATTTCTGCACGGCAGTTCGATATGGCATAACAACAGAACATTGAGGTAGGAATGATTGGTTACAAAACTAAGAAAAGCAAAAACACAATCAAAATTACATTTAATTGGTTGATTAGATGTTGGAGTTTTACATCCTGGCAACAGCACGGGCACCGACTTGTGACAGTACGCACTCATGGCGACTTCATAATGTCGCCCCATTGGTAAATCAGGCTGCCGGCACCATAATCTGATATCTCACTCAGTCACATTATCCCGACACTGAGCTACCCAGTCCTTGACCTATCCTATTAATGCCGAGCGCCAAGCTAGGAAGCGACAAGTATCAGTCTTAAAGTCATTGGTTTGACTCGACCGGGAACCAAACTCCTGACCTTCCGCACGTGAGACCCGCGCTCTACCGATTAGGCCACCTCGCCCGGTGAGGTCGGAATGAGGTCTGATTAATTGTTATGGCACTGAGAAGAAATGGAATGGAAGTTCCCTGGAGAACTTAGATGCGAAGCATTGGCTCCTTCCAACAAAATAAAAGAAAGAAGTAGAGTGGGGTTGAGGGGTGGGGAGTGAGGCCTTCCCTAGTGGGATTGGCCAATGTACTACTAAGTGCAGCTCGGGGAATGATGCTAATTTGAACCAGGAGGCCGCCGTAGAAAAGCACGCCCATTCCAAATCAGACAAGTGAACCTTTAAAAAGAAAAAAGAAGAATGAAGAATCATGACAATGCTCAAATCGATACCCACCACAAAGAAGCTGGGGGAATCTGGGATGCGCGTAATAAAAAAACAACCCAGGAAGAGGAGTTGATCAATATCTGTGACTTTGCCGCCTGTGCCTCCCTGTCCGGTTCCTGGAGTGAGGCCAAAATGTGGGATAGTTAGTCTTGGCCTGTGTGGAGGTCGGGAGGGTGTGTGTGTGAGGGTGTGTGTGTGAGGGTGTGTGTGAGGGTGTGTGTGTGAGGGTGTGTGTGTGTGAGGGTGTGTGTGAGGGTGTGTGTGAGGGTGTGTGTGTGTGAGGGTGTGTGTGAGGGTGTGTGTGAGGGTGTGTGTGAGGGTGTGTGTGAGGGTGTGTGTGAGGGTGTGTGTGAGGGTGTGTGTGAGGGTGTGTGTGAGGGTGTGTGTGAGGGTGTGTGTGAGGGTGTGCGTGTGAGGGTGTGTGTGTGAGGGTGTGTGTGTGTGAGGGTGTGTGTGTGTGAGGGTGTGTGTGAGGGTGTGTGTGGGTGTGTGTGTGAGGGTGTGTGTGAGGGTGTGTGTGTGAGGGTGTGTGAGGGGTGTGTGTGTGAGGGTGTGTGTGAGGGTGTGTGTGTGAGGGTGTGTGTGTGAGGGGTGTGTGTGAGGGTGTGTGTGGGGTGTGTGTGAGGGGTGTGTGTGTGAGGGTGTGTGTGAGGGTGTGTGTGAGGGTGTGTGAGGGTGTGTGAGGGTGTGTGTGAGGGTGTGTGTGAGGATGTGTGTGTGAGGGTGTGTGTGTGAGGGTGTGTGTGTGAGGGTGTGTGTGGGTGTGGGTGTGTGTGTGTGAGGGTGTGTGTGTGAGGGTGTGTGTCTGGGTGTGGGTGTGTGTGAGGGTGTGTGTGTGAGGGGGCGGGTTAGAAAAGAACTGCTTGTTAAAGTCACACACTGGAATGTCATGTTAATTTAGAAATTTAATAGCTTGCCATTGCAAATCAAAGACGGCATAGGCATATCGGCGGATACTAGCCGATTTTGGAGATCTATAGAAGGAGTTATTTAGAGATTGAAGGAATTGGGCTGAGTGCTGAGCAATTTTTCCAGAATCTAATCAAATTATGCATTTTCTTTACTATACTACATCATATTTATGTGCATTGCTGATATTAATTGTATAGCGTCAATATCAATCTATTTCTGTCATTAGTGTAATCTAGAAATAGAATTCAGCATGATTTGGGAGATCTCATTCATTGGTAATGATATCGTTTAGTGTACGCTGGGTATGAACCCGCTTAGGCAGTCAAATTATAATAAAGCAGTAAAGAAAGAGGAAAGAAAGAGGAAAGAAAGAGGAAATAACGAGGAAAGAATGAGGAAAGAAAGGAAAGGAAGAGGAAAGAAAGAGGAAAGGAAGAGGAAAGAAATAGCAAAGAAATAGGAAAGAAATAGGAAAGAAAGAGGAAAGAAAGAGGAAAGAAAGAGGAAGCAAACAGGAAAGAAAGAGGAAGGAAAGATGAAATAAAGAGGAAATAAAGAGGAAAGAAAGAGGAAAGAAAGAGGAAAGAAAGAGGAAAGAAAGAGGAAAGAAAGAGGAAAGAAAGAGGAAAGAAAGAGGAAAGAAAGAGGAAAGAAAGAGGAAAGAAAGATTAAAGAAAGAGGAAAGAAAGAGGGAAGTCAGAGGACAGAAAGAGGAAAGAAAGAGGAAAGAAAGAGGAAAGAAGAGGAAAGAAAGCGGCAAGAAAGAGGAAAGAAAGAGGAAAGAAAGAGGAAAGAAACAAGCAAGAAACAGGCAAGAAACAGAACAGAAAGAGGAAAGAAAGAGGAAAGAAACAGTAAAGAAACAGGAAAGAAACAGGAAAGAAACAGGAAAGAAACAGGAAAGAAACAAGAAAGAAACAGGAAAGAAAGAGCAGAGAAATAATAAAGAAACAGTACAGAAATAGTACAGAAACGGTAAAAAAACAATAGAGATAATATTGCAATTACTGTCATTTATGTTTGTTTCCCCATAATGATTCTGCTTTAGATATTGTATTTAGGCTGACACTCAAACAATTTAGACCGAAGGCTAAGTTAATTAAGCTATTACAGCTTTACTGGGTGTCAAAAGTTAATAGACGGTTCATGCCATAATCATAACTGACGTAGATATGCCTATTACACAGTTATTACCCGATATGACGCTTGATGTCCAATAAATTCTAGATGAATATCGACTGAGACATAGACGAGATTGATACTCATCCAGCGTTTTTCAAAGCTGTATAGTCCGATGAAAACCAAAACAATTATCTAGATTTGATTCTCCATAATTATCTAACTTAGATACTGGTGCACTTATTAAACATTTGTCATCACATGTGAGGGAATACTGAGTCAATTTAATAGAACCTGTTACTGCAGAAGCCTAGGGTGTTAGAGTTTTGGCAAGCTTAGCAAAATTAATTTAGCATTTTCAACAGGCGTGCACACAAGTCAATTCTTTTTATTTTTGCAATCATTTATCGGGTGGGAGCCTGATTTGCAGCTCAGGCACTTATGTTCGTACTCGCATCGGCGCACACTGCACCCATCCTTGTTGTAGTTGTACGCATAGCAGATCTTCCGGGAATTGTCATAGCTTTTACTAGCCTGTGTAGGTCTGGATGGTCGGCATGCCTCTTTGTTGCTCCGCGTATTTTCCAAATTGAAGTACAGCAACGATAGTTCATGATCGCCCATGGTGAACGCCTTTAGCCCAACATCCTTTACCTTGTCCCTGATTGCCTTATCATAACCACGATAGGCCTGATCTGTATAGGTTGCTGTAGAGGCATGCATGCACATATAAGCCACATGCCCGATATATCGCTCCAGATCATCATATTCAAACCCGACTCGCCTCCCACGTTTCATGCCCCAGACCAGGGCCGTGTAGACGAGCTCCATCACCGAAAGTTTTTTTAAACGCTTCTCGTTCATCGTGTATTTGTTTAAAGCGAACTTACTGCGCTTACGCCTCCTCCTTCGCCTTCTGCCAGAGTCACTGTCTGACCCTGAGCCGTCCTCCGAGCTGCTGTCTGTAGGGGAATCGTCCGGGTCCCCGGCCGCCTCTGCCTTTTTCTTCTTCCCGGACAGCTTCTTCTTCGTCGTCGGCACCGCCGTCACTGCCTCCTCCTCCGGCGATCCGGCGTCCAAGACCGCACGCAGCTCCTTCTTACGGCGCTCTCGCGCCCTCGCCGCCACCAGCCGCCTCAGCTCCCTCTCCTCGTCATCCTCCTCGTAGTCTTCCACCACGAGGCGCGAACCCTCACCGGCGCGCCGCGTCGAAGAAACCGGCGCCACCAACTTCTCACCCGCCTCCGCGGCATCCTCCTCGCCCGATGAAGGCAGCTCCGCCTTTACTGACCGCTTGCTAGTCCTTGTCCGCTTGCACTTACTGCCCCGGGGGGGCTCGTGCTCCTCCCCACATGCCGCACATATATCGACCGGCATCTCGCCCGATATGTAGGTAGGTACGCACGTAGGTACGTCAGCCTCAAGCTAGAACTCGGGTTCAAATGGGCCGAGTATACAGGAAAGCCGTTGGAGCTGGAGGGTCCGCGCATGCGCCTGAGGTGTTACCCGTAATAGACTTGCCTCAGTCCTCCTAGCGGGCACTGGAGGCGCAAGACACATGGAGGCTAGACTTGCCTCAGTCCCCTCGCCGAACTGCCCCGCCGGCCCAGCAGCGTGTGGGGGTAGTGGGTTCGAATCCCCCCACCCGATATGCCACAGAGGGAGGGGTTCCATCCTGAATAATATTCGTATAAATGCTTTATACCACACGTTTGCAATTCAAATATCTAGAAAGTTAACGATTTAACATAAAAGTTACTTCAAAGTAAAGTACGGTAGATTATAGCGATCAACCTAATATTTTTATCTCAGAAAATGAGAGAAATTCAAAACCATCGGACTATGCAACTTCAAAACACTCTACCTTTCAAATCTTAGCCACGTTGGCAAATAACCAAAATACCAATGGCCGATTATTGGACTGGCCAATTCTGGATCAGTTTGATCAGACTTTGCAGCCCCTCCCGCTTTGTAATGAACATCACCATATATACCACGTGCGGAAGGTCGGGAGTTCGAATCCCGGTCGAGTCAAACCAATGACGTACTAAATTTATACTTTTCGCTACCTAGCCTGCCACTCGGCATTATTGGATAGAGCAAGGACTGGTTAGATCAGTGTCAGGATGATATGACTTGAGTGGGATATCGAGTCATGGTGCTGCCAGCCGGATTTCCCAGTGGGACAGCACAAAAAAGGTGCCTTGAGTGCGCACTGTCACAAATCGGTGCCTGTCCTGATATGACCTTAGATGTTGTCAGGACCTAAAACCCTAACAAACAAACAAACCCATTCGAATCAACATTATTTAAGCATTGAATAATGTTTGTTTGTTAGGGTTTTACTTCCTAGCAACATCGATGGTCATATCAGGATGGGCACCGACTTATGACAGTCTACACTCATGGCAAATTTATACTGCTGCCCTACTAGTAAATCAGCCTGCCGGCACCATGACACAATATCCCACTCAATCATAATATCCTGACACTTCGCTAACCAGTCCCTGCCCTATCCTATTAATGCAGAGTGCCAGACTAGGTAGCGACAAGTATCAGTTTTATAAGTCATTGCTTTGATTCGGTCAGGGATTCGAACACCCGACCTTCCGCACGGGAAGCCTGCAATCTGCCGATTAGGCCACCACGCGCGGTTTTACTGCAGTTGTTTGTAGTAGTGTGTGTGCTCTGGTGGTGGTGGCTTAGTGAATTACAGGGGGCGCTGCTGGTGCTGGGCAGGTCCTTTCGCGGCTGGACCCACACAGCTGTCACCCGTCGGACAGCCGGGCCATCCCGTTATTAAACCCAAGACAGCCATCACCCAGGGGAAAACCCCACCCCAACCCACCCCACCCCCCACCCCCACCTCCACCCACCCCCCACCCCCACCTCCACCCCACCCCACTGAAAACACCAAACAACCGCAAAACACTTAGCTGACACTGTTAACAACCACACATTCAACGTGTTGATCACAGATGCACACCCCCCCTAGTGTATGTTGTATATAGATGCACAGGAACATAACATCCACCGGCTTGATTATACTATAGTATCATACTGTTCCAAATATTTAATTGACCACGCTGTAATTTGGGATGAGTGACATTGTGAACACTCAAATACAACCCCATCCCCCTCGCCCCAACCTCGCTGCCGATCCCTTTCCTACTACCGGGCGCGGTGGCCGAATCGATAGAGCGAGCGCCTCGCGTGCGGGAGATTGGCAGTTTGGTATCCGGTTGAGTCTAACCAGTGACTTATACAAATTGATGCTTGTTGCTAACTAGCTCGACATTAATAGGATAGGTCAAGGACTGGTTAGCTCAGTGTCAGGATAATGTGATTGAGTGGGGATATGGGATCATAGCGCCGGCGGCCTGATCTCCCAGTGGGGCAGCACTATAAAGTCACCATGTGGGGCAGCACTATAGAGTCACACTGTCACAGTCGGTACCCGTTCTGATATGACCTTAGATGTTGCAAGGATGTAAAACTCCAACAACCAACCTCCAACCAACCAATCCTTCCTACTTCCTGCGCATGCCCGCTGCAGTCAGTGAGTGCATCCTTCACTAGGCCCCCCCCCCTCACCTCCCCCCCCCCCCTCCTCCTTTGTCACAGAGAAGCTGGGACCGGGCAGATGTCAGTGCTAAGCACTGACAGGTACTTCACGTTATGTCAAAGCGCCACCACCCACAATCCACTGCATTCTTTTCTAGACTAGTGTTAATATTAGCGCTCCAGGCGTCGTGAAGACAGCCCCCCTCCCCCGCCCAGCCCCCTCCCCCGCCCAGACCCCCGAAATGCAGACATGACATAAGAACTAATAATATCTCAATAGTTTGAGGAACCAATTTAGGGATGATATGCTACTCTCGACATGAGAATAATTGTTATGTATTTCCGTTACGCATTGAGAATTTCCTTTTTTTTAAACCGTAAAATATGTGCATAATTGCTCTGATATAAACTAGGCCTACCCCCCCCCCCCCCCCCCCCCCCCACACACACACACACACACACACACAACAAACTATTAGAATATCTAGAATGTGTTACGTTATTACAAATATTAAATTCAATATTAGGTTTAGTAGCGATTTATATATTTGGTTAACTGGAATGCCATTGGATAGTTTAAGTTAGAGCTTAACTATGCAAATCTGTATCCTACTAAGACACATGCACATAAGGTGTATACAACTATGACCTTCAAGCTGCGTAGTCCTGGTGAAACATCAAATTTTAAAACCAAAGCAATTACCTAGATTTGATTCTAAATATCTAACTTAGATACTCATGCATTTACCGATCATTTGTTGCCACATACAAGAGCATACCGAGTGAATTTAATATAACCTATTGCTACTGAAGCTTATGGTGTCAAGAGTTTTGGCATGCTTGCCAACATTGATTTTACACATTTGAACTTCAAATATCTCAAAAGTTTGCCATTTTAAATCAAAGTTATTTCAAATTAAAATAATGTAGATTAAGTATAACGATCAATTTAATATTGTGATCTCAGGAAAATGACAGAAACCCCCAAAACCATCGGACTATTCAACTTTAAGGAGTTTATTGCAATGTACATTGAACCAAAATATCTAATAAAATTGGTTTAATGATTACAATCACTCTTTTTTTGAAATATGTTTGATATATGTTGAAATATGTTGCATGTAATGTTCATCATATGTTGTTCCTACACCTTTTACTTCCTTAAAGTTGCATAGTCCGATGGTTTTGAATTTCTGTATTTTTTATGAGATAAATATATTAGATCGATCACTAGTATCTACTTTATATTAGTTCAAAGTTACTTTTATTTAAAATGGTAAACTTTTGAGATATTTTGAGCAGTGTTGAGTGCAAACATGGAAAATTAATTTTGGCAAGCTTGCCAAAACGCTGACACCATAGACTTCTGCAGTAACAGGTTCTGTTAAATTGACTCAGTGTTGCCTTATACGCAGAAACAAATGCTTAATAAGTGCATCAGTATCTAGGTTAGATATGTCAAATCAAATCTAAATCATTGGTTTGGTTTTGAAAATTTGATATTTCATCGGACTATGCAGTTTTAATTAATTCACTAACCCTGGCGTTTCATTCAGGTATCACCACGGTAAATTCACACCAGGCCGAGTGGGTTCACAGCGTGCGTGGCGTGATGAAACAAAGAGCAGCGTCCACAAGGATGCCACCGGCGTCCCGATATCGGCGCTCTGCCCTCCTAGCACCCTCAACCATGCGCATGCGCATTAATTACCTCGGCGAGCGCACGGAAATTGCTCGTTCTAATCACAACGCGATAAGGGCGACAATGAACTGCAGATTGATGGCAGACTCGCAGCAAAAAGAGCCCAGGCTGGTTTGTTATGCATTGTGGCGCGTGTGGGGGACGCACATACCCACCCGGTCCGAAAATGATTGGTTGGTTAGTTGGCTGAGGGCGTTTTACATCCTGGCAACATCTAAGGTCATATCAGGACGGGTACCGACTTGTGACAGTGCACACTCATGGCAACTTTATAGTGCTGCCCCACTGGGAAATCAGGCCGTGGAGACCTTGACCTGATATCCCACTCGGTCACATTATCCTGACACTGAGCCAACCAGTGTTTGATGTATCCTATTAGTATTAATGCCGAGCGCCAGGCTAGGAAGCGACGAGCATCAATTTGATAAGTTATTGGTATGACTCGACCGGGAACCGAACTCCCGATCTCCTGGATGTGAGACCCGCGCTCTACCGATTCGCGCACCGCGACCGGTGTCCCAAATTGAAGCCGAGCTGTTGACTGATTAGGGTTTTCCATCCTAGCACCATTTGGGGTGATATCAATCACTACATATACCGACTTATGACGACAGCGCGCACTGAGGGCTGGGCACCCTATCGCATGCGCCGTTGGTACCATATACACCAATATCCGACTCAGTCATGTTATCCTGACATCTGAGTCAACCAGTTATTGCGGTATCCTAGGAACGCCTAGCGTCAGGCAAGGTTGTGATGCTTATTGATCTGTCTAAACCTTTGGTTTGACTCTGCCGGGAATTGATTGGTTGGCGATAGTTGTATGCGACCTGGCGTATTGAAAGGGAATGCTCTATCCACTCGGCTAGTCCAGTCCAGTCTGGACGCGTGGAATAGATGATCAGTAGTTGTCAGCCTACTGGAGGTCAATGATCTTCAGAGTCTGCAAGACAGGTTACAGTTACCCAGAGTGAGGTGTTTCAAGCGTCAAATGCCCTGTCACATACGTAGTGGGTGAGACATGCTGTCACTACATTCAAATACGTTAAGGTATGGCAGGATTTGGTTGATGACCCACCTAATGGTACGGATGAATATGTTATGGTATGGATCCCGGTACGTTACAGTATGGATCCCAGTATGCCCAACTACATTCAACTACGTTGAACTATGTTGAACTACGTTACCCTTCACTACATTCAACTATGTTCAACTACGTTCAACTTCGTCCACTAACAGTTATGTGACCACGATAGAAGAGCCAAGGTTTTATCCGGGTCAAAATATGCTATGGTACACTAGAGTACGCTAGAGTACATTAAGAAGTATGCTAGAGTACGCTAGAGTATGCTAGAGTATGCTGGAGTATGCTAGAGTATGCTAGAGTATGCTAGAGTACGCTACAGTACGTTATCATCGTGTAGGCTATGTCTGCCTCAAAGGTACCTCTCTTTTGAACATGTCCAAAGCTTAAATCAGAACTCACGGCCCACAGACGTTCTTATCACGTTCTCATCACGGAGAAGTATGGATGCCTGTATGTTGCACTACCTTCAACTATGTTCAACTACGTTCAACTAGGTTATTCTCCACTACGTTCAACTATGTCCACGAATGTGTATGTGACCGGGCCTTTAGGCGTATGAGTTTTTGTAATCTAAGAAAGAAACATCTGAAAAAAGAAGAGCAGATTGTCTCTGCCATAGCTCTAGGTGTATACATAAATGAGACGTACACGCCTTAAGGAACTTTCCTCTCGGAGGCTTCTTGCATGTGACTTTATTGCAGATTGTATATATATATATATATATATATAATGTATAACGTATTATGCGAGTATAGAGAAACGTAAGGGAATATTATTACATACATCTGATGCTATATAACCTGATGTTGCTTCTTATTCAGCTGGTTCTATTCTGGTGTGTCCGAAGAAGCCGGCTCAGTTTTGGGTGACTTTGCCTCTGGAGGCCCCACTGGTATGGACTGACCCAGTATCTGCCTAGCCCTTCCTCCTCCTCCTCCTCCTCCTCCTCCTCTTCCTCCTCCTCCTGCATAGTGTGGAGGGTGGCGGGGGGAGGAGGTGGGGTTGTCGGCCGGCGGACGGCGGTGGTCTGGTGGTGGAGGATGGCGGAGGGTGGAGGGAGGTGGTTGGTGGTGGTGGACACGGGTGGGGGCTGGTGGGGCTGGTGGGGCTGGTGGAGGCGGGTGGGGGCAGGTGGAAGGCGGTGGTTGGTGGTGGTGAGGGCGGGTGAGGGCGGGGGGTGGGGATCGGTTGGAGGCGGGTGGTGGCGGTGGGGGGCGGGTGGACCGGGTGGAGGCAGGTGGAGGCAGGTGGAGGCAGGTGGAGGCAGGTGGAGGCAGGTGGAGGCACTGGGGGTGTGGATGCCGGTGGGTGTGGTGATGGTGGTGGGGTGGGAGACGGGTGGTTGGAGGTGCTGGAGGTGGGTGGAGGTGGTGGAGGCGGGTGGAGGCGGTTGGAGGCGGTTGGAAGCCGGTGGGGGTGTGGATGCCCATGGGTGTGGTGATGGTGGTGGGGTGGGAGACGCGTGGTTGGAGGTGGTGGAGGCGGGTGGAGGCGGTGGAGGCGGGTGGAGGCAGGTGGAGGCAGTTGGGGTGTGGATGCCGGTGCGTGTGGTGATGGTGGTGGGGTGGGAGACCCGTGGTTGGAGGTGGTGGAGGCGGGTGAAGGTGGTGGAGGCGGGTGGAGGCAGGTGGAGGCAGGTGGAGGCGGTGGGGGTGTGGATGCCGGTGGGTGTGGTGATGGTGGTGGGGTGGGAGACCCGTGGTTGGAGGTGGTGGAGGCGGGTGAAGGTGGTGGAGGCGGGTGGAGGCGGCGGAGGCGGGTGGAGGCAGGCGGTTGTGGGGGTGGGGGTGGGGGTGGGGTGGGGTGGTGGGGTGGGGGACTTCCGTTCAGGGCCGTCTTGTTTATTATTAATGGTAGCTGCTCTGAGCGCTCTCCCCCCGCCCCCGTCCCCCGCCCCCTGCCCCCCGCCCCCCGCCCCCCCAACGGGCTGCGCACCTATGGTGTCACCCTTCCACATGTACACACTCAATGGAGTGTCCGGGAGGCGGCATACACATCGTCCCTCATGGACACTCATTGTATTGTCATCGCGTAAGGGGTGTTAATATTATTGGGGGGTGGGGGGGGGGGAGATGGGGGACTCTATGCGCCGGGTGGTTTATTTAATACTTAGCAGCCTGACCTCCAGAGACTGGGAAGGACATGGAAACCAATTTTCACCCCATCCCAGGGATAGCTTGAAAAGAGCGCGACCACTGGGTTGGTTGGTTGTTGGAGTCTTACGTTCTGGCAACATCTAAGGTCATATCAGGATGGGAACCGACTTGTGACAGTGTGCACGCATGGTGAATTTATAGTGCTGCCCCACTGGGAGACCAGGCCGCCAGCATCATGATCTGACTTCCGGTCAACGCTCGACTGGACGTTACTCTAGGTGTCGCCACCGCTGCTGCCTGCAGGCTGCCCTGGCGAGTACTCGATGAACTCATGACATCACTTCCGGTAGTCCCACATCCGCCTCCAGCACTTCTCAACCAGACACCGAACCATCGATACATTTACACCTTTTCTTGGCCGCCCACCCATCCCTACACTCACCCGGCTCTCAGGCGATGGTAGGGTTGAGTGCTAGGGTCTCCGGGTTCCAACTCTTAACCCGCTGATCATTATTTTGACTACTAACTTGAATGATTTCTTAATTAATTATTTGATAATACATCGTCCATACCAGTAGTACCTTGTTGTGTTGTGAATCAACCAGACGGGGTGGCCAAATGAGTTAGAGCGTCTGTACCCCGTGTTGGTAGATCGTGGGTTCGAATCCTGGTCGAGTCAAACCAATGACGTAAAAATTGATACTTGTCGCTTCCTAGCCAGACAGTCGGCATTACTAGGATAGGGCAAGGAGCAGTGGAATGAGGAAGACCAGTTGTCTGCGATAGAAATTTCCCCTGCTTAAACAACTAATGTACCAACAAAAGAAAAACGTCGCTCAGTGTACGGCGGTCTTTACCGTAATTGCCATGTGCTTGAAGTATCACCATTAAGGCTGTCTCTGAAGGCTGCCAGGTGTCCACATCAGTTGCTGGCTCTTAATTTGATCGCGTGGGGTTGAGTTTATTTGGACCGACTATAGTAAAACCTCTCTAACCGACCACCTCCACAGATCAACCACTCCCCTATACCGATCGCTTTATTTGGGTCCAACCAATACCATTGTAACCATATTCTAACTCCCTAAACCGACAACTTCCTTAAATGGACCACCTAAAGTTGGTCCCAAGGTCGGTCGATTTAGAGAGGTTTCACTGTATTTGAATCTCGGGAATTAAGCAACAGCGGTCACTATAGTGATTAGTTTATTGTCTGATTAGTTGTTGGCAAGGGATGAGAGAAAGATGAAGCTGGTGCTGGGTACGTGTCTCGACCTCATCCTGTGCTCCTTTATGGGGCTGGTTCTATGGTGGGAACATGGGGGCTCCATTAATTCAGAAGCGAGGTGTGAGAGCAGTCAGTGGACCCTCACATAGTTCTAAGATTTCCAGGACACCCATAGAAGCCCCGCTATGCGCTATCAGGCTCTAGTAGTATAGTACGTCCACTTCAGGATATTAATGTAAGTTTGGTAACAATTGTTGTGCACAGACATGAGCTAACTCTTTTCTTGTGCTGAATAGACTTGTTTTCCCCATTAGACAGTTTGTCGATAGAAAGCCAGCGCCTACACTTTTACTGACCCAAGAGATTTTTAACCTCCCACACCACATAGACATGGTATGAGTGCAACAGGCCTTTGATGATGCTGTAAGTTATACACAGCAGTCAAAATCCAAATTGGCAGAGGTGGGGACACAGGGAATCAAAGCATTGACCTTCAGATTAGAAGACCGACCTAGGAAAAAGCACTCTAACCACTCTGCCACAGAGAACACCACTTCTTGGCAATATACTGTACATTATCTTCTGAATTAGTCAGTTTCTTTTGCAGCCCACTTGAAGTGGCAGAGTCCGATAGTTTTGAGTTTCTGTCATTTTCTGAGATAAATATCTTAGATTGATCGTTACAATCTACCTTGCTTTAATTTGAAATAACTTTGATTTTAAATTGCTAACATTTTGAAGTGCAAACATGCAACATTAATTTTGACAAGCACACCAAAACTCTGACACCATAGGCTTCTGCAGTAGCAGGGTATATTACATTGCCTCAGTATTCCTTTCTATGTGGTAACAAATGCTTAATATGCACACCATTATCTAATTGGACTTTTACAATCAAATCTAGATAATTATTTTGGTTTTGAAAATGTTATGTTTTCATTGGACTATGCAGCTTTAGCGCATCTATCTACATATGTGATGTGTAATCCATTATGTTGATATAGTGGTCTGCACCTCTCAGGCAATTAACCACATACACAGGTAGGCGTGGGTAGGGTAGTGACATCAGGGAGCCTAGGTGGTGTAATGGTTAGCACACTGGCCCATAATGCAAAGAGATGTTTGTTTGAGTCCCGTTCTAGGCGCAATTTTTCCTATTTTCATCACCCCGCCATGACACTGGTTGCCGTGACTATGATCCTATACAAGGTGCATGCCGTATAGTTGTTGAACCTACCTTGTGTATGTATATGTAAGTGGATTGCCCGTATGTATATAATTGTAAGTATTAAAGGACTTACAATTCCAGGGTGACGAGTGAAGCAGTCTGCACTGACCTCTCAGGCAAGGAACCACATACACAGGTAGGCATGGGTAGTGTGGTGATATCAGTGAGGCTAGGTGGTGTAATGGTTAGCACACTGGCCCGGAATGCAAATAGATGTGGGCTCGCGTCCCGCTCTAGCTGCAATATTTTCCATTTGGATCACCCCAACGACATTAATATGGATTTAATGCAAGAACTCGATACGATTCAATCGATGAAGTCCCTTCCAAATATGTCTTCGGTGCAGAAACAAACCCCTGGCATCCTCTATGGGATGCGCAATGTAACAGTACATCCACACATACATCATATAAAATATAAATCATTATACTTTCAAAGCGAGTTGGACTATTAAAAAGGTTTACTTTATCGTCACAACTGTTATTTATTTTCACTAGGCACCTCTACTAGATATTCAATGTATTCAATAATATGCCTCATAGAAGGGCCTGCTGAGTCAATTTAATAAAACCTGATTCTGGATAAGCCTATTGCATCAGAGTTTTGGTATGCTTGCCAACATTAATTTGGCATTTTTGCGCTTCACATATATCTCCAAATTTAGCCATTTAAAATCAAAGTTACCACAAACTAAAGTAAGGTAGATCACACCAATTAACTTAATATATGTATATAAGAAAATAGGGTGAAACTAAAAACCATCGGACTATGCAACTTTAAAAGGATTGCAACATCAACAAAAATAAAGGAAATACTTGTCAATGGAACAGGTAACACAATTTCTTATTGAGCAGTTACTTACATGGAGAGGTGAATGTTGATTATCGCAATAACACGAGACACCACTCAAAATAGACCTCACTGCAACCATATCTTTTTTGTTGGTACATTAGTTGTTTAAGCAGGGGAAATTTCAGTCGCAGACGACTGGTCTTCCTCATTCCACTGCTCCTTGCCCTATCCTAGTAATGCTGAGCGCCAGGCTAGGAAGCGACAAGTATCAATATTTAAGTCATTGGTTTGATTCGACCAGGATTCGAACCCACGATCCCACGATCTACCAACACAGGAGACGGATGCTCAAACTCATTCGGCCATCCCGTCTGGTTACCCATAGACAAAGAATTACACAAAAGGCTACATATATTTCAACAAAATTAGCAGATTACTTAAACTAGCTTAGAACTAGAAATATTTCCTAATACGGATACTAGTTGTCCAAATAAGGCCTTACTAAAAATTACATTGCATTACTAAATGGATGCATATTTTCATTTAATATGACCATTCGCTATGTGATATCCAGTCTAGATGACCGAGTAGTGTAAACATACAAATTAAATTTGAAAATAGGAAGAAATCTAGTGAATATAAAATATACAAAATTGAAGATATGCAGATATTTAGTAAATAACCAATCACACAATCTAGGTCGTAGACTCTGGGGGATCTAGCCCTTACAAATATAAAATCTCTGAAGCTAATTTTGATAGCAATAAAGTTACCCCCCACCGCCATTGCCTCAGATGCATATTTTGCAATGAGCTTTAATAGTAAAAAGTTGGATAGTGCGATGGTTTTGAGTTTCTGTCATTTTCTGAGATCAACATATTAGGTTGATCGTTACAAGCTACCTTACATTAGCTTGTAGTAACTTTGATTTAAAATAGCTAACTTTGAGATATATGAAGTGTAAATATGCTGATTTAATTTTGCCAAGTATAGTATGCCAAAACTCTGACACCATTGGCTTCTGCAGTAACAGGTTTTTTATTTTCTCTTGATGATTTATACTGCCCATCATGGATAAGTCTGAATACTCTTGTTTTCACCATTAGACAGTTTGTCGATAGAAAGCCCGAGCCTACACTTTTACCGACCCAAGGGATTTTTAACCTCCCACACCACATAGACATGGTATAAGAGTAACTGGCCTTTGATGATGCTGTAAGTTATACACAGCGGTGGAAATCCAAATTGGCAGAGGTGGGGGGGGGGGGCATGGGGAATCGAACCACCAACCTTCAGATTAGGCATCCAACCTAGACAAAAGTCAGGCACTCTAACCACTCTGCCACAGAGAACTCTCTTAAATTGTCTCAATATTCCCTTCTATGTGGCGACAATTGCTTAATAACGCCACCAGACATGTAGAATCAAAAGTACATAATTGTTTCAGTTTAGAAAATGTTGATGTTTTCATCGGATTATGCAGCTTTAAATAACTCGCATTACAAATATCGCAGTTGATCTAGGAATCAAAGCGGTGATGTTGTGCCCATCTGTTGCATTCATGTCACTTATACCAGTGTTAAGTCTCACGACTTTTCATACCGCCGTCTATTGATAACACCAGCCAGGACGTGCATACCGCCAGAGGGCCCTTTGTTATAGGTGGTAGACCAGGAGATATTTACCACGGTATTAGTGAGGCACCCTGGTTTCGCCAGCGCAGTGTAGGGTGGGATCTCTGCAGCACTCTCCACCTCCCCAGAGCCGCCCCTCCCCCCCCCCACCCACCCCCCCTTCTTCCCACTTCCCACACTTCCCTGAAACCACCAGCAGCTCCACTAGGAAACCTCCTACCAACACGTCACACCTACATTATTCCCAACATGTAATGAATTGCATATGCTCCCGTGGAAACCCTTTAAAACAATATCCATGTATTAATTAGCAGGTGTGTAATATCCCGAGCCAATATACTATGACTACTTAGGACTGTTAGCAGTATTACCAGCACGGTGCATTAGTCTATTCTTGTGTGTGTGTGAGGAAATTGACAGATCCAAGTGGCCAACTGTTGCTAGGACGTAGGCATGAAGCCGGACCTTGTCCCAGCTGCACCCGAGTATAGATCAGCCAAGCCTCCGCCCGACTTGGATATGCATACTAATGGGGTGGTGCTGGCGTGTGTGGGATGGGGGAGGGAAGCACACGCTAGCAGCGGGCTGTCCCATGAGCTGCTCGGAGCCACACCAACCTGCTCGGGGAATCTCAGAGCTGCTCGGAGCTATTCGGAGATGCTCATAACGATAGCAACCAGCTCGGAGCTGTTCAGAGCTGCTCAGATCTGCTCAGAGCCACACCAACCTCGGTGATGCTCTGAGCTGCTCTGAGCTGCTCAGAGCTGCTCAGAGCTGTCCATACCTGTTCAGACCCATACAAACCAACTCAGAGCTGCTCAGCTCTGCTCAGGGCGTTGCCAAGCTGCTAGTAACCATTGGAGGTGATATGGCTGATGACAACAGTGTGTAATAATGACGGTGACTTTAATTCCGCTGCTGTCGCTGCTGTCGCTGCTGTCGCTGCTGTCGCTGCTGTCGCTGCTGTCGCTGCTGTCGCTGCTGTCACTGCTGTAGCTGCTGTCACTGCTGTCACTGCTGTCGCTGCTGTCACTGCTGTCGCTGATGTCGCTGCTGTCGCTGATGTCACTGCTGTCGCTGCTGTCGCTGCTGTCGCTGCTGTCCCCCAGTGTTGCTGCTGGTGTTGGTTGCTTTCAGTGATGGTTGTGACAATCACTGTGCCACCACTGACTAACTAACGGCACGCCCTCACTAGCTAGCATCTCTTGGTGTCCAGCAGGGCCTTAGTTGTGGTGGAGTGTAATATATGTGACCAATGTTAAGGGCTTAATCTGTGCTGGGTTGGTGGTGTGGGTAGTGTGTGATATGTGGTGTGTGTGGTGTGCGTTACGCGTGGTATGTGCAGTGCGTGGTGGATGCAGCGCCAGTGTTATATGAGACATGGACGATATGGGTGCGATATAGTTGGTGGTGGTTGGTTGTTGGAGTTTTACATCCTGGCAACATCTAAGGTGATATCAGGATGGGTACTGATTTGTGACAGCGCGCACTCATGGTGACATTATAGTGCTGCCCCACTGGGAAATTAGGCCACTAGCAGCATGACCCAATATCCCACTCAGTCACATTATCCTGACATTGAGCTAACAAGTCCTTATCCTATCCTATTAGTGCCGAGGGCCAGGCTAGGAAGTGACAAGTATCAATTTGATAAATCATTGGTTTGACTGGACCAGGAACCAAACTCTCGATCTACCATATGCGAGGCCCGCGTGCTACCGATTCGGCCACCGTGGCCGGTGTAGTAGATAATGGCATTGGTTCTCCATCGATGGGATTTATTGGCCTCATCAATTGTGCTTTGCTATATCTATTGAGCATTGTTAAGCAACTAACTACCAATTAATATCAGACGCTGCCTGTTCTCAGTTGTTGTCACCTTTTGACACATTTTGCTATTACTCAGTATCGGCTCTCATTAAAACATTTCTTTCGAGAATTCAATTTGTAACATCGACTTGTGGCACGACTGGTCCGAAACTCGGTGTGTGTATACTTTGAGGTCAAACTCCATTTGAGTCAAGCCAATGACTTACAAAATTAATCCTTTGTTGCTGCCTAGCCTGGCGCTCGGCATTAATAGGATAGGGAAACGACTGGTTTGCTCATTATCAGTATAATATGATTGAGTGGGATATTGGGTCATGGTGACAGCGTCGTTGGGTTCCCGTGGGGCAGTGCTATAAAGTTACCATGAGTGAACACTGCCAAAAGGCGATGCCCATCCTGGTATGATGGTATATATGCTAAATCTGCATAGTCCGATAGTCTTGGTATTATAGGGTCTTTGTATAAACATAGACACTAATAAAGTCTGTACTAGACTACTAAATGACTGAAGCATACAATCCTCCAAGCATTGTTTATCCCATCATTACTAACAACCTACTTACTCAAACTACTTCATGTAGTCAACAAACACACCTTTTAAGTATAGCCCTATACGGTAACCACACTCTATCTAACAGAATAAACAAACCATTCTACTAACACTCACTCCATCTCAAAATGTTAACTCCAACAACATGATAGTTTTGCAATTCACAACATAGTAGGCATACAAACCTATGAAGGGAAACTATGCACCTAACCACTCTGTAATGTAAAGGTCTAATCAATACACATGTATCAAGTGTGTAGGAATAAAACATATAACTGCTATTTTTGTATGTGAATTGTCAAACTATACCATATGTAAGTCTTTGAATGTTTGATATTGTTATTTCAGCTGATTTGGGCTAGCTGCTGATGACAATGTCAGACTACATATGCATATATTGTAAATAACTGTATTGTCACATGCCTGGAAGACCAGTGCCACGGCGCTGACAAAAGACTTTATTCAATGAATAAACTATATTTACCAAAATAAATGGTCATAGGTGATGCTATAATGTAAATCTCCAATAAACCATATATATCCATTTTGTTGTTGTTGTTATGATGTATTTATGCGATATATATATTATACGCTGTATGTGTTATTTATCTTACAATCACTTGAACCATCTACGACTATACACATACATGGTTGGCTACTTTATCACCCCGTGCCAGCAATGGATCTAGAACAGCAGCATATTGCTACTCCTTCAGCCAATAATCTGACTGGAGCCTTGTAAGAAGTTGTAGCAGATTCCTAACTCCTGACTTTGAGTTTCATGACTGGCACACTAGAAGATCAGGCTCTAGTTGATTATCAAACATCCAAACAAACTGGGAAAGTGCATGCTAGTAAAGCATTAGGAGATCCACCGAATGATACATTCTGATCTTTTAATTTTTTTTTTTTTATCGAGTCTGTATTTATACTGTCCATAGCATATAAGCCCGGATACCCAGGCTTGTTTTCAATGCTGGTCAGTTGTAGTGTTGGTGTTATCTTACCACACAGTGGCTGCTGATAAGGTATTTGATTGCCTGCATTTCCGTAGCAGATAGATAATTGGTTGGTATGGTTAATAGCCTATGTTAGTTTTTTTGGATTTTCTTGGTATATATGTATTTATTTTTTCTACTCTTATTACTAGACTAGCCTACTCCTATTTACATATCATAGGCTTGTACATAGCTGTGTGGTGTTATATCTGGCTACTTTTGGCATGGTTACCTTCCATTGGGCATCCCACTGGTGGGCCGTGACATATCACATACCCCTTTGCAGTGCAGCTTAGTGGAGATTTCCTTGCCTTATTTTGCACAGATATTTTTTGTAAGTTTTTAGGTCAGGAATTTGTCATTCCTTTACCGTTTGGGCATTCCACACCTTGGCAGCCATTTCCAGCGTGCTTCTCTCATGAGCTTTTATTTGGATTCTGGTCTGCTTTAGTAGTGGCGCATTATTCGCTCTAGTAGCCCGTTGTGGTTTTGTTAGAAGTTTAATGTTTTGACTATAGCTATATGCTAATGTTTTCAAATGAATTATTCTCCTATTTTCTAGTAATTTCACTTGGTTTCTTTTAATCTTTGTAACTTATACTTGCATAGTGTGATGGTTTTGAGATTCTGACATTTTCTGAGATAAATACATTTTATGTATCGTTATAATCTACTTTACTTTCATTGGAAGTAACTTTTGATTTTAAATTGTTAACTTTGGAGAAATGTGAAGTTCAAACATGCAAAATTAATGTTACCAAGCATGCAAAAACTCTGACACCATAGGCTACTGCAATAACATATTCTATTAACTTGAGTCAGTATTCCCTTCTATGTGGCAACAAATGGTTAATAAGTGCATCAGTAGGATCAAATCTAGATAATTATTTTGGTTTTAAAATGTCAGGCCTTTAGCGGACTATGCAGATTTAGCATATATAATATTATGCCTTTGTTATATAATCGGACACTGTTATTTCCTGCTACCTACAGACCAGACGGGATGGTCGAATGAATTGAGCGTCCATCTCCTGTTCATGGAATCGAACCCTGGTCGAGTCAAACCCATGACTTCAAAATTGATATTTGTCACTTCCTAGCCAGGGGTTCGGCATTATTAGGATAGGGATAGGACTGGCTGGTTCAGTGTCAGGATAATGTGACTGAGTGAGATATCAGGTCATGGTGCTAGTGGCCTGGTCTCCCAGTGCTGCTGGCCTGGTCTCCCAGTGGGTCACCACTATAAACTCGTTATGAGTGTGCACTGTCACAGGTCGGTACCCGTCCTGATATGACCTTAGATGTTGCTAGGACATAAAACAACAACAAACAAACCTACCTACACTAAACTCATACATTGACTTCCCCGCTATGTTAATTCGTCAGAGGTAGAACCAGCTCGTTAGACTATTAGTGAAACAGGCCCTCTTAAAACAAATACAAAGACACAGGACAAGACGACAGCAACCGCCATCCGATATTCCCGAGTCGTATATATCGGATCCAGACATACTTCAAAGTATATTGGCGTGATTCTATTGTGCCTACTTCCGGGTATGTTCTTCTGGTTTCTCACTAAGGGATGTCAATAAAGTGAATTGTATATTTCCCAATAGATGCGCACTGCACGAGTACAGACACATGGCTGCACGTCTATTCAATGTTAAAGAATTTCATGGATTTGTTTTTGTTGTGCCTCTGAAATAAAGTGGGATTGTCTTATTTTATGTGCATTCAGTCAGAATATGATCGTAAATTTTTATTTGTTTTTGTTGTGCCTCTGAAATAAAGTAGGATTCTCTTATTTTATGTGCATTCAGTCTGAATATGATCGTAAATTTGTGCGTGCTTTCAATTTTGAAATGGGGTGTGTGCTTCTATTGGGTAACATGCTTCTATTGGGACATATACGGTAGGTCTAATTGGGGAAAAGTAGTTTCCAGTTTAAGGGTTTAAGGGTTTAATGAACGAATTCAATTTTAATTCAACAGGAAAGCTCATAAAACAAACTGCTAGTCACACCTTGAGGGCGTAGTAATATTTCAAATTGAATCCAACATATTAAGCAAATATAATTTTTGTTAACTTTTCTTTGTGTACAAGCAACGCATTCTTGTTTTTCCATAATCACTTCTTTTAAAAAAAAAGCTCCCCATTGGTCGTAATGCGAAGCATTTCGTTTGATGCGAGGGGAGGGAGAGCGACTCACCCGGCCCTGAGCGACTCACCCCCCCCTCCTGCCACTGCTCACCTCCCCCGCCCCTGAGCGACTCACCCCCGCCACTGCTCACCTCCCCCCGGCCCTGAGCGACTCACCCCCTCCTGCCTCTGCTCACTTCCCCCCTTATAAGGCCGCCCGCCGGCCTCCCTCAGGCACTCAGCCTCCAGCCGCCTTCCAGCTCTCTGCCCTTTTCTTCCTTCTCGCGCATCACCTCGTCACCTCGACACTCACACCTCGCGAGACCCCTGCCAGCACAGCGCAGACGCCACCGCCTCCGCCCACCTCGCACGCCGAGCGGGAACCACCTCTGCTCACATCAGACAACCAGCCGCCTGCCACGACCCCATCCAGACAACCGCGACCAGCCGTCCACCGACAACCTCCCAGCGACACCGATCGCAGCGCCGCCCAGTCACAGCCGGGGACCACCACCTCGGACCTCACACCTCAGACCACAGCCCAGCCCAGCCTCGCCTCACGAGGAACCCTCTGCCAGACAACACCGCCACCGACCATGCCGTCCACCGACAACCTCCCAGCGAACACCGATCGCAGCGCCGCCCAGTCACAGCCGGGGACCACCACCTCGGACCTCACACCTCAGCGCCCCACGCCCCCGCCTCGGGCGTGCCTCGAGCCCTCTCCTTACTCTTTGGCGGAGGGCTCCTCGGCCCCCCCTCTACCAACTCTGACACTGCTCCTTATGAGCCCCTCACTATTTATCCTCTGCTCCTCATGAGCCCCTGACTCTTTGCTCCTCACGAGCCCCCTGCTCCTCATGAGCCCCCTGTATTGCTATGTGCCTCCTCAGCCTGTTTACCTCCTCAGTTACCCTGTTTGTACCTTACTTTGTCATTTATTGTTGTTCACTGTTTCTCTGTATGTTGCCCGAGGCGTCACAATAAACGCCTCAGTTTTCCCACCTCCGCCTCTGTTCTTCCTTCTCGCGCATCGAATTACATTTTCACAAAGAAGAGTCAATTAGTACTGTAATATAACATATGAAGAGCTCAGATGAAAAACCAAGTAAACACCAATCCAAAGATTGATATAAACATTGCAATCAAACCTTCAACAAGTTTATCTTTTATATTCCTACTTTTTTTGTGTATTGCTCCATGACCATGTGATCATAAGAAAAGTGGAATTAGCCAGAATTAAAATTATTTTCACGTAGCAATCTTTTATTTAAACTTTTTCTTTTTGGATTGGGGTTTACAGGGATTTCAGCATGAACTCTTCATATATTACTGTATAATAAACAACGTACATCTAGATTTGTCTTAAGAGATACACCCCGTTTTACGTAGTAATTTAACCGACATATCCCCTTGCATATGACATATTTTGTCTTCGTCCCTACAAGTGACACAAAGGTTAGCGAACAGTTAACCAAACTGACCTTCAGTAAGATAACGTAGCCTGCTAATAGACCGGTGTTACCAATAGGTCATCCAAAACCATTGCATATTAAAGTTGCATAGTCCGATTGTTTTGAGCTTCTGTCATTTTGATGAGATAGATATATTAAATTGATTGTTATAATCTACCTTGCTTTAGTTTGAGGTAACTTTAATTTTAAATGTCTAAGTTTTGAGATATTTGAAGTGCCGACATCTAATAATTATTTTGGCAAGCAGAGCAGAACTCTGATGCCATCGGCTTCAGCAGTAACAGGTTAAATTAATTTTCCCCAGTATTCCCTTCTATTTGGCAACACATGCTTAATAAGTGAGTCAGTATCTAAGCTAGATATGTAGAATAAATTCTAGATATTTGTTTTGGTTTTGAAAATGTTATGCTTCATCAGACTATGCAGCTTTTATACACTGTAGTCCCTATACATCACAGAATGGCTATTGAACATGCAGTGCTAATAATAATATGAATTCTGATACGGATCCCTTTTCAAGCAGCGCATAGTGCCCGTCAGGCCTAATCAAATTAAACAAGTTGGTTATCGTCCTTTTGATAACACAAATGCTGATCGGGTGGGCAGTTTTTATATTTGTTTTTCAGTATGTCATACAGTCCTAGAAGTTTGAATTTCGGAAGTCAAATATTTGTATTAACAGTAGCAACCCTCTTTTTCCACAATGTTTTCATTCATCCCACAGAAAATATATATTGATCCATATCCTGCTGAGTAATATATAAATTCTATGCTAGCCCGATCAAATTTTTAACAGCTAAAACAAAAACTCGGGTGTGGGCGATTTTTTTCAGGCATTGGCCGGGACGATAACCAATTTTTGTTTAATACTTGGCCTTAGTTCAAAACGGATTTCTGGCGTAGATTAGCTTTTGGTTACGGACGTGGACGATATGACCTTAGATGCTGCCAGGATGTAAAACTCCAACAACCAACCAACCGGTGGATGTGAACAGAGGTGGAGGTGCCTTTTCAGAAACCTCTCTAGATTATCCTCGCCACCCCCACCCCCACCCCCCCCATTTTCTTCCCCACCCCCCACAAACTAACCTCTTTTAAAATTGTTATTGCGCATCAAAATATCGCGTTGCGTCGGAGTGCTTTATCAACATCTAAATATTGAATAGTGGTGACTGCTGTAAGGGGATTCCCCTTTTGCATTTGCAAAGTTCAACAATATTATATAGTATTGGGGGATGGTTGTGGGTCGTGGAGAGGAAGGGCGAGCAGCTCCGTTGAATGGACGGCTTTAAAGTTGCATAGTCCGATGGTTTTGGGCTTCTGCCATTTTTCTGAGATAACTATATTAAATTGATCGCTATGATCTATTTTTCTTTCATTTGTAGTAACTTTTATTTTAAACGGTCTAACGGTCTAACCTTTGAGATGTTTGAAGTGTAAAAAACAGAACATTAATTTTGGCAAGCACGTCCAAACTCTGACACCATGGGCTTCTGCAGTAACAGGTTTAAAAAATTAAAGTAACTCAGTATTCCCTTCTATGTGGCAACACATTTTTGTGTGTGTGATGGTTTATTTACCCTGTCACTAACGAGTAAGCCGCATTGCGGCTTGTTTTCATAGCTGAACAGCAATAGTCACAATTTGGGAGCAGCCTTGTCATCTTAGCTGTTAATAGTGATCTTATTTTTTGCATTTTATTTTTTTGGTGCCACATTTGTAACATTTTGGTATATACCTGACCCCTGCAGTAGCATTGGTAGGGATACTCAGTTTACACTGTGACTTTGCGAGGTCGGGGCATGAGGTCATTTGAAGAATTGTTACGAGTTAGGTCTTGAATGACAGTTGTGAGTGCGCACATACTACATCAGACGACCTCACAGCCTTTGGTATTAGAAGATTACCTTTAAGTTAGATACAGTACAGCCCCGTTAAACCAAGCTCGGTTAAACCAAACGATCAGTTAATCCATACTTTTTTCGGCGGCCCGGCAAAATACTACCATTTATCATATAACAAATTTGGTTAAACCAAAGTCGGTTAATCCAAACTATCAGTTAATCCAAACAAAATTGTCGGGCCCCAGGCCCCTTCCGGGATGGTTAAACCAAAGTTTCATGTGGTTATAAGGTTATCTGAGACTTTTTTATATGAAAAATTGTAGTATTTTGCTGGGGTGCCAACAAAAGTTTGGATTAACCAATCATTTGGTTTAACTGAGCTTGGTTTAACTGGGTTATACTGTATATACATAAAAACAATAATCAAAATGTCCACATATGTTGTATATTGCATTCATAATGCAACTGTGTTTTTGCCAAAGCCAAGTCAAAGTCGAAACCAAAGCTTGCTAAAACCCAATGATCGCTTAATCCAAACAAATTACTACGGTCCCTTCAAGTTTGGTTTAACGGGGTTATACTGTATGTAGAATCAAATCTAGATATTTGTTTTGGTTTAGAAATGTTGATGCTTCATCGGACTATGCAGCTTTAACCGAACAACCCTTACAGTGGGTGAGGAGGTCCAGCGAACAATACACACACATAACTGTGTAATCGTGGGTTCAGAGCTATCCATGCGTCCCTGATGCAGCTACACTGAAATACCAGCCCCCGCCCCCCCTCCCCCCTTAAGGCCCTGTAACACCTCACCGGATTGGGGGAAACGGACGAGAACCGGACACTGTCCGGTTGTGTACGGCGATGTTCGGGTACCATCCGGTAACCATCCTGCGGTGTCCGGTGGTGTCCGGCGTTGTCCGGTACAAGTTTTGAACATGCACAAAACTTCTATCGGACACCGTCAGACTGAGGTGTCCGGTTTGTCCGGTACATGTCCGGTACCCATCTGTACATGTCCGGTACCCATCCGTTGGTGTCCCGTTTGTCCGTTTTGTCCGGTACATGTCCGGTACCCATCCGTTACGTGTCCGGTTCTCGTCCGGTTCTCATCTGGTACATGCACGGTACTTATCCGGTTGTCCCGCGGCAATTAACCCAATTTTACGCTTCATTTCGATACATTTCGATAGATTTCTTCACCGGACAGCACCGGACTAGAAAATTCTTTGTCCGGTGGTCTCCGGTGCTCAGTCCGGTGAGGTGTGACAATGACTTTACCCTCCTACACACGTTGCAGCTAGCTTAATCATCATTCTTCCATGCGCTGAATTATTCAAAGATTATGGCCTAGCTCAGTGATTGCTTCCATGATCCGCGCAATACTAATTAACCATTATGGAAAGATTTGAGATGAATTGACTAGATTAGGATATAATACAAAAATATGGCTTAAACAAAACCAAAAACAAATGAAGTAAACCCCAATTCGAATATAATAGATAGGACACCATTTAATTTCTGATATTGTCTCACGAAAAAGAAATAGGCAAAATACCTGATTAATAACCGTAGTAACTATTAATCAAGTAATAAACAAGTAATGACATGACAAATGGCAGTATTTCTGACAGAAAATATCCTTTCATCTTTCTTGGTATCCCTGTGTATCGCGATTTAGAAAGGGCCTATTTAATAGCAGCGATATTCTCGACTCAAGACATATGGAGCCGCTGCAGTGGTATCTGTGTAGATGAGGTGTGTGGATGCAGTGTGTGCATGTGGTGGATGTGTATGCAATGAGCTTACACTGTCTGTTTTACTATTTAATAGAGGACGTCTAAAGTTGTTTTCTCCAAATCCGCCAAATATATTTCTATACTTCTCTCACTCCAGTCTCCCTCTGTCTCTTTCTCTTATATATTCATCCGAGCGAATGGAGGATTGGACCCCGCGCAGGAGGCGGAGCGGTGCATGATGGTACCCCACCCCGTGCCTGGATATATATATAAGGAAGGAAGTAAGCGAAATCAGAAGTAGAGGTAAATATCATTTAAGGAGCAATGAAGAACCCTATGAAGAGTTGGTACCCGGGTCTGTAGCTGTGCAAGTAGGCTGTAAGGAAATGTGATACAGAAAAGAAGAAATAGAAAGTAAGCGTGAAGAGAGTAAGGGAAGGCAAGCCTTCTATCTTTATTTTTATAGTACATAGGTTCCCTAGTAGGGTGTCAAGCCACCCCCATCACCCAATAGGAGAACAGCATTTCTAGTCCCCATGGCAACCGGTAGTCTACCCTCCACCAGTGGCTGCCTGGCCTCTCACCTACATGTAAGTGCTCTGCTGCTCCTCACAGCCTGATAGTGTTTCACCCCTACTGGATTGTGTTGATCCCTACTCAAGCAGAAGGGCAGGTCATGTGTGCGCTGCACTCAATCTGCAGGACTCATTATGTCTTTCGCCCAGGAACTCAGTTTACCCAACCAATCCAGCATGTATATATACACAGTTTATAACCCAACCAATACATATATATATATACACATAAAAGCTCACTTGGCTAGGTATATGAATAACACCTCACATAATAGCACCCATTCCGGCCGTATATCAGAATATTTACACCTATTTAAAAGCTTTAGCAATGTAGGTAGTCAGTAAATAAAAACTATTTGTTGGGTGGGTGGAACAAAGTCTGGTGGTGCTTGCTCTATGGCCGCTGGCGTAGAAGTGGTGCTGGTCTGGGAAGCACGTGACTCTGTACATGGTGCACATCGCATTGGTGGAGTCGCTTAGGCATGGCAGAGTCCAGTCGGAGATGATGGGGCACATGTGCTATAGACGTTAAAGCTAAGATTTCATATACATGGTAACGTTAAGATTTCATATACATGGTAACGCTAAGATTTCATATACATGGGATGTGGTACGTGAATGTGAATGTGAATGCAAAAAAACGCATTGACACTAATCGGTCCATTGAGCGATCCACTTTGCCATCTATGCGTTTGCATTTGCATTCACATTTCCAACTGGACATATAGAAGGACCCCCGTGCATTTATATACTTTTCCATTTTTTGTCACATTGGCATTCACATACCGCATAATTCACTAAGGGCAGAGACAGAATTCCATACAGTGGGTTTTTATTTTTCATTTTCAGATCGTTACATTCAGGTTTGACATTTGTGGGTGCTAGTCGGTGGTGTTTTTGTTCGTCACTGGCCCCTCGGGGTGTATGGGTCCCAGTGATGGTGGTCCCGGGACTTGGAGTCAGAGCCCGTAACCCTTCCCGTTACTCTTTGGTTTGGAGGTGTGGGTGGTGGGTGATGTTAGCTGTGGAGTTAGCCGCATGCCAACTGGAGGAGTTGTGTGGCGCGTGGAGGCGGTTTGGATTCGACACTGGTCACGTGGTGGTTTTTGGCTGGCGAGGGGCGGGGTGCGCCTCCTCCTGTAACCGGGGGTGGGGGAGGTTCCTCCTTAACGCTAGGTTGGTGCATCAGCGCTGTGGGTATATGGGTGTTCTTTCCCCTGGAGGCATGTGGGGGCACCCCCCCCCCCCCCCCCGCCCCCCCCCCCCCCCCCCCCCCCCCCCCCCCCCCCCCCCCCCCCCCCCCCCCCCCCCCCCCCAGGGTCGGAATGTGTTCAGTAGGGGGAGGGGCCCGTCTCCGCCCCGCGAATTAGCCATGTTACGTTAACATGCATAATGCATACTGCACATATGGAATCTTAGCTTAACTGGTGATGAGGTATGCGTGGCATGGGTGTGTTGACTCACCCTTACACCACCACTTGCAACCTTACTGTAAAAAGGTTCTATCTGACAAAATGGTGTTTTCGAGATAATGAGGACTGAAGCTGTGTAACTGCATGATATCAAAGCAGATAGAACAATGTTATTTTTAAGTATCATCTCAGTGATAAAATTACCTGTGAGAAAACAGTTGTGTAACTGCATAATATCCCTTTGTTTGATAGAACATTTTTACATCCATAACACCAATTCGGTCACTTCATCAGATAAAACCTTTTTATAGTAAGGGTCATCACTATCGACTGCCATTTTAGCTAAAAGTGTCACAAACATCAGCAATTCACCATGCCAGAAATCTAGTAAAATGCAAAATCAGTAGACAACGTCAAAATTGGAAGCACACACCTGCAGTCTGAGATACCTACACCGGTCTGTCGACATTGATGCACTCACAAAAAATACGACGGCCGAAGCATGGTAACACATTTGAACCTCTGTGGTCAAATCACGTGATATCCAGTACAAAAAAGACCTCTTTATTTTTCTTACCAGAATAGAGTTTCACTAGAAATATCGCACACCTCGCAAAACCTCATGAACCTGCAGAATTAATACAGCATGACCTGATTAAGAAATCGTTGGTTTCACAAAATATTGCAAATCCTACATGTATATAGCCAGCACATCGAAATGTATCTACTCTCTATATTATGTGTGGTATACAGTATTCATACGAATATTATTATTATGGAACCTTTCTGTCAATTGCATTTATGTGTCTGGGATCGAACCCGCAACCCCCAAGCTTGCACGCTGGACTGTGTGCGCGGGAAGTTACAGGGACCTGGATAACTGTTGTTGCTGCACTAAGGCAGCTTGCGCCTCCATGCTCCAGTGTCCGATTTTCCCCTCTAGGCGTCCATTTGGTCTGTAGCTCTAACATCTAAGGGAGGGAGGGAAGTTTTGCTTCAACATACTCACCTTTAATATACTGGATCCTGGCTGATCTATACACATTTGTAGGATTAGGACGGTGATTAATCATGTAGACGTTCTTCAGCATACAGTTCCTTAACGCGACTGACTCATGTCAATAAATTGGCACATCATTTCCGAAATGCGGTTGATTCGAGGAGGGGAGCCGGGTATCCACCACGCCCCAAGCGGCAGAGACAAACTTCACTGACCTAGAAACCTCCCTGACCCTACATCGCCATTTGGCCTCGCTACACTCTACCATTATCTTCAATTTACCATTCACACCCACCCTCTTTTTTAAGGACTACTTTGTTGGGGTCGGCTCGGGCGACCTCTGAGGTGCAGGTGATCGGGGAAGGCTCTCTCGACCTGGACGATGTCGACTGATTTCTCCCCGTTGTGCTAATTTAAAATAATAAACTCACTTTCAACTAACACATTGGCTCGGCTCCGATCTTTCGAATCAACGTTACTGATACCGTTGTCAACAAACTGATACCGTTATATGGCTCAGTCCACACCTTAGCGGATAGGGTACCGGATTAGATAACGGACACTGTCCCGGTGAAATACGTCAATGCCGTTTTATATTCTGTACGCAGCCGGGCACGTGTACGTGTCTCTGTCGGCTGTTGTCGTTCCGGTGTGTACGGTGTCTATTGTGTATGCATGCACACAACTTGTACCGGACACGCCGCCGACTGAAGTGTACTGTTGGTGTTCTGGTTTAAGTCCGTCCGTTTAGTTCCGTTTTGTCCGGTTCAATGTCCGGTACCCATCCATTATGGTGCCCGGTTTGTTTTGTTTCCTGAAGAGTCCCGTTGAGTGTGCTGCTGCGTGCCATTCGATCGTTTTAAAAAAAAAAAAAATTTTCATCCGTGTCCGTTGATTCAGTTGCGGTGGTGGGCCGGTAGCTGTCCTCGGTTGGTTCCGGTTGGTGTCCAGTTGGTGTCCGGTCCATCTGTTTGACATTCGGTTTTCGCCCGTCAGTTCACCGTTGCTTGTCTGGTGGCTGGACTAGACAATTCTTTGTCCGGAGGTGTCCGGTACTCAGTCCGGTAAGGTGTGACTGGGGCTTACAACAATTCAGAATGTTGTATTTAAAAGAGAACTTGCCTTTCACCTGACATAAACCGGAAGGTCGGGATATATATCGTCTTTCAGTGGCCACTGATTAACACAGTCGAGACTTGCTTACATAGTGACTGCTGTGGGTTGGTTGGTTCGTTGTTGGAGTTTTACATCCTGGCAACATCTAAGGTCACATCAGGACGGGTACCTCATGGTGAATTTATAGTGCTGCCCCACTGCCAGCACCATGACCTGGTATCCCACTCAGTCACATTATCCTGACACTGACCCAAACAGTCCTTGCCCTATCCTAATAATGCCAAGCACCTGAGTAGGAAGCGACAAGTATAAATTTGTAAGTCATTGATTTAACTCGATCAGGGTTCGAATCCCGCGATCTACCAAAACGGGAGATGGACGTGCTCAACTCATTCGGCCATCTCCGCCTGGTCGGCTGTTGTGGGTGAAAGGTACGGTGATGTACTTAGCCCCCGAAACTGGCGACTCGCAATAGTGCGTGGGAACATTAGATCGATGTAAATGTGCTGACTCAGTAGATGGGAAACTCTGGTCAACCAAGAAGGTCTTAATGAAAAGATAACCGGCCAAAAAAACACTGAGATGTTCATTACTGAACTACGTCGCTCCTATAGACTACATCACGGTTCCGACTGTGCATGCGCTGAAAACGGCATTGGGAGCAAAGCAAAGGCGTACGGCCATTGAGTTTGCCGATACGCGTAGGGCAAAGCTGGCATTTTATTCAAAATAAATAGAAATACATAACAATTTCGCACAAACATCGATGGAAGGATGCAATATAATAATATAATGAATATGTTTAAGACACTACTCTCCATAATTAAGCATTTTGAGCTAAGACACATACAATTTCAATCACTTCACAGGCTGATGTTTACATCACCATTGATTAGCCAGAAGTAATTCTTGTTCTAAATATTAAAATGTCAAATGTGTCAACAAAAACTTGTTTCAAAGAAATATATAACCAATATCTGATTAACCCTACTCATTTTCTATTTCTACATATGCCATTAACCATAGGATATAGTTAAAAAACATGAATAAAATAAGTAAAACTGACTCGGGCTATGGCTCTAACACTAGGCTGAGTGCCTAGATTTGTCTAAATCTAAATGCACATGGCATAAGATGTGCTAATTATATTGATGTAAATGCAATGCTAGATAACAGATTAATTTCTTAATTTATTATATATATTTTTTTAGTTGGTATTCTATGTTTCAAACAAGAGCTGAGATGAGCTGAAACTAGCACATTTCATAGCTGCACCCAGTGTATTATTAGCATGTGCCATGTGCTTCTCGCGGGTTTGTTTTGCTCTGATGCATCCCACAATGCACTGCGCCGCTGGAACCGTGATGTAGTCTATTATAACCCACAGCGGGTAAATGGTGAATTTTCCGTGCATTATATGAGGGCTACGAAGAAATAAGGCCATACGGTCTTGACTGCAGTTTGTCTACTACTAGCCACGCCGGCATGGGCAAGATAAAGAATGACTGCCCTAGGGACCAATCAAAATGCCAAGGACAAGAGCGATGTAATATCAGAGTACTTCCTGGGGTGGGGGGTGGATGGGGATGAGGAGGGTGTGGGTGTGGGGGTAGGGGGGTGGGTGGGGTGGAGGTGTATGTTCGATAGGGATGGGGGGGGGGGGGCATCGGAGGGCTTGTTCTCTGTTGCTTGAGGTGTTTACATGTATGATGTTGAGGTTCACCCAGTACCAGTCAGATATCTAGCCACTGTATAGGCAATGTGTAGAGCATAATTCAACCATTTTAATCATTTAGATGTTGAGTTAGTTATATGGGTAAATCTAGTCATTAACCGAAGACACAATCACTGATAGTTCACGACAATGTATTTCTTTAGTGGAAAAGGTCGCGAAAGGATTTGCCTGACTTACCATTCATTGAGTGATCACGGGAACACCCCCCCCCCCCCCCCCCGCTCCCCAACTTCCCCCCCGGTCCGGTTGGTTTCAAATATTAATTCTACAATGTTGCAAAATGCCAAGTAAATGAATACATGAATGACCTCTGGTTATGTAGTACACGCTTCGAACTTTAACGGTGTTTAAGCTTTTTAAAGGACCATGTCATGGAGGGGTTATAGACGGAGAGATCATCCACACTGTGGATGGAAAGGTCCCAGGTTCAAATCTCAGTCAGACTTGCCGATCATCTGTTCTGGGCTGTTCATGGCTTACAAGGATATTACTTTGCTGATGTCAACTGTGTTTTTTGTCTTCAGGCGCATAGCCAAATGAGGCCAATAATCTTTGTTTATATTTCATGCGCGTATTTAAAGTTGCATAGTCCGGTGGTCTTGAGCTTCTGAAATTGTCTGAGATAAATGCATTATGTTTATCATTATAATCTACTTTACTTTAGTTTGAAGTGACTTTTATTCTAAATGGCTAACTTTGGAGATATTTGAAGTTCAAACATGCAAAAATTTGTTTTGGCAAGCATGCCAAAGCTTTGACAACATAGTGTAAAGTCAACGGCTGGCAGCTGTAGTTGTGTAGGCAGGCTAAATAGGAAATCACTACAGGCAAGAGTAAGAAAGGCAGAGTATAGAGTGTGCAGAAGGAACCAGAAGGAACTTGCTTGTTCTATTATTATATAGTGGTTGTAGAATCCAAGATGGCTGTCACACCTGACCAGCTCCTCCAATCAACAGTAAGCATTCTCCAACCTACCAATGGAATAGTCAGCATGCTTGTATCCATGCCTTGGTTGTTTATGGCTACAGCTGTTGTGTCTGGGTGTGCAGTGATTCATAAATAACAGTTGGGGGGGAGGGGGTATGTGAGCAGAGCTGCTAAGGCTCTATCACACTAAGAGTAGTGCCCCTCTCACACTATCTATATAATACACAATGTCTATCTAAACTAAGTAAAGGATCACCAACACTACACAATACCATATGCATTTGGTCACATTACATCATTTACATTTATAGACCATTTGTAATCTCATATAGACCAGTTCACACTACCCGCCAATGTCTAATTATCGGGAAATTTTACAATAGGCTTTAGCAGTAAGATATTCCATTAACTTGACTCAGTATTCCCTTCTATGTGGCAATAAATGGGTAATAAGTGCATCAGGATCTAGGTTAAATATGTTGGTTTGTTGTTGGAGTTTTACATCCTGGCAACATCTAAGGTCATATCAGGTCGGGGGTTAAATATATAGGATCAAATCTAGTTAATTATTTTGGTTTTGCAAACAAACATAACTCAACCACCTATTACGTACAGGCCTATGGACATGTAAATAAAATAGGCTAGTATAGAATTAAGTAGAAAAAGCGGAAAACTCTTCCCAAGAAAACCCCAAAACACTAACATAGAACCTTAAGAAAACAACTAACATAGTAATAAGAATAGAACAAAAATACAATGCCAAGAGGGCCCCAAAAAAACTAACATAGACTACTAAACATACCAACAGACTATCTATCTGCTACTGAAATGCAGACAACCAAATAACTTATCAGCAGCTACTGCTTGGTAAGATAACACCAAAACTACAGCTGGCCAGATTGAAAACAAGCCTGGGTACCCAGGCTTACATGCTATGGAAAGTATAAATACTTACTCAATAACAAAAAAAGAAAAGAAAAAAAGGTGAGGCTTTTATCGGACTATGCAACTTCAAATAAGCGAATTCCATTATTAAATAATCAGTATTCCAATGAATGCTACACACTTCAGTTAATATGAACAATTGCGATAAAAATGATAACATTGACGCTGAAATAATCGTATTGTCTTTTCTATAGCAATTATGCAAGTAATTGAGTTAATAAACTAATTGATTGAAAGCTAATACCCTTGAATAATTGATTAGATTTGGCTACCATAATTATAGTACAGTCTGGATCGCATATCAAATTTATTTCAATTTTCATAATCATGTATTGACCTAGTTCTCAGGGGTCTACGTTAGCCCCCTTTCCTCATGACGGAAAGTGCCTTTCTTTTTTTTATTTTGTCCCGTCTGAAATGTCTTTGGTCCACCTGAATAATTGTTCAACAAATCAAGCAATATTTATCAGCTAAGTCTATAATAGTTTACTGTTGATATGTATCGCCAGCCAAGTTTTAAAATACTCACGAAAAAACCTATTTACACCAATTTAGCGTACCCTTTCCACAGGGAGGCATATTTAAAGTTGCATAGTCCGATGGTTTTGAGTTTTCAAATTAGTTTGGGCAAGCACGCTAAAACACTGACACCATAGGCTTCTGCAGTAGCGGGTTCTATTACATTAGCTCAGTATTCCCTTCTAACCCATGCCCCCAGCTCTGCCAATTTGGATTTCCACCGCTGTGTATAACGTACAGCGTCATCAAAGGCCGGTTGCTCTCACACCATGTCTATGTGGTATGGGAGGTTAAAAATCCCTTGGGTCGGTAAAAGTGTAGGCTGGGGCTTTCTATCGACCAGCAGTGGAGTGGGGAAGACCAGTCATCTGTGACTGGGATTTCCCCTGATTGGGACAACTAATATACCAAAAAAAGAAAAAAGAGAGACAAATAAGTGTTCACACTTCCTGTCTACCATTCGCTATATCGCTATATCGTAGCAACAAATGCTTAATAAGTGCACCAGTATCTGAGTTAGATATGTAGAATAAGATCTAGATAATTGTTTTGGTTTTATAAATGTTATGCTTCATAGGACTATGCAGCTTTAACAACAAAGAGTCGTGGGTGTCCAAAACAAGATTCGAACACATTTCTGCCATTCTAGCGCAAGCATCCCAACCATTGGACCAACCTACCAACACTTCCTTAAGCCCTGGTCACATAGCCGTTAGTGGACGTAGATGAACGTAAGTGAACCTCGTGGAGGGTAACGTGGGTCAAACGTGGTGTAGTTTGTTAAGCTACGTTGAAATACGTTAAGGTACGGCACCTTTTGCCACCAAATGATTCGGATAAATACGTTACGGTATGGATGCCGATACGTTCAACTATGTTCAACTATGTTCAACTACTTAGCCTCCACTACGTTCAACTACGTTCAATTACTTCAACTAACGGCTATGTGACCATGGCATGCGCTATGTGGAACGGCCACAGTTTTTTCTAGGTCAAAGTATGCTAGAGTAGGCTAGAGTACACTAGAGGATGCTAGAGTATGCTAGAGGATGCTAGAGTACACTAGAGTATGCTAGAGTACAATAAGAGGTATATTCTACTATGTTCGAAATTCAGCCTTTAACGTACCACTCTTTTGAACATGTCCAAAAGTTAAATCCGAGATCACGGCTCACCTACATTATTATCAAGTTAACATCAAGGACAAGTATGGATGCCAGTACGTTCAACTACATTGAACTATGTTCAACTACTTTCAACTATGTTAGCCTCCACTACGTTCACCTACGTCCACTAGCGGCTATGTGACCAGGGCTTTCCCTGTATATGTAGACCTATGTGTTCCTTGCCTGGTCATGTGGGTGAAGCGTACAACAACAGTTGGTTGATTGGTGGAGTTTTACTTCCTGGCAATATCTAAGGTCATATCAGGACGGGTACTGACTTGGGACAGTGTGCACTCATGGTGACTTTATAGTGCTGCCTCATTGGGAGACCAGGCACCCAGCACCATGACCTGAGATCCCACTCAGAAACATTATCCTGACACTGAGCCAATCAGTACTTGCCTTATCCTATTAATGCCGAGTGCCAGGCTAGGAAGTGACAAGTATCAATTTGATAAGTCAGTGCTTTGACTCAACCGGGTGCCGAACTCCCGATCTCCCGCACGCGAGGCCCACACTCTACCGATTCGGCCACCGCGACGGGTTAGGGTAATTTGGGGCCATTATATTGTAGAATATGGCTATTTATATCACTCCTGTTTTGGGGGATCAGGGGATCTGAACCCATGGGTTTGTGGGTTCGAACCCTGGTCGAATCAAACCAACGACTTAAAAATTGATACTTGTCTCTTCCCAGCCAGGCATTAATAGGATAGGGCAAAGACTCGTTGGCTCAGTGTCAGGATAATGTGACTGAGTGGGATATCAGGTCATGGTGCTGGCGGCCTGGTCTCTCAGTGGGGCAGCACTATAAAGTTGCCATGAGTGCGCGCTGTCACAATTAAGTCGGTACACATCCTGATATGCCATTAGATGTTGCTAGGACGTAAAACAACAACAAGCAAACAAACAAACCAACCCCCAAGATCGCCCATGGTGGACACAGAGAAATAAAGCCAGTAAAGAAAGAAAGAAAGAAAGAAAGAAAGAAAAAGAAGAGTAAAGCACAAATAGAAAGGAAATAAAAATAAAGGGACAATAAATAAAAAAGAAAGGTAGCCCCCAGAGTAAGTTGGCAGCGAAAACATCGTTGACAACACATGCACGATCCAGTGCTTGCGTGACAACGAATCGGAGAAGCTTGAAGAGAAGGACGTGAACATTCACATCAGCGCGCAATCTAAGAAGCAGAACTGCAGTCTGGGACACCAGTAATCCCATTGGGCAGCACTATAAATACATTTGAAGGGTCGCCAGTCTGTGGGTAGGCACGCACGTATGAGAAGTGCGTGTGTCATTAGTCACGTGAGTGTACTCAGCCGGTTTCATTACGTGAATCATTATGCACAGGCATTGGACGCATTGTCTCCTAAACAAAATGGCCGCCACAGCGGGCATAGCGACCTAAAATTAAGCTCATTGAAGTGCGGTTGTTGGAATGAGTAAGACAGACAAGGGAACTTCGCTTATCTTTATACAGCGTAATCCACTGAAAATGACCAGTTTAATTGATTAGTGAAATTAGCCAACATGTCAAGGTATAATCACTGTTGTATTTGAGCTGGGAATCTGACCTTACCACGTGACCCATGCACGTGACTAGTACACGTGACCTCTGTATTTTCACGATTTGTTAGTTTGGAGGAATTAAGAAAATCAGGTCTTTGTTGATAGTCAAACTATGCTATGAATTATGATGCAACTGGGATAAATTTGCAAAGTCCCCAATCCGCTATATATCGATATAATATTAAAGATGCATGGTCCGATGAAAACATCACATTTTCAAAACCACAACAATTATCTATATTTGATTCTACATATCTAACTGAGATACTGATGCACTTATCAAACATTTGTAACCACATAGACACATAGACTTGTAAACCTACAAGCTATTATGGTATTAGAACTTGTTCTGCAGAAGCGCCTGTGGTGTGAGAGTGTTGGCATGTATGCCAAAACTAATTGTACATGGTTGCATTTCAAATATCTCAAAAGTTAGACATTTAAAGTAAAGGTTAATTTTATTTCAAACTAGAGTAAAGTAGCTTATAACAATCAATTTAATATATTTATCTAAGAAAAATGACACTCCTACAGTTTCAACACAATACAGTTGCAACCCATTTTACCAACTGACACAGACTGCAGAAGGTTTCACTCCATATCCAGCCTACATAAATATTGCCTATTTTATCTGAAATGATATACTTTAGTTCATGTTGATTGATGTTATTACCTATTATTCAGAGAATTTTGATATACACTTTAAAGTTGCATAGTTCGATGGTTTTTAGTTTCGGTCATTTTCCTGGGATAAATATATTAAATTGATTGTTATAATCTACCTTACTTTAACTTATATATAGCGATATAGCGATATAGCGAATGGTAGACAGCAAGTGTGAACACTTATTTGTCTCTCATTTTTGCTTGAGTGCAAGTAAATAAGCAACACAAGGAGTAATTAGTAGCATGTAGTGAATAAGGGGTCAAATTTCCCTGGATCATCAGCCCATGCTTTTTTCTAATCTTTTCTTGAATGAATTAATTGACTCGGCATCAATAACATTTTGTGGGAGACTGTTCCATATATTTATGATCCTGTTTGAGAAACTATGTTGCCTTAACTTTGAAATGGCTCTGGGTTTTACTAGTTTGAGAGTATGGCCCCCGACTGCCTTCTCTTTTATTCAAGGTGAAAAATTTGTTTATATCTATTTCATCAAAGCCCTTCATAATTTTAAATACTTCAATTATGTCACTTCTTTTCCTCCTGTAGGAAAGGGTAGGAAGTTTCAATTCCCTAAGCCTTTGTTCATAGGGTAGGTCCTTTATAACTGCAACTAATTTCGTTGCACATCTCTGAACCTTTTATCTTAAATTCCTAATTTTGGAGATATTTCAAGTTCAAACATGTAAAATTAATTTTGGCACGCACGCCAAACCTCTAACACCATAGGCTTCAGCGGTAACATGTTCTATTAAATTGACTCAGTAGGGCCTATGCCCTTCTATCGTGAAACAAATGCTTAATAAGTATATCAGTATCTAAGTTGGATATGTAGAATACAATGTAGATAATTGGTTTGGTTTTGAAAATTTGATGTTTCATCGGACTACGCAGCTTTAAGAAAGGTCGGACATGTCTGCCTCGTCTACTTGCAGTCAGAATAACTGGAAGTATAAAACAGTTACGATGAGTCCATTAAGGCTTACCTTCTAAGGTGTTGAGGCGAGGAGCCTTTCCCTGCTTACTGAAGACTCGGCCAGTGCCCCTGGTGGTCACACACAACTGCACTTCCGGGTTGATTATCCTTGGTCGTAATGCGAAGCATTTCGTTTGATGCGAGGGAAGGCAGAGCGACTCCCCCCCCCCCCCCCCCTCTCCCGGGCTTTCACCCAGCATTCGCGCCTCGCGCGACGCCCGCTGCTCACCCTCGCCCTCCCCCGGCCCTGAGCGTTCACGCCTCTCCTGCCACTGCTCACTTTCTCCCTTATAAGGCCGCCCGCCGGCCCCCCCTCAGGCACTCGCCCTCCTGCCGCCTTCCAGCTCTCAGCCTTTTCTCCTCTTTGGCTCCACTCCACCTCGGACCGCTGCTCCTCTGCCGACCCTACACCATGCCCGGCCGCGGCAAAGGGAAGAGTCGGAGAAGCTCCAAGACGTCCGGGATGGCCACGCCAGGGCCCTCCTCGGGCTCCCCGGGGAGCCCCGTCCCCTGTGCGGCGCCGACCTCCCCCGCAGCACCCTCGGGCCAGCCCAGCAGCGAGACGGCCCTCCTCATCGAGGCCATTACCCGCCTCACCAAACGCATGGGCAGAGACCTGGACGAGAGGGGGGAAGCCCGAGGGGCCACGCGGAGCCCCCCGCCCACGCCGAGACGGGAGCCCGCCTACAGCCTCCACCACGTCCCGGCGCCTCGGGCGTACGCCGCCGCCGGGAGCCGGCCGCCGCTTCCACCTCAAGCGACTCAGCCCGAAGGCCCGCACCTGCAGTGCCAGGGCTACACCCGCGCCCGCGCCCACGCCAGCTCAGCCCCACCGCCCACCTACCGTCAGGATCCCGAGGAGTACAGCCCGGCATCCGCGGCCGACGCGGTCCGCGAGATCCTCGCATCCGCCGAGGCGCGGCACACCGTGCGCCGCCGAGGGACCCCAGTCGATTACCTCTTCCCTTGCGACCTCGTGGAGAGGGGGCCGGAGCGCAAGGCGGTGAAGCTCGGAGAAGCAACCAAGGACGAGTACAGCCTCGCCCTCCTCTCCATGGTCAACCACCCATTCTTCCCGGATCACTCCCTCCAGGGCCTACACCAACACCACCTCACCCTCATGAGAGACGTCCTCATCCACCCCTGGCCGACCGTCCGCCGGTACTCGGAGACCATCTTCTCCTGGATCGCGGACGGAAGGCTCCCCCAGGGGTGGCATGACCCTGTGGCCCTCAACGCGCTCAGGCTCGACTCCCTCACCACGCCCACCACCCCGGCAACACCAGCTCCCCGAGGCGACGAGGGGGCCCGAGGCGCCCCCCCTCTCCCGGCACCAAGTAGACACCCGCACCGCCTACGATAGGCACGCTCACGGGGCTCCCTGCTCCGCTTGGAACCGCGATCCCACCTCGTGCGATCGGGCACCCCTCGGAGAGGCTCACGGTGAGGTGGGAGACAGGCGCCGGCACATCTGTGCCTATTGCGCCAACGTGCGGCGCATATTAACAATGCACAGCGAGGCGGGATGCCGCACCAAGCAAGCCCGTGAGCGCCAGACCCCCGCCGCCTCGGCGGATTTTTGATCCGCCAGCCTCCCCCGGGCTGGCCCGGGGGGCCTAGCCCGGCGCCTCACCCCAACCATTCCCGACAGCCCCGCAACGCCCACCGACGGCCTCCCAGCGAACACCAATCGAAACGCCGCCCAGACGAAGCCGAGGATCATCACCTCGCACCTCACACCTCGGACGTCTCAGCCCAGCCTCACGAGAGACCCCCCCCAGACAGCTCAGCCACCGACCTTCACGCCAGCGATCTCCACGGCACCGCCTTCCTGATGCCGCCCGACCCGACCCCGACTCCCACCCAGCCCAGCCCGGAGGAGTTCGCTGCCCCCCTCCTCGACCCTCGCCGGACCTCCTCCCCCAGGCCCCAGGAGCGGGCCCCCCTTTTTTGGCCGCCCGCTCCCCCTCCACGTAGGCCCCGGACCCTCCTCTCAACCAGGCCTCCCTATCCGGGCCGCCGCCTCGGGCGCCCCGCGCCTCCGCCTCGGGCGCGCCTCGCGCCCTCCCCTTACTCTTTGGCGGAGGGCTCCTCGGCCCCCCCTCTAGCAGAACTCTGACATTGCTCCCTATGAGCCCCTCCTTATTTTCTGCTCCTCCTCAGCCCCTCATTTACTCCTCCTTACGAGACTGTTGCTCCTCATGAGCCCCTGTTGCCCTGTTTGTTTTACCTTTCTCATATGTTTGTTATCTCCTTCATACCTCTGTATATTGCCCGAGGCGTCACAATAAACGCCTCAGTTTCCCACCTCCGCCTCTGTTCTTCCTTCTCGCGCATCGGTCGTAATGCAAAGCATTTCGTTTGATGCGAGGGAAGGCAGAGCGACTCCCCCCCCCCCCCCCCCTCTCCCGGGCTTTCACCCAGCATTCGCGCCTCGCGCGACGCCCGCTGCTCACCCTCGCCCTCCCCCGGCCCTGAGCGTTCACGCCTCTCCTGCCACTGCTCACTTTCTCCCTTATAAGGCCGCCCGCCGGCCCCCCTCAGGCACTCGCCCTCCTGCCGCCTTCCAGCTCTCAGCCTTTTCTCCTCCACCCACCCACCCAACTTTCTCTCCTCTACCCTCCCCCCCTCTCCGGCGGAGGGCTCCTCGGCCCCCCCTCTACCAGAACTCTGACATTGCTCCCTATGAGCCCCTCCTTATTTTCTGCTCCTCCTCAGCCCCTCATTTACTCCTCCTTACGAGACTGTTGCTCCTCATGAGCCCCTGTTGCCCTGTTTGTTTTACCTTTCTCATATGTTTGTTATCTCCTTCATACCTCTGTATATTGCCCGAGGCGTCACAATAAACACCTCAGTTTCCCACCTCCGCCTCTGTTCTTCCTTCTCGCGCATCATAGTAGCATAGTCCAATGGTTTTGAGTTTCTGTCATTTTCTGAGATAAATATATTAGGTTGACCATCATAAGCTACTTGACTTTAGATGGAAGTAACTTTTATTTTAAACAACTAAATTTTGGGATATTTGAAATTTGAAGAGCAAACATGCAAACTTAATTTCGGCAAGCATGCCAAATCTCTGACACCATAGGCTTCTGCGGTAATAAGTTTGATTAAATTGTGTTTGTATTCCTTTCTATGTGGTGGCACATGTTTGATAAATGCACCAGTCTCTTAGTTAGACATATATTATCAAATCTACATAATTGCTTTGGTTTTGAAAATTTTATGTTTTCATCGGACTATGCAGCTTTAATGCAACTTCACAATTAGCAAGTTATTTGAAATTAATTTTCAAACATCAGTTCCCTTCATTTCTTGTTACTTTGCAATCTTCTGGCCCTCAAATTCTCAGATCATCCAGTCAGATATTATTATTACCTGTTGCTGTGTCTAGACTCAAGTCTTATGGCAATTGTGTATTCTGTGTAGTAAGTTCCACTTTACGAAATAGATTGCCAGAGGATGTAAGACAAGCAGCATCTCTTGACAAATTTCAAAGTTTGCATAGTCAGATAGCTTTGCGCTTCTGCCATTTGTCTGAGATAAATATATTAAATTTATCGCTCTAACCTACTTTCCTTTAGTTTGAAGTAACTTTTATTTTAAATGGCTAAGTTTGAGATAGTTGAAGTACAATACGTCAAATGAGCTTTGGCACGCTTGCCAACACTTTGATACCATATGCTTCAGCAGTAACTGGTTCTATTACATTGACTCAGTATTCCCTTCTATGTGGCAACAAATGTTTAATAAATTCATCATTATCTAAGTTAGATATGTAGAATCAATTTTAGATGATTGTTTTGGTTTTGAAAATGTTATGCTTCATCGGACTATGCAGCTTTAATCTGTTCTAAAAACTTAGGGTAGATTTTGTTATGATAAATTAAATTCTCCGCCCTTTCTCTTAAATGGTATATTATGGTTTGCTTACATTGCATCTTAGAATCTCTTCTCCTACTCGATTAAGTTGTAATGATATCACACACATCATATTATCCTGACACTGAGCCAACCAATACTTTCCCGATCCTAGTAATGGTGATTACCAGGCAAGGTAGTTACTGGTATCAATTAAAACATTGATTTGATTCAGAGGGGGATTGATCTCAATTCTCATAGCCTTCCTTCTGGGACACAGCCATCTTACCAAATCGCCTACTTGTGCAGTCACCTGTTTAATGGAACAGCGCCTCGGTATTGGCAATGATCAGAATTGCCATCGATTCAATCAACACTGGAAGTGAGGAAGTGAGGGGAAGGTCATCCACTTCCACTTCTTGCAATGATGATGTTTCCTGTCACATATTCTTCCGCACCATTTAAAGCATTGCAATTTTGTTAGCTTGATAATCTAATTTCTACTTAGCCTGAGGTTGTGATTTCCTTTCATAATGCGTACTGAGCTATTTCCAGCTATTAACTATCAAACCGGTTTCCATAGCACATTGCCAATCTGGCTATGGAACAATCTACAAGATTCAATGCAGTTGCCAATATTTTCAAAGTTTAACATCTTAAAGTTGCCTACCCCGATGGTTTTGAGGTTTTGTCATTTAATAAGATATATATATATATGTAGGTTGGCCATGATAGTCTATCTTACTATAGTTTGAAGTAACTTTGCTTTTAAATGGCTAACTTTTTACATGTTTGATGTGCAAGCATGACAAATTAATTTAGGCAAGCACACCATCAGATCAGACCATAGGCCTCTGCAGGAACAGGTTCTTTTTAAATTGACTCGGTATTCCCTGCTATTCAGCAACTAATTGCTTCATACATGCATCAGAATCTAAGTTAGGTATGTAGAATCAAATCTACGTCAGTGGTTTGGTTTTGAAAAATTGATGCTTTATCGGACTATGCAGCTTTAAGAATGCATATATTTAGAATCTAAAAACATCGATGTATCACCTTCTAGCTTGAAAGTGCACGTATTAAAAAATATGTGACAATGTTAAATTTCTATTCGGCATCTAATATAGAACACAGGTATTCATGATCACGCACAACCTTTTTGTTATTGAATAGTTAAAGTCCCAGTCAGACCTCGCAGGACTGAGGAAATGGTCAGAAAAAGGACACTATCCGGTGAAATACGGCAATCTACAGTTTATATACGGTACCCATCCGGCGTGTCTGTTCTATCTCCGGTGATGTCCGGCGGTGTCCGGTACAAGTTTTGAACATGCACAAGACTTGTACCGGACACCGTATGGTTGGTGTCCGGTTTAAGTCCGTTTAGTCCGTTTTGTATGTTTCATCTCCATTACCCATCCGTTACGTCTCCGGTTTGCTTCCTGCTAAGTCTGTTGACAGTGGTTTTTTTGTGTGTTTTTTTTTATTGCGGGAATTCGGTCAGTATATGTTTTCGGCGCATCCGTGAACAATCCGGTATGTCCGTTTGACATTTGGTTTTTGTCCGGTTCTCGTCCGGTTCTCGTCCGGTTCTCGTCTGATGGATATTCGTTAATGTACATTCCTTGTCCGTTTAGCATCTGTTTCGTCCGGTACATTTCGGTACATTTTGATACCGAACACGACCGGACTAGAAAGTTCTTTGTCCGGTGGTGTCCGGTACTCAGTCCGGTAAGGTCTGACTGGGCCTTAACTCATCCAATGCAGCCTCATATAATAATTTGTTCAAAAACATAATGCCATTCAATTAATCTATAGTTGCGAGAAAAATAATTCAGTTCAAGTAAAGATAATCCCAGAAACTCAATGTACCAGAAGATCGATAGAGGTGTTCATTTTAAGGAAAATATCATAGGTTTAAAAGCATGATTATAATACTCTAAACATTTGCTAAGAATTTCAGAATATCGAAATACATATTTCGATCAGTTGCAATCCGTCCCTCCCCCCAATTTCATCGCCACCATTTAACCTCATTTAACTACAGTCTAACAAATTCCGCAAGGTTTTCTGTTAACACGTCGTGCAGCATAGTAGGCCTACTCGTAAGTCGTAGCGATGTCTCTTCTGAGTGCATTTACCAGACTGGATGGCCGAATGAGTTAGAGCGTCCGTCTCCCGTGTTGGTAGATCATGGGGTCGTGGGTTCGAACCTTGGTCGAATCAAACCAATGACTTAAAAATTGATGCTTCTCGCTTCCTAGCCTGGCGCTCGGCATTATTAGGATAGGGCAAGGACTGGTTGGCTCAGTGTCAGGATAATGTGACTGAGTGGAATATCAGGTCATGGTGCTGGCAACCTGGTCTTCCAGTGGGGCAGCACTATAAAAGTCGCCATGAGTGCGCACTGTCACAAGTCGGACCCATCCTGATATGACCTTAGATGTTGCTAGGATGTAAAACAACAACAAACAAACAATCTGAGTGCATTCCAAACCTTCTTTATCGGCTGCTTCCCGCGTCCGAAACACACGGCTACCGACACTTTGGAAAGGAGTAGAAGGATATATGCGTTGCCTAAGATGTTGGCTGGTTGTTGGAGTTTTACATCCTGGTAACATCCTAGGTCATATCAGGACGAGACCGACTTTTGACAGTGCACACTCATAGTGACTTTATAGTGCTGCCCCACTGGAAATCAGGCCACTGGCACCATGACCCGATATCCCACTCAGTCATATTATCCTTACTTTGAGTTAACCAGTCCTTGCACTATCATCCTATTGATGCAGACTACCAGGCTAGGAAGTAACACATATCAATTTTATAAGTCATTGGTTTGACTCGACCGGGAACTGAACTCCTGATGTCCCCTATGCGAGGCCCGCGCTCTACCGATTTGGCCACCGCTTCCAGTGGTTCCATAAGAAAATAGGGCTGAAGTCTGCCACATGGAATCTCATGACGGATACTAGAGTCTAAGATGGATATTACTCACTAACTCCGTACTGAGAAACTAGAAACCGTGTGGACACAGTCAGATCTCTGTATGCTGAGAGATAGGAAGCCTAATTGATATTGCCTGATTGGCAAGAGATAGGAATGCTAATGATATTGCCTGATTAGCAAGAGATAGGAAGCCCAATTGATATTGCCTGATTGGCAACAATCTTGAAATTTAGCAACCAATTTGAAAGAGCTGTGCTGAGAGTCTGCATATAATAAGCCTAATCGACATAGCAAATACCATAGCTGTGCTGAGAAAGTGAAATTTTAATAGATATTGTCTGATAGTTCTATACTGAGAAAGTTAAGGCCTACTGGATACAATCAGATCTCTCTATGCTGAGAGATACGAAGCCTAATTAATATTGCCTGATACAGCTGTACTGAGAAATAGAAAGCTTACTGGATATAGTGAGATCTCTCTGTGCTGATAAATCTCTACAGAGGAACAGGGAGCCTCATATACACAACCCTATCTCTCACTGCTGACGGACTGGAAACCTAATGAATTCTGTGTTGAGAGACATGACCCTGAATTGAAATTGCCTGATAGACCCGTACTAAGAAACTCGAAGTCTACTAGACATAGGCAAGTCCCTCTGTGGTGAGATATGGAGCCTAGAATGGTTATTACTAGGTAGATATGTGCTGAGAAGTGGTAACCTAATGAACATAGCCAGATTTGTCTGAGCTGAGAGAAAGTAAGCCTAATTGATATTGGCCGATACGTGTACTAAGAAATTGGAAGCCTACTGGAATTAGCCAAATCTCTCTGCAGTAGCAGACAGGAAGCCTAATTGATATTGTTTGAAGTGTCTATACTGAGAAACGTGCAGCCTAACGGACATACTCAGATCTCTTTAAGCTGAGAGACAGACGCCCTAATTGATATTGTTTGATATGTCTATACTGAGAAACGTGCAGCCTAGCGGACATACTCAGATCTCTCTGTGCTGAGAGATAGAAACAATAATTGATATTGTTTGATATGTCTATACTGAGAAACTCACAGCCTAATGGACACATATCTCTCTGTGCTGAGAGACATATGCCCTAATTGATATTGTTTGATATGTCTATACTGAGAAACGTGCAGCCTAACGGACGTACTCAGATCTCTTTAAGCTGAGACACACACGCCTTAATTGATATTGTTTGATATGTCTATACTGAGAGACTTACAGCCTAATGGACGTACTCATATCTCTTTAAGCTGAGAGACAGAAGCCCTACTTGATATTGTTTGAGAAACCTTCAGCCTACTGGATATAATCAGATCTCACGGTGCTGAAATACAGGAAGGCTAATTGATATTGTTTGGTATTTCTATACTGAGAAACTTACAGCCTAATGGATATAGTCAGATCTCTCTGTGCTGACAGACAGAAGCCCTAATTGATATTGTTTGATATGTCTATACTGAGAAATGAAAAGCCTAGCAGACATACTCAGAACTCTTTAAGCTGAGAGACAGACACCCTAAATGATATGTCTATACTGAGAAACTTAGAGCCTAATGGACACAGACCTCTCTGTGCTGATAGACAGACACCTTAATTGATTTTGTTTGATATATCTATATTGAGAAACTTACAGCCTAATGGACACATATCTCTCTGTGCTGAGAGACAGAAGCCTTAATTGATATTGTTTGATATGTCTATTCTGAGAAACTGGAAGCCTAATGGACACAGTCAGACCTCTCTGTGCTGACAGACAGAAGCCCTAATTGATATTGTTTGATATTTCTATACTGAGAAACTTACAGCCTAATGGACACAGACCTCTCTGTGCTGAGAGACAGAAGCCCACATTGATATTTTTTTACATGTCTATACTGAGAAACTTACAGCCTAATGTACATAGTCAAACCTCTCTGGCTAAGAGACAGAAGCCCTAATTGATATTGTTTGATAGCTCTATACTGAGAAACATACAACCTAATGGACACATATCTCTCTGTGCTGAGAGACAGAAGCTCTAATTGATATTGTTTGATATGTCTATACTGAGAAACTTACAGCCTAATGGACACAGTCAGACCTCTCTGTGCTGAGAAGCAGGAAGCCTAATGGATATGGCTTGATAGATATGTAGAAAGAAACCGGAAGTCTACTTAACATTGCTTTATATATCTGTACGGAGAAAGTGAAAGCCTAATCTACTATATTGCTTGATATATTTGTACTGAGAAACTGGAAAAGCCGAAGTGATATTGACTAATAGATCTGGTTTGATAACATAACACGCCAAATAGATACATCACAGTAAATAACTTAAGTGTCACGTGATAAGTTGAGATCTCTCCACATTGTTGGTATTATAGCACCAATTAAGCAGGGCAATAGTCCATTTAATTTATTAAGATATTGTGTTCTTTCTATGGTGAAGGGATAACAGGATTGCATAGAAAGCCAGTAGATTCCTCTATGCATATTATCTTATGCTAGACTGGATGGCCGAATGAGTTGAGCGTCCGTCTCCCGTTCTGGTAGATCGTGGGTTCGAACCCTGGTCGAGTTAAACCAATGATACTTGTCGCTTCCTAGCTTGGCACTTGGCATTATTAGGATAGGGCAAGGATCGTGGAATGAGGAAGACTGATCATCCACGATTGAAATTTCCCCTGCTTAATCAACTAATTTCCAACAAACAAACAACAAAATTATATTATATGTATGGTCTTCAGTTTTCTAGAGCTAGTGTTATTTTCTATATTTAGTTGCGATTTTTGGCTCCCAGTAAAGCAGGAAGATTATCATTAAATGATGTTGCGCCCATCCGATTCCATATCAATTTCCTACAGGCGGATCGTAGACAAAATGCTCGGAGATTGCCTTTGTAGAAACTAAATTCAATTCTTTATATTATATTATATTATATAAAAAGTACATTATTCTATTCGGAAAAAATGGATAATGATCCAGAGTACTACTGTACTTGATGTTCAGAGCTAGACACAGGTTTGAGAAGTACAAATTACATTGCACTTCGCCATGAATAGTCAGTTACCAACTCGTCGAATATTAATTAAGACTCACATTTTAGAAGAACCATGCAGATGCATTCTTCACCCCAAGAACCATTGACCATCATTACAGATAACATAATGCATTGCGACACATCTTACCTTTCTTTTTTTGTGTACGTTACTTGTTTAAGCAGGGGAAATTTCAATCGCGGACAATTGGTCGTCCTCATTCCACTGCTCCTTGCCGTATCCTAATAATGCCGAGCGCCAGGCAAAGAAGCGACAAGTAACAATTTTTAAGTCATTGGTTTGATTCGACCAGAATTCGAACCCACGATCCCATGATCTACCAACACGTGAGACGGACGCTCTAACTCATTCGGCCACCCCGTCTGATTACTATGCGCTAACTTATAGGCCTAATTCGATTAACATGACCCGGGCGACTCGGGTCACCCGAGTCGTCAGAATTTCAAATCGAAAACCCCGAGTGGAGTTGATAAAAACACGTGCGGTGTGCAAAAAGTCCCGACTCCTGTAATCCACATCCTGGCTGGGGGTGGCTAGGAATGATGACGTCACATTTGGTACCATCCTGCTGGATAACAGCTACCAGTACCAGTCCTACATGTTTTTTTGTGGTATTAACCCAGATTAATACAATGGAAATATAACTAAACTATGCAATCATAAAATACTTTAAATTCTATTTTGCTGTAGTTATAGCGGTTATTAATAATTCTTTTTAAAAAAGGCACCATTTTTTCCACCCCGAGAGTGGAGAAGCATATTCGACTATTCGCTCCGAGTCTGTAGGATGTGCGCATGCGCCAAAAAGTGGATTGGGTGACCCGAGTTGATTAATCGATTACGCCCATAGCGTCACACACAAAAGACAAAGCTGTGATTGTGTAATAGTGAGTCTTCTCCAGAGGTACTTTATTGTCCGTGCTTGCTGTGTGTTGATCCCTTGGTGTCTTGTGTCTCAGGCGCACTCGGTCTGAATGGTAGTAGTAGCAATTCACCCTCACAAGTCATTGTTATTAGTATATACTACATCAGAAATGAAAACAAAAACAATGTCCCTGTTTTCCTATAAAAAAAAGAAAGAAAATTAAAGAAAGACAGACCGGCGTTGATACTGAAACAGAATGGAGCACTCTGGTAGACCGTCAGTTGATCATTGCTATACACAGGAAGGTCTGATATGATGACAGTGTGGTGATGAGCCGGTGGCATATTGTGTGATAGAGGTACGGTTGGTATCCCGCTTTACACAGGAGGAGAAACAAGCAAACACTGCGTCAATGACTCTGCTCTGAAGCATTGCTTTAAAATAAATAAATGAAAGGAACATCCAATTGCTTGTCAGCTGACCGGTTGAAATCTCTTACACAAACTTCTGGAAACATGTTCAGATTCACCAGACCTTTTATAACAAACAACAGATCGGGCTAATTTCATCGTTGGTGTTTCTTCTTAATCATAATCATCATCATCGTCATCATCATCATCATTATTATCATATATATATAGATATATAACACAGGTGATAATCACTTGATTCTATCAAACGTCAACATAATATAGACTGAAGATTACAGAGAAAAAGCGGGGCTGATGGGGGGGGGGGGGTATTGGGCTTTGTTATTCTATCAATTGCTGCGATAGGAGATTGCTCTTTGTTTCTAAGGTGTTTGAAGTAACGGTGGGAGCTCTAGCGTTAGACAGGTGGTCGGTTTCAATAACAACTCATCATCTATTTCCGCCAAGAAATGGAGAGTTGGGCGCGCTATGGATTGTCAAGACTATGCACATAATATCTGTAAAGCAATAGACCAATTTTACAATTCATACAATTAATATGGGGATGGTTATAAGTGAATCTTCACGTGGGTTTTATTTTCCCTTGGAAGGAAGAGCTTTATTTTATTTGATTTATTTTGGCGAAAATAGTTGGTGATTTGTGAGTGAACCTCCGCGAGACAATGCTATTAATAGTTCTCAATACTGATTGTAGTTAGTATGAAAGTATGATTAGACTATCCGACCAAACCTTTCAATGTGCCTCTTGTACAACTATCACAACGTCATAGATATTAAAGTATCAGTATACACAACTCAGGGTATCGATAGGCCTAACTGCTCAGCGATCGATCGGTTGACACCATTTCAGGTGCGTTTTTGTTGTTGTTGTTTTAAACTCTGATAAAGGAAATAATAATAATAATATCGAACTCCTTAACAACCAAAAGCAAGAGTTAGAAGGACAGAAATGAAGAGTTGATGGTGTGAATAGTTGACATTAGTTCTCGCTCATTTAATACGCACGGCTTCAAACAGGCAACGAACCGACCATTCAAACAGTGTGTATATCAAATATCAAATGTCCAACCCTAACGCTCAGTCACCAGTCACCGTCCGACCATCAAAAGGCTGACTCACATGGCCGTCTATGATAGTGATATGCTATATGCAAAAACTCCTAACAAGACTCAATGCTACAGAGTTGTGGTTTCAAAAAAGGTCGCGGCGCATGCGTCCTTCTGTGCGGGTGCTTCATGCACGTTGAAACGGGTAGTAAGTAATCACCATACGGGTTTCCTTTGTTGAGTCAGAGTTTGCGGATTGGAGTTTCCCGGTAATTCTTGGTGGCTTGGCAAGAAGTATGGCTCCCCGCTTTGCTGTATGTTATAACTGTTTAGACCGAAGGGGTGACTTCGGTCCACGGCTATCCGACCACACTTCGATCGTGACCCGTGTCCTCTTGGTTTTGTTGTTGTTGTAGATGATGTCTAAAGGAAATGTTCACGACTTTTTCACAACATGTCACTAATACAAGCAGATGCGAACCTCTACGAACGATAATTATTATCAAGACCCTTCGGTAAATTCAAGATTCGAAACAAAGAAAAACACGATGCCTCCGTAGAAAAACACATCAAAAGTAATTAATATGTACAAAACAACACTGAAAGTCAATATTATTCCATACGTGGAAAAAGTGTAATATAATGCTTTTTTTTTGTTTTTGTTTTGTTACTTGATCTTCATAGTCTTCTCCTGCACCCGATGGGCATGTTCTATGCTAATCATAGTCATAGAGAGGATACATAGTATCCAACAGGGTGTACCGGAACGCTGCCTACTGCACAGGCCTGCATGCTACCTTGCCGTGAGGGTGGATCGTCTCATCCACACCTGCTCAGCAAGACAACTCTCTCACTGACTACACTGGCACCCAGAGCACATGTCAGCGCGACGCTCAACCCAGAGACAGAGAGAGTAGTGGTCACAGTAGCAGCGTAGTACAGGGGCAACAGCACAACACCCCCGTGCACAAAACAATGCTGTTGGTTTTGTTTTTAATATAATTATTCCTCCTCGTCATTTGTTGCTTTTATTGTCGTAAATTGATGGTGTAGCTTTCTCGTTGCTGTGGTTGGTTTGATGGTGGTTGTCGTCACTCAAAATAGGGTTCATGTTTTGATAAACAATTAATTTTCTTTTTAAACTATGATTTAGTTTGTGTTTTTCCCTCTCTCTCATCATTTTTACCATGTACCATTTATCCTGAAAGTGTGTCGAAATCGCTACAAAAAGCACACTATATAGGATACCATTGAACGTCATCCATTGGCAGAGGAGTGCGGGGGGAAGCAGGTCATGTGACTGGTCACATGATCAGCTAATAGAGTTGTGTGGCGGGGGTCATCTATAGACACGCCTCCCTATGTTTCCCACAGACTCCTCCCCAAAATTGTCCTGGTTTCAATAAACAGAACTCATCGTTGCAAATGAAAGTCGATGCATACCCGCGCTGCCTAAGTACAGGTATGCCATCCGGTACTCATCATGGTTTCATTTCTGTTAGACTCAATAAAAACGGAGAATATCCTGTGACTAAGACTCCTTTTTTCTTCTCTCTCCTTTCAACAGGGGTGGGTGGGGTGGGGGTGGGGGTTGGGGGTTGGGGGAGAAAGGCAGTGTGTTGCGACGTGTGATGAAGTGCAACCACTACGTTTGGGGGAATGAAATTACTTTGGTTGGATGTGAATGTCGGTTCATTTCCTCCCTCTCTCTCTCTTTTTTTTTGGGGGGTATTTCTTTTTGGTATTTTTTTTCATTTTCATTTTTTTAATTATTTATTCATACACTTTTTGGAAACTTAAAAACAGTTGGCATCACAGGACAACCACTGCGTTGTCAGTTGTTTCCACAGTAGATATCATACGTAACTATACCCGCATAAGAAGGTGGGCGTTCCAAGGCGCCATTGCATCAAAAAGAATGCAGACAACTCCACCCGACGTCTGCCTACTTGCACGTGCATTGTCCCAAACACCCCCCACTTGGCGGCGTCATCAAAGGGGCCCCCACTAGGTGGCAGCACCGTTTTAAAAAAAAGCCCTAAAGGAGGCTGTTGCCACAGGGTGTGATTCCTGGTGTCACTGCTGCAGCTTACGAAGGAAAAGGGGGGGGGGGAGGGGGGGATGGTGGGGGGGGGGGGGGAGGGCGGGGTACCGGCGGGAAGGGAGGGGGATGCCACCGTTAAGGTGGATGCCCCTCGGCGCGGCCCCCCCCCCCCTCCCCGCCTCCCGCCCCCGCCACTCCCCCCCCCCCCCCGCCATGGCTGATCGATTCGCTCGACCGGAAGCAAAAGTACTCAGCTTCGTTCACCATCGACAATCTCGCCACCATCTCTCACGTGATCTCGCCATCCGGCGCCACTGCGCTTGTCCACACTGCGCTCCGCTAGTTCCCGCATCCCTATCCTCCTCCTCCTCCTCCTCCTCCTCCCGATTCTCCTCCTCCTTTTCCTCTTCATTCGCTCACCTGGATCTAAGCGTCTCCTCACTCCACCCCCCCCCCCCCCCCCCCCACCCCTACCAGGAGTGACAAGCCATCTTCTTTCAGCAGTCTCATCATCCGGCAGTCTGATTGCGCATATATATATATATATATATATATATATATATATGTATATATGTACTTGTATATACACATATATGTATATGTATATACACAACACATATATATTCATATATATATATGAACATATATATATACATATAATAAACATATATATGTACATATATATAAACATATATATACACATATATATACATATATAAACATATCTATACATATATATAATTATAAACATATATACACATATGAAGATATATATACATATATATATATCTGCGCACACATCCTTATATAAGCGTACTTCTAATCCCTTGGTTTCCTTCGACCGCAGATCTAGCAGCGTCACACATATTTATTCTACTTTTGCTTTTTTTTTTTTCACAAAGCATTCTTGTTGGTTCATTGTACCACGCCTGTTACGTCGTCACCTAACACTGGAATCCAGCCTGTGGACCGTACGTCAAATCGAATCGCACCACAGTCGTAGTCGCACTACAATACTGTTGCTCGGTAAGCAGTAACAGTCAAGAGTGAGGAACCAACCAAAGTGTCGATTCCTCCTCTTCTTTTCCCATCATGCGCATCCTCTTCTTCCACCACCACCACATCCTCCTCATCCTCATTCTCTTCCTCCTCCACATCCTCCTCATCATCATCCTCCAGTCGCTCTCCGTTCCCTTCCTTTCGCTTTCTATCGTTCTCTTTTGTAGGATTTGCAATCACGAAGCCATGCCCCATGCGGTTTGTCACTCACTAACTATACCGGGGTGGTGCGACGAAACGTATCCAACTCTCGCACAGAGTGAATCGAGTGTTCTTTTGACAGCTGATGCATATCAGCCGTGGTTGATATAGTGTGCCGTGAAGGGTCCCTAGGTAAAGTATAGTTTGACAACTCCTTGGATGAATCTGACACTGGCGTGTAAGTATAGTAGGTGTCGGAGTGAGATGGCGAGTTCTCGCGAGAATGATCCCGTGACCGTTCGTGAGAGTGCGAGCGCGGTCGCCCATACCGGCTGTGGTGTGGGCGCTCATTCGTGTCCATCATGGTCAAACGTTCTTGCTGCTTCTTGCGGTATGCATGTTTGTGCCTGGATATATAAAGATACACGGAAAAGACCCCAGTCAGCTCGGACCCTATGAAGGAACCTATAGTCATCATAAACGACGACCCGTACGAATAGACGAACTTGGGGTCATCATTTGTAGACTTCGGCTTGTTTCCTACCTCCCCCGTAATCGCGCCGATGAAGATAATAATACCTACTAGTGTGCAAAGACCTGCAAGTACACAAAGAAGAAAGGACAACTCGTTAATGGTGGGAATGAAGGGGGAAGTTTGAGAACAAGCATAGTGGACAGTTTTAGTTATTACTACATCATGGATACGTATGTAGAGCTAAGTCCATTAGCAATTGGACTTAGCTTTACTCAACTAATAGCATTAGCAATTGGACTTAGCTTTACTCAACTAATAGCATTAGCAATTGGACTTATTTTTACTTAACTAATAACATTAGCAATTGGACTTAGCTTTACTCATAGTATTTGTCATAGTGAGCACCCTAGTGTGCAAGCACACAGTGCATGCCCATGTTGTGCATCATGTATTTGTCATAGTGAGCACCCCATTGTGCAAGCATGCAGTGCATGCCCATGTTGTGCATCATGTATTTGTCATAGTGAGCACCTCACAATCCAGCGGTGATTTCAGGTACATAACCAGTGTCGATATTAATGAGGAAGTTCGATTAAATGTCGTCATCTCTTATCATTAAATAAATGACATTGTTGTTATTCCGAAAGAGATTGTTGTGCACAACTAAATTCTAGTAACAAACCCAGTTTCCTTCGACATGTCTTAGCTGGGAGGTTTCAGGGAGGATTGGTCGGGGGATTGTTGGAGTTTTATGCCCTGGCAACATCTCAGGTCATATCAGGACGGGTACCGACACTTGTGACAGTGCACACTCATGATGACTTTATAGTGATGCCCCACTGGGAAATCAGACCACTAGCACCATGACCCAATATCCCCCTCAGTCACATTATCCTGACCCTGAGCTAACCAGTCCTTGCCCTATCCTATTAATGCTGAGGACCAGGCTAGGAAGTGAAAAGTATCAATTTTAAAGTCATTGGTTTTACTTGACTGGGGACCGAACTCCCGACCTTCCGCATGCGAGGCTCGCGCTCTATTGATTCGGCCAGCATGACCGGTTTCATGGAGGATGTCAGGGAGATTAACTGTTAAATGATGTGAACTTCGACAGGTAGGTGATGCGGTGGGTGGTCTTTGAATTAGTTAGCACTGTCTCACACTGCGCGATTTGAATCTCACTGACTGGATATTGGGGATAGAACAGCAAAAAAGAAAGCTTGTTTTATTTAATAACGCCTCTAGAGCACTTTTTATCATCAGCTATTGGACGACAAACACTTGCTCATTCTGACATATTTCGTTGGAGGAAACCCAATGCCGTCACATTGGCTACTCCTGCCAATAAGCAGCAGGGGGTCTTTTATATGCACTTTCCCACAGACAGACAACACATACCACAGCCTTTGATGAACCAGTTGTGGACAACTGCTTGGAATGGAAAATAGCTGAAACTGTAAATGGGTCAAAATGAGCAGGATCGATCGGATGACCGACACCTTCACAGGTGGACACTCTACCACGTGAGCTACGTGCCGCTCCCCGGGGACAGAACAGCCTGCTTAACAATACCTCAAAGCCTTCTTTCCCCTTCTCGTGCCCTACCTCTCACGCACCCACCACCCCCATTCACACAAGGCGTGTACCCTTATAGCTGATCTCCCATCTCCCATTGCCAATATCAACATCATCATCTCATAATTTGACCCGTGCCCATGAAAGAGGATTTCCGAACTCCCGATCAGGTTACAAGACACATTATCGTGTACTGTGAAAGGAAGCATAGTGGAAGGACAGATTTTGTTCTTTTAGAGAGAAAAAGAAAAATGCCCATAGATAGTGTGGTTGGTACTTGTGTGATGTACGTCACAAAGATCACTCAGTGTGATTGGTACTTGTGTGATGGATGTCAAAAAGATCACTCAGTGTGATTGGTACTGGTGTGATGGACGTCACAAAGATCACTCAGTGTGATTGGTACTGGTGTGATGGACATAACAAAGATCACTCAGTGTGATTGGTACTGGTGTGATGGATGTCACAAAGATCACTCAGTGTGATTGGTACTTGTGTGATGGACGTCACAAAGATCACTCAGTGTGATTGGTACTTGTGTGACGGATGTAACAAAGATCACTCAGTGTGATTAGTACTTGTGTGATGGACGTCACAAAGATCACTCAGTGTGATTGGTACTTGTGTGACGGACGTCACAAAGATCACTCAGTGTGATTGGTACTTGTGTGATGGATGTCACAAAGATCACTCAGTGTGATTGGTACTTGTGTGATAGACGTCACACAGATCACTCAGTGTGATTGGTACTTGTGTGACAGACGTCAGAAAGATCACTCAGTGTGATTGGTACTGGTGTGATGGATGTCACAAAGATCACTCAGTGTGATTGGTACTTGTGTGATAGACGTCACACAGATCACTCAGTGTGATTGGTACTTGTGTGACGGATGTCACAAAGATCGCTCAGTGTGATTGGTACTTGTGTGATGGACGTCACAACGATCACTCAGTGTGATTGGTACGTGTGTGAAGGCTGTCACAACGAACACTCAGTGTGATTGGTACTTGTGTGAAGGCCGTCACAAAGATCACTCATTGTGATTGGTACTTGCGTGAAGGCCGCCACAAAAATCACTCAGTGTGATTGGTACTTGTGTGACGGACGCCACAAAGATCACTCAGTGTGATTGGGACTTGTGTGATGGACGTCACAAAGATCACGCAGTGTGATTGGTACTTGTGTGAAGGCAGTCACAAAGATCACTCAGTGTGATTGGTACTGGTGTGATGGACGTCACAAAGATCACTCAGTGTGATTGGTACTGGGTGTGACGGACGTCACAAAGATCGCTCAGTAATGAATATACATATATTAAAGTTGCAAAAGGATAGAATAGTTAAAGCAGCATAAGATCTGGGGTTCCGAGAGGAGGATGGTATCACCTAGGTCTAGGGACCAGACTGGGTGGCCGAATGGGTTGAGGGTCCGTCTCCCGTTTTGGTAGATTGTGCGATTCGAACCCACAAACCCTGGTCCAGTCAAACCAATGACATCAAAATTGACACTTTTCACTCCCTAGCCTGGCGCTTGGCATTATTAGGATAGGGCAATGACTGGTTGGCTCAGTGTTAGGATAATATGACTGAGTAGGATATCAGGTCATGGTGCTGGTGGCATGGTCTGCCAGTGGGGGAAGCACTATAAATTCACCATGCGTGCACACTGTTACAAGTCGGTACCCCTCCTGATATGACCTTAGATGTTGTCAGGACCTAAAACTCCAACAACCAACCCACCTAGGTTCTATAACATTTGAGACGTGCCAGCCTGATTGATAAACCATTCGGGCTAACCTCCATCCCCGCCCCCCCCGCCCCCCCACCCCCCAGCCAGCTCCTTAATATCCGATGGCCGCCGCCACATGCCCGGCAGGAGGGGATGCGTGCGCACCCCTTCCCGCGCAGTTCATATCTTCTAATTATCGCCCACCACGAGCCATTGGGTGCGCGCGCAGCCGATGGCGTCTACAACGTGGCGGATGTGGGTGGGGCTGGATGTGAGGGTTGGAGGGTGGGGTGAGGATGTGGTTACATCAACCTGCTGAGAAGCCCCCCCCCGCCCCCCCCCCCCCCACCTCCTTAGTCAATATCACGCATGCGCAGCAACGGCTTCGGTGGTCTTTATTTTAAAGCTGCATAGACAATCTAGTCCGATGAAGCATCAAATTCATTCGTAGTGTTCTCTGTGGCGGAGTGGTTAGAGTGTCTGACTTTTTTCTAGGTCGGACTCCTAATCTGAAGGTCGGTGGTTTGATTCCCCGTGCCCCCACCCCTGCCAATTTGGATTTCCACCGCTGTGTATAACTTACAGCGACATCAAAGGCCAGTTGCTCTCATACCATGTCTCTAGCCGTGTTCACACAGGCGATGTAAATCGATTCGTAGAAATCGACTTGTATAGTTCGGGTTACATTTCACGTGTGAACGCGCGTCTGATGCGGATTAGGGCTGAATCGATTCACGTGATGCGGATCCTGTAAACCACCTAGCGAGGTAGTTTACGTGAATCGATTTCTGTGATGCGGATAATTTTGCCCGTGTGGACGCACTGATGCGGATTAAGGAAGTGACACGCATGCGCAGTCGAGACCTTAGTTTGTTGACTTTCCGGTCGATCAAAAGTGCATATTATATAATTTAGTCTATTAAACCACTAGCTGTGCACAGATATTTTTTTCATCATTTATTTTTAGGGTTTCACTGCCCAGCAGAAGTTTTGACCGTTCCAAACCAATACGATTCATTAAATACATATCTAGGTCGAATCCACTCTCTCGTGGTGGTGCTGGTCACACTGGACTTGCTCATGCGCATATATCGACTTCCGGCAAAAGTAGTGCTCGTGTGAACGGGCGGCTAATTCGACTCACCTGATTCGATTTGTCTAGTTCGCCTCACATTTTGCCCGTGTGAACACGGCTTATGTGGTGTGGGAGGTTAAAAATCCCCATGGTCGGTAAAAGTGTAGACTCAGGCTTTCTATCGACAAACTGTATAATGGTGAAAACAAGTCTATTCAGACTTATCCATGATAGGCAGTATACATCTTCAAAAAAAAAGAAGTCTACTTATCTAACTTAGACACTGATGCGCTTATTAAGCTTTGTCGCCATATATAAGGGAATACGGAGACAGTTTGATAGAAGCTGTTCCTACTGAAGCTACATTGATTTAGTAAGCGCGCTTATTGGCTGCAACATGGGGTTTGACTCCCTCATGGACTTCGGCTACGAGTCATGTCCTACTCGTCCTGAGCTCCTCGGGCATCAACTCTCACATCTGACAATAATTGCTTAATACAGGAAGAGGGAGATGAAGTAAAGGAATGTAGGTGTAAGCGACACAAGTGCCCACCCCGAGCACCATTGCTGGTCGAACTAATGCGGGTGCATTTCTCCTGAAATTTAAAGCCGCATAGTAGGTATGATGTTGGGTTGGTAGCTACTTAGTATACTATCAATTAGAAACCCCGAAACTGTTTGTAATTTGATTAAAGCTGCATAGTCCAATGAAAACATTAAATTTTGAAAACCACAACAATAATTGATTCCTCATATCTAATCTCGATATTGGTGAATTTATTAAACATTTGTCGCCACATAGAAGGGAATAATCCTGAGTCGATTTTCTTATAACCCGTTACTGCAAATAAAAGCCTATGGTGTCAGAATGTTGGCGTGCTTGCCAAAACTAATTTGACATGATACCACTTCAAATATCTCAAAATGTAGTCATTTAAGATAAGCTACTTCAAGCTAAAGTAAGATCGATTATAAACAATCAATTTAATATATTATCTCATAAAAAAATGACCAAAAACTCAAATACAGCGGACTATGCAACTTTGAAAATACAGCAAGACATGGTGGCTTGTGTCATGCATAGCATGACCTTCTGACGCTTGGGGGGAAGGGAAGTCCGCGGCTAGCTGGGATGGGAGAGGTGGATTATTTAAGCTGAGATGAACGAGCAAAGGATATGTCAATCGGTGGTATAAATATGAAATGAGAGGCCCCCAGGGGAGGTGGGAGCTGGTGCAAGGATGGGAATGAGAGGTGAGGAGGCTCGAGGTCGGGGGACGAGCCGGAAGTTTGTGTTCTGTAGAACGAGTAAGAAGCGGAGTATAGGTCGCCACGTGGTGAAAAGGATAGTTTGGACTTCATTTGTGGCGTTCTCTGTGGTAGAGTGGTTAGAGTGTCTGACTTTTTTCTAGGTCAGACTCCTAATCTGATGGTCGATGGTTTGATTCACCATGCCATCACCTTTGCGAACTTGGATTTCCATGCTGTGTATAAGTTACAGCATGATCAAAGGCCAGTTGCTCTCATATCATGTCTATGTGGTGGAATGAGGAAGACAAATCGTCCACGATTGAAATATCCTCTGCTTAAACAACTAATGTACCCTCAACAAATATATATACATGTATATAAATAAATATAACTAACATCCCGGTTTGGCCGTCCGAGTGGGTCGGGAGGCGATAACGACCAGACACAGCTGGCTTATATGAGGTCAGAGCCCCTGACAGGTGGCGCTGCGTGGCCAAACCTGGACCTAAACAATGTCATACACTAGCTGTAGTTCACAATTTAACAATACAGATATAACTGAAGATGGTAGTGTCCTTGTTTATATTCCCATAATATATTATAGAGCACATATAAATCAAGTACACAAGAATACAATGGAACTGTGAAGAATAAAGTGGTGTTATTTTCCCGTATTTGGTGTATCTGTCTGTTTGTTTATTTGTTATTGTTTTATGTCCTAGCAACATCTGAGGTCATATCAAGACGAGTACCGACTTGTGACAGTGCGCACTCATGGCGACTTTATAGTGCAGCCCCACTGGGAGACCAGGCCACCAGCACCATGACCTGATATCCCACTCAGTCACATTATGCTAACACTGAGCCAACCAGTCCTTGCCCTATCCTAATAATGTCATGCGCCTGGCTAGGAAGCAACACGTATCAATGATTAAGCCATTGGTTTGACTCGACGAGGGTTCGAACCCACGTATCTGCAGAATATCACTTGATGCCTACGTAGAGTGGAATGTTGGCTTGCAGGTAGGCCTTGTTGGAATGTTTCCCCGCCTAAACCATACCTATTTATTAAGGTAACCAAGGGGTCGATTGTGTCAGGCGGCTGATTGATCTATGGTGGGTAGAAACTGTCATCTATCACCACCCCCCATCCCAACCGCTCTGCGCCGCCTCGTTTACATGAAAGCCGGCACAGTGCTGCCCCCACGCGGCCTTCCCAGCGAACTAACACCTATAGTAGACAGGGGAGGTCGCCCGTTGTGCTTTAGTATTGGTTGGTTGGTTGAGGTTTTACGTCCTGGCAACATCTAAAGTCATATCAGGACGGGTACCGACTTGTGACAAAACGGAATTATTAGGATAGCGCAAGGATTGGTTGGCTCAGTGTCAGGATAATGTGACTGAGTAGGATATCAGGTTATGATACCAGCAGCCTGGTCTCCCAGTGGGGCAGCACTCTAAAGTCGCTATGAATGTGCACTGTCATAAGTCGGTCCCTGTACTGATTTGGCCTTAGATGTTGCCAGGACATATAACTCCAATAACCAACCAACCAACACTTGTGGAGCAGACATTTGTGGGATGAGGTTTGTAAAGCAAGTGGAGCCATGAGTAGGTGGCACGTGGCATGGATCGCATCCGGGCTCCCCCCGCTTTGCAACGCCACCAAGCGGTATAATATCACACCCACCCTGTAAGACACTCAATACAGTACAACCCTGTTAAACCAAGCTCGGTTAAACCAAACGATCGGTCAATCCAAACTTGTTTCGGCGGCCCGTCAAAATACTACCATTTATCATATAAAAAAAGTCGGTTAATCCAAATTACTGTTTAATCCAAACAAAATCGTCGGACCCCAGGCCACTCCGGTATGGTTAAACCAAACTTTCATGTGGTTATAAGGTCACCTGAGGCCCCACATACTTGTTTATATGATAAATGGTCGTATTTTGCCGGGCCGACGAACAAAAGTTTGGATTAACCGATCGTTTGGTTTAACCGAGCTTGCTTTAACGGGGGTATACTGTATATACATAAAAAACAATAAACAAAGTGTCCACATACATTATATATTACAATTTGCAATACACACTTATTCAAAGTCAAAGTCAAAACCAAAGCTCGGTTAAACCAATGATCGGTTAATCCAAACAAATTTCTAGGGTCCCTTCAAGTTTGGTTTAACAAAGGTTATACTGTAATGAGCACACTTTCTGTTTGTGGCGAGATCCATGGCTTTCCCCATAAAGCTGCATAGTCCGATGAAAACATATAATATCCAAAACCAAAACAATTATCTAAATTTGGTTCTACATATCTAAGTTAGATACTGAAGCACTTATTTAAGTATTTATTGCCATTTAGATGGGAATACGGAAACAGTTGAATAGAAGCCGTTACTGCTGAAGTCTATGGTGTCAGAGTTTTGGCGTGCTTGCCAACATTAATTGAGCATGGTGGCATTTCAAATATCTCAAAAGTTAGCGATTTAAAATAAAAGTTATTTAAAACTAAAGCAAGGTAGATTATAGCGATCAACCTAATATATTTATCTCAGAAAATGACAGAAACTCAAAACCATCTGACTATGCACCTTTAAGTGCTAGCAATATTGCATCAGCCCAAAGCAAGATTTGGGGCTCATTATTGGCTGCTGCTGATATCATTATGTTGGTTATGCATATTTAATAAATCTGTAATTGATGTCGATAACACATTCTCCTAGGGTGCTATTCATTGTAATGCCCCATATGGACCAGACCGGATGGCCGGATGAGTTGAGCGTCCGTTTCCCGTTTTGGTAGATCCTAGGATTCGAACCCATGTGTAAAAGCTAAGGCTCGAATTTGTGGGTGTGGAGCCAGGCTATGGTGAAATCAATACACACAAAGAGAAAGGAAGAGTATAAAGTGTAAAGAAGAAGAGAGAGTCAAGCCCTCTGGTTTATTATTTATATGGTTACATGGGTTCATTGTAGAGTATCACCCCACCCCTTTCCCCCGATGGAAAACAAGCATTCTGAATAGGGATCCAGCATTCCTGGTCCCCATGGATACCAGTGGTCTTCCCACCACCACAAGCTGTATGGCCCCTATGGCCACCACCAAACTCGACCTTTGAGGGTGGTGATCCTTATCCTAGCAGAGGGGGTAGGCCCTGAGTGCACTCACACCCAGACCTGCCAGCACCACTATGTCTATTTACATCCCACTCAGGCACCACCAGCCCATACATATATATATATATATATATATACACATACAGGTGCCTGGTCACGTACACCGATAAGTAATAGAACATTTGCATTCCCCCCTATGCCATATATCGGAATATTTTACACATGGTTTCAAACCCTTCTCGAGTCAAACTAATGACTTACAAATTGATACATGTCGCTTCCTAGCCAGGTGTTAGGCATTATTAGGATAGGGTAAGCGTCAGGATAATGTAACTGAGTGGAATATCAGGTCATGGTGCTAGCAGCCAGGGGCCATATGCAGGAGTAGGTGTTACCGAGCCAAAACGCGTTTAGAGGGGATTTCTGGTTTAGCGCCCAAAAGTCGGTATGCACGAGTCAGTGATAGAGCTAACACCGTGCGTTTAAGGCCCGCGACACTAACCCCTTTTCATATGACGTTTAAGGCAGTGTTAGCGTAAGGTTGTGACCAAATCTACTCAATGCTATCATATTTAACAGAATTAAATACGTAATAAGTGAAATTTGATCAATTTAACCATAAAAGCGAACCCATATTAATGCTACCGCCGCATTGGCAGCGTTATTCATATTGTCGAATCGACGAATGTAAAGTAAACACATCGCCGCCGCCACCACCGCCGCGTTGACATCGACATCCATACTGGCCGACGTCGATGTATTAGGCCCAAATCTATTCAATGCTATCGTATTTAACAGAATTAAATACGCAATAAGTGAAATTTGATCAATTTAACCATAAAAGCAAACCCATATTAACGCTACCGCCACATTGGCAGCGTTATTCATATTGTCGAATCGACGAATGCAAACAAAACAAATCGCCGCCGCAGTGCTGGCTGGTGACCGGCGGTGGTAGATACCGATTAGGTGGTGCTCGCCGGGAACCGGCTGCAGGGGATTCACCTTTAGCTAACACACACCGTTTAGGCGCTCCTGCATATGGCGTGACCTACTTCGCGCAGGCGGTAATAGCTAAACGCGTTTACCAGCTAACACCAACCGACACTATCACCGACTCCTACATATGGCCCCTGTGTCTCTCAGTGTGATGTATGTAACACACCGTGCTATACGTATGTGAGTCGGGGGTCACGTGCCGGGGGTCACGTGATAGAGTTAACAAGGTAAACGTGAGACCCAATAAACCTCACTTGCTATCCTGAGCTGCAGCCGTCAACGTCTTGTTACTTCTATGGGATCTTACACTCAGTGGGGCAGCACTATCTGTTTAAAGTCGGCACCCATTCTGATATGACCTTAGATGTTGCCAGGAGGTGAACATCAAACAATCAACCAACCCAGCCCAGTGAGATGAAATTAATACAGGACTGGCCGAATATAGGTTATATTGTCACCTGATAATGAATATTTATTGAATGACTATATGGTATTAATATATTTTTGTCTGTGGTGATTGCGTTGCCATCCCCGATGACAGATCCCATCGATAACATTGATATTGAACTGGCAGAGTTCGATTATTCAAGACACACTGAAGTAATTCTCTACTTATATGACACCCACTCTCATATAATCGGTTAGTGTGTCGCAAATTGGACTCCTGTATGTTGGTGTATGTATTCTTTAAAATACTTTGTATGCAATTAGTATCCTTTTATATTCAGGTGTTGTGATAAATGGTTGGCATCGAGCGGAGTGGGATGTAGCTCAGGCAGTAAAGTGTCCACCTGTGAAGGTGTGGGTCATCCGATCGATCCTGCTCAGTGGACACATTTGCAGTTTGGGCTATTTTCCGTTCCAACAAGTGGTCCACAACTGGTTCATCAAAGGCTGTGATAAGTGCCATCCTGTCTGTGCGAAAGTGCATACAAAAGACCACTTGCTGCTTATCGGAAAGAGTAGCCTATGTGGTGGCAGCAGGTTTCCTCCAAAGAAATATGTCAGAATGACCATATGTTTGACCTCCAATAGCCGATGATGAAAATCAATGTGCTCTAGAGGTGTCACTAAATAAAATATACTTTTCTTTTTTTGATAAACAGTTCCCCCCCCCCACCTCACTAACGGTTCACTAACGTATAGTAGGACACAGGGATTTCGGTATGTGTCCTATATTTATTTTACCGGACTTCGGGCACCCAATCGGTAAAGAGCATGCTTCCCGACCGGAAGGTCGGGAATTCGATTCCCGGTCGAGTTAAACCAATGGCTCACACAATTGATATTCTCGCTACCTAGCCGGTCACTTGTCATTACTAGAATACGACAATGACTGGTTAGCTCAGTATCAGGACAATGTGACTGAGTGGGATATCAGGTCATGGAGCCAGTGGCCTGATATCTCAGTGGGGCAGCATTATTAAGTATCCATAAGTGCACACTGTCACAAGTCGGTACCCATCTTGATAAGACAATAGATGTTTCTAGGGTGTAAAACTCAAGCAAACATAATTAGTTAATTTCCATTGCATTATTGCTACTCATGACAACATTTTGAAAATACTGAAATGTCGTGAATGATACAAGCACCAGCAACACATTTCCCTGAGGTGTCGGCACACAAAACATTGCACTGCAATCCCTCACGAGTAAACAGCAGCATGGGGAAGTGGATATGCTTTATGTGGTGCAGTTCGCATCCATGGCACTTGTGACAACAAAGAACTTAGTTGACAATTTTCAGCCAGGATTTTTCAGCAGGAATGGAGAATGCGGTGCATGCAGATAGTTCAAGGACGTCATAGGTCACCCACGTGACATGGAGTGTGGAGGAGTGGGACTTAGCTCAGACAGTAGCGTGTCCACCTGTGAAGGTGTGGGTCATGCGATCGATCCTGCTCAGTTGACACATTTGCAGTTTGGGTCATTTACCATTCCACCCAGTGGTCCACAACTAGTTTATCAAAGGTTGTAGTATGTGATGTCCTGTCTGTGGGAAAGTGCTGCTTATCGGTAAGAGTAGCCTATGTGGCGGCAGTCAGTTTCCTCCAAAGAAATATGCCAGAATGACCATATTTTGATGTCCAATAGCAGATGATAAAAGTGCTCTAGAGGCGTCATTAAATAAAACAAACTTTGGAGTGTGGAGGGGACAGGGGGTACTGGGAGAATTATTATAGTATCCCAGATGGAAAATATTGGCGAGGGGCGCATCCTTCTCACAGATCCTGGGTGAAGGGTATCTAACCCCACCGACCCCCCCCGCTCCCCCCAACACATACATCCGGTTTGAGTAAGCCATACACATGGTATCTGTTTGAATATCCTGCGGGAACTCCTAACTTCTTCCCATTATTGCGGCTTTATATAACCAAAGATTGTGGGATTCAAACCCTCTTGAGCCTTGGGTCGAGTCAAACCAATGACTTAAATATTGATACATGTCGCTTCCTAGCCAGGCGCTCAGCATTAATAGGATAGGGCAAGGACTGGTTGGATGTTGTCAGGATAATGTGATTGAGTGGGATATTGGGACATGGTGCTGTAGGCCTGGTCTCCCAGTGGGGCAGCACTATAAAGTCACCATGAGTGCGCACTGTCACAAGTCGGTACCCGTCCTGATATGACCTTAGATGTTACCAGGATGTAAGCCAACCAAGTATTTAAGCAACGTGTGTTGCTCATAAAAGACTACAGCACACAGTTTAATCGCCTGATTTGATCTTCGGTGAATTTTTAGTAGCACTTCACCGCAGATTTCCGCTAGACGTGGTGTAAAAGTCAAATGGATAGTATCTGCACTGCCTGTTAAAGATTTAGTCATGTGATATGTTAAACATTTAGTCATGTGATTTAACCATGTGAAGAGTTCAGGCGCAAAACCCCGTAAACTCCAATCCAAAAATTGACATAAACATTGGAATCCAGCCTTTAACAGCTTAATTTTGTTACATTCCTACTTCTTTTTTCATTGCTCCATAATCATGTCATCACAGAAAAGTGGAATTAGTGAGAATTACAAGTATTTTCAAGTAAATATCTTGTATTTAAACTACATTTTTGGAGTGGCGTTTAGGGGGTTTTGCGCCTGAACTCTTCATGTATTCCTTACATAAATATTCTATGTATCTTAAAGTTGCATAGTCCGATATTTTTAAGTTTAGTCATTTTCTGAGATAAATATATTAGGTTGATCATTATAACGTACCTTACTTTAGTTTAAAGTACATTTTGTTTTAAAAGGCTAATTTTGGAGATATTTGAAGTGCAACCATGTAGCATTGATTTTGGTGAGTGAGCATGCCAAAACGCTGACACCATAGCCTTCTGCAGTAACATGTTCCATTAAATTGCATCAGTATTCCCTTCTATGTGGCAACAAATGTTTTTATAAGTGCATCAGTATCTAAGCTAGATATGTAGAATCAAATCTAGATAATTTCTTTGGTTTTGAAAATTTGATGTTTTCATCGGACTATGCAGCTTTAATGAAAGACCACGGTCAGAATACTGTATATGTCCCAATAGAAGCACGCTACCCAACAAAAGCACCCCCCCCCCCTTTTAAAGATTGAGAGCATGCACAAATTTACGAACATATTCGGACTGAATGCACATAAAATAAGATAATCCCACTTTATTTCAGAGGCACGACAAAAATAAATAAAAACTTACGTTCATATTCAGATTGAAAGCACATAAAATAAGACAATCCCACTTTATTTCAGAGGCGCAACAAAAACAAATCAGTCAAATTCTTTAACTTTGAATAGACGCGTATCCATGTGTCTGCACTCGCGCAGTGCTTGTCTATTGGGACATATACGGTAGGTAGTTTGAGCTTCTTTGCAGTAGATCAGAATTTATCTTGATGAAACCATTCGATCCTATGACTATTACTAGTAGTTCTGTGATGGCTCAAAGGGAAGGGAGGGTGGTCATACATAGGTTATAATATGGCATACTCAAAAATATTAACATTTTGTTTAAGTGATAGTAGGCGGTTGGAATGAGTGGGAGTGCTCATTTGGGGTAATTGCGGGGTATAGGGAACCGCAAAACACAGCTCCCCCCTCCCGCAACACCCTTAGGCCACTCTTTGATGGTGGTAGGGGAAGGGATGGGGATGGGGATGGGGGGGCACATGGGTGGAAAAAGGGAGCAGGGCCTGCCACTCACTCTTGACACACTCTGCTAAGCCTCACGAATCGCTAACCTCAGACATTGAGTCATCTCCGCTACCCAAATCTCAGCCTTTATATCTAGCACCCTCAGGCCACTACGGGTCACTCTTCCTTAGGCGATAAGCTTCACGTCTACAATTTTACCCACCCACCCACCCACAGCAGCCGATTCATTGACCCTAAAAACTCAAATCAACGAACACTAACACTCTAAAATACAAGAAAACCAAATATGACTGTGGTTAATTAACCATTGATCCATTGCCACTCGAGCAATTGTTACCCATGTATTAAACCTGATATGTTTCACTTTTATACCATCATTGATTGTTGCTCATTGTTATCTTGATGTTCATTGTTGCCTGACCTTCACCCGGTTACCGCTATGTGGTGTGAACACAGAAAACATATTGTATCATACCCCACGCTAACACTGAAATAAAGTCATGCTTATCCCGAACCTGCTTCCACATTCTCTGTACCAGCCAGCAATGTTTGCAGTATTTTCCATTTCTGTAATATGTCCTACTCTATGACACTGACAACGGCCATTGGGGCTAAATGACACCAATAGCCACATTTGGACTGCGCAGACCCTTGGACCATGGTTGTAGTATGTCCCACTCTATATCACTGACAACGGCCATTGATGATGAATGACACCAATAGCCACATTCGGACTGCACAGACTCTCAGACCATGGTTGTAATATGTCCTACTCTATGTCACTGACAACAGCCATTGATGATGAATGACACCAATAGCCACATTCGGACTGCACAGACTCTCGGACCATGGTTGCAATATGCTCTCCGCTATGTCACTGACAATGGCCATTGGGGCTAAATGACACCAATAGCCACAGTCGGACTGCGCAGACTCTCGGACCATGGTTGTAATATGTCCTACTCTAGCTCACCGACAACGGCCATTGGGGCTGAATTACACCAATAGCCACATTCGGACTGCACAGACTCTCGGACCATGGTTGGATCCTAAATATATCCTAGATAATAAGTTGTTTTAAGCTATACACATTATGACTTGTCATATTTGCTGCTGATAATTGTGAATAATTAACATTGTGTTGCCCTATTTTAGTCGTGGAACATTAAAGCTGCATAGTCCGATTAAAGCATCACATTTTCAAAACCCAAACAATTATTTAAATTTGATTCTACATATAACTTAGATACTGATACACTTATTAAGCATTTATTGCCACATAGAAGGGAATACTGAGTAAATTTAATAGAACCTGTTTCTGCAGAAGCCTATGGTGTCAGAATGTTGGCATGCTTGCTAAAACTAATTTTACATGTTTATTCTTCGAAAATCTGAAAAGTCAGCCATTTAAAATGAAAGTTACTTCAAGCTAAAGTAAGGTAGATAATAACAATCAGGTTAATATGTTTATCTCAGAAAAGTGACAGAAAGTCAAAACCATCGGACTGTTCAACTTTAACTAGTGACGCGATAATTCACTCTCATTCTGTACTCGGATCGTACGTGACTGTACTATAAATACCGTTTAGGATATTAGAAAATAAATACAACAGAATGCGTGCATTATTTCACTGTTTCGTGACTGACTCAATGTCGGAACTACTTAAACTTAGGTCGGGCACCGTGACAAACGTGGTGCTTCGGGCTCACGTGTTCGATAGGTGAATAGTACCAGACGTCGCCTCATGTAACAGGCTGTGTGTGTACAGAAAGAGGATGAGATTGATGCCACACACATCTACTACACGCGACAGGAATGATAAGCGATGAACATGCTATGACTATGCAGCTTATGGATAAATGAAAGCCCTGTTGTATATATATATATGTATATATATATATACATATATATATATATATACATATATATATATACAGTAAAACCTCACTAAATCATCTGACCATGGGACCGACTTTAAATGGTCCATTTAGGGTGGTATTCGATTAAGGGAGTTTTCCATTTCATTACAATGGTATTGTATGGGCGATCATTTGGGACCCAAATAAAGCGATCGATATAGGGGAGTGGTCAATATGTGGAGGTGGTCGGTTAAAGAGGTTTTACTGGATATATATATGAAGAGCTCAGGCAGAGAACCCTGCAAAGGCCATATCCAGAAATTGACTTAAACATTGGAATCCAACCTGCAACAATTGTATTTGTTTAAATTCCTACTTTTGTGATCATAAGCAATGTGAAATTAGTGAGAATTAAAATTAGTTTCTAGTAAAAAATCTTTTATTTAAACTATATTTTTGGATTGGCATTTACGGGAAATTGCGCCTGAACTCTTCATATATATACAGTAAAACCTCTCTAACCGACCACCTCCCCATATTGCCACTTCCATATATCGATCGCTTTATTTGGGTCCCAAATGATCGCCCATACAATACCATTGTAATGAAATGGAAAACTCCCTAAACCGACTACCTCCCGAAATAGACCATTTATATATATATATATATATATATATATATTTGGATTGGCGTTTACGGGAAATTGCGCCTGAACTCTTCATATATATATATATATATATATATATATATATATATATATATATATATATCTATATCTATATATATGTATATATATATGAAGAGTTCAGGCGTAATTATATATATATAGATGAAGCGTTGTATATGAAGAGTTCGGGCATGGACACAAATAATGGCTCGTAAACGCCAATCCATAAATATACTTTAAAATATAATTTAAAATATAGTTTAAATAAAAGATTTTGACCAGAAACTAATTTTAATTCTCACTATATATATATATATATTTATATATATATATACGTGTAGTACACGCACATAGCGGCATGGAACTGTTCTTGTGGAATGTCTTTGAAACACTGCGCCGCTATCATCTGTACAAACACGCGACTGACCGTGTGCTGAGTGGCTGCACTTACAGTCAGAATAAAGCGAGTGCGCATGACAGGAAGCAATTCTCCCACAGCCCGGCGGATCCACTCATAGTCTCCGCTTTAAAACATAATTGTATCAGACTTCATCTGAGATAAGATCGGGATGTTGGGATTCTTAGTCCAACCCGCCGACAAGTAAAAGGCCAAATCAAAACAGGCGATGGTGGAGGTTGGGGTGGGGGTGGGTGGGGGTCGGGGGAGGGTGACTGTGGGCGACTGAGGGCTTGCTCCCCTAACGAATAGAAGAAGGGGGCATGAGAGAGTGATGAGGCAGAGGGTTGTTGAGTTATGTGGTCATCTGCAACATAACAGAATGGCCCCCCAGCCCCTTGAGATCTCCCCCCACCCCCCAAGAATAGGTCGCAGCTTGAGACAAAAGAACATTGAAACACAACGAAATTAAATAACATGATTAGCGAGGATCACCCCCTTGTTTTGCTTGTTCCTTTGAACCCGAGCAACCACAGAACAATGGTTGTCTGTGAACGTGTACACACCCTTGAAAGGCGACAACTTCCTCAATTCCAAATACCACCTATGAATTGGGGAATACTCCTATTAGGTCCTGATGTATGGATGATAGAAATCTTTGAGACATCAAGATGAAGAACTGTTTTGCTAATTTTGGAACATCGCCGAATGTGCTCGTTGGTTAAATTTGCAGAGTCCGATGGTTTTTGAGTTTCCGTTATTTTCTCAGAAAAATATATTAAGTTGATCATAATAATCTACCTTACTTTAGCTTGAAGTAACTTTTATTTTAAATAGCTAACTTTTGATGTATTTGAATTGCAAACATGCGAAATTAATTTCGGCAAGCGTGCCAAAACTCTGACACCACAGGCTTCTGCAGCAGAGAGCGTGTATATAAACAGATGAGAGGGACAACTCCCATACTAGAGCATGTAACATCTGCCGACTGTGGTGCTCCAAGTGGTGGTTGTTGAACAGCTTAAGCATATGGGCAAACCTCAAGGCATTTTCAATGGCAGTGAGCAATCTTCATACAGAAAACGTTAAATATCTCTAAAACTACAAAACCTAGAAACAGACTGAGTGGAATTCACATAGAAAACATGTTTACCAACAAGATTATATTAAATTGATATGGTTAGGCTTCTGGATTTCTATTAATTTTGAATAAAACTGACGTTTTTCACTACGCTTACGGCAAACTCAAGGCATTGTCAATGGCCTTGAGCAATCTTCATACAGAAAACGTTAAATATCTCTAAAACTACACCACATAGAAACAAACCGCTTGGAAGACATATAGAAAACATGTTTACCAAAAGGATTATATTAAATTGATAAGGTTAGGCTTCTGGATTTCTATTAATTTTGAATAAAAACAAATGTTTTGCATTGAGCGTACTGGCAAACTCAAGGCTTGTTCAACACTAACCGCCAGGAACGCCACTGTAGCCTGTGTTACCGTTTTTCGCAGGAGTTGTCCCTCTCATCTGTTTATATACACGCTGTCTGTCTGCAGTAACAGGTTCTGTTCAATTACCTCAGTATTCCTTTCTAGGTGGCAACAATTCTTTGATAAGTGCGCCACTATCTAAATTCAACATCTAGAATAAAATCTAGATAATTGCTTTAGTTTTTAAAATTTGATATTTCCATCAGACTATGTAGCTTTAACGTTCGTCTTTTTGACTGTTTGAACAAAAAGAAGAAAAAATGCTCCCAAATATTGATCCTTCGTGTTCAGGATCAGCAAATCCCCAAACTCATCTTGCCCCTAAAGGCCCTGTCACATTACGGCGTATGGCGGGAGCGTATTGAAAACCTACGTAGGTCCTGCGCGTGCCGGCCTATGATGACATTTGGTGACCTTTCGGGTGGTTTTGAGCGTATGTGGAACCTACGAGGAGCGTACGAGGAGCGTATGAGGAGCGTATGGGAGCGTGCTGTGACATTTTTTGACAGTATGGGCCATACGCCCTCATAGGTCGGGTTTTTTTGAGCATGCACAAAACAATTTGGACGGACGGATTTATGAAAGCGTATGGCGGCGTATGCCTCATACGCTTCACATACGCCGGCATCTGGCGGCATCTGGCGGCGTATGAGTAGCGTATGAGTAGCGTATGCGTAGCGTATGAGTAGCGTATATGGCGTATGCCGACGTATATGACGTAACGCGCTTACGCCGCCATACGCTCCCGCAAAAAACCCTAATGTGACAGCCCCTTTAGATGCACATCTTAGTTTTAAATTTATCGGTGATTTGATCGACAACTAGCAGGGCTTCTTTTATGTCACTACTTAAAGGCCCTGTCACATTACGGCGTATGGCGGGAGCGTATTGAAAACCTACGTATGCCGTGCTTGTGCCAGCCTATGATGACCTTCGGTGAACTTTCGGGTGGGTTTGAACGTATAGGGGACCTATGAGGAGCGTACGAGGAGCGTATGAGGAGCGTATGGGAGCTTCACATAAGCCGGCATCTGGCGGCATCTGGCGGCGTATGAGTAGCGTATGAGTAGCGTATGAGTAGCGTATACGGCGTATGCCGACGTATATGACGTAAAGCGGCTATGCCGCCATACGCTCTCGCCATACGCCGTAATGTGACAGGGCCTTTACATGCCATTATCCCTCTTTATCACCCGCCCACACATATATAATTTGCACCCCACCTAGTGGTGAATTCCGGAACTAGTGTAGTTCTCGGTAAAACCACATGGCGCGTCTCCTATTCATTCAACATCGAGATGCCCCGGATTTCTTTACCATTTCTGGATTTCACCATCAAGCACAAATAATTGCCCATATCATCGGCGAAGCTTGCGCTCCGAGACATTAGGAGTTTGATTAATAATGACATTTCCAAATAAGAAATATGGAACTTTCTCGGGTAGCCAATACATGTATTGATCTGCAACTGTCTGTTTGGGGAATTGAAGTGAAAGGCAAACGGGGCTGTGTAAGGGCAGAGCAGTGGAAGACAAGAGGGGAAGAGCAGAGAAGAGCAGAGAAGAGCAGGGAAGAGCGGGGAAGAGTATGGAATAGCAGGGAAGAGCGGGGAAGAGCAGGGAAGAGCGGGTAAGAGCGGGTAAGAGCGGGGAAGAGCAGAGAAGAGCAGAGAAGAGCGGGGAAGAGCAGGGTAGAGAAGGGAAGAGGAGGGAAGAGCGGGGAAGAGCAGAGAAGAACAGAGAAGAGCAGGGAAGAGTAGGGAAGAGCGGGGAAGAGCAGAGAAGAGCAGGGAAGAGCAGGGAAGAGCAGGGAAGAGCAGGGAAGAGCAGAGAAGAGCAAGGAAGAGCAGGGAATAGCTGAGAAGAGCAGGGAAGAGCAGGGAAGAGCAGGGAAGAGCAGGGAAGAGCACGGAAGAGCAGGGAATAGCTGAGAAGAGCAGGGAAGATCAGGGAAGATCAAGGAAGAGAGGGGAAGAGCAGGGAAGAGCAGAAAAGAATAGTGCAGAGCAAGGCAGAGAACGAGACAGGTCAGGACAAAGCAGGGTGTGAGAGGAGACAAGCAAATGAGGAGAATGTAGGAGCCTACAAAGTAGAACGTCAGATAGGATAGAGTAGAAGAGACGAGGATTTGGCAGAACTAAGCCGAATCATAACTGACATCATGTAAACAAAAGGCAGGACCGTATGCGGCAGGTAAAGGCCCGATGATAGAGAGAAGGTAGGAGGAGGTAAAGGGACGCGTAGAGTAGTGGTTTGTTTGTTGTTGTTTTACGTCCTAGCAACATCTAAGGTCATATCAGGACGGGTACCGACTTGTGACAGTGCACACTCATGGCAACTTTATGGTGCTGCCCCCTGGGAGACCAGGCCACCAGCATCATGGCCTGATTTCGCACTTAGTCACATTATCCTGACAATGAGTAAACCAATCCTTGCCCTATCCTAAGAATGCCAAGCGCCTGGCTAGGAAGCAACAAGTATCAATATTGAAGTCATTGGTTTGACTCGACCAGGGTCCTAGCCCACAAACCCATGGGTTCGGATCCCCCGATTTCCCAAAACAGGAGACGGACGCTCAAGTCATTTCGCCATCCCCTCTGGTACGCATGAGAATGCAAACGAGGGCAGTGAAGGACAAGGCGAGGCAGGGAAGAAAGGAAATTCACAGTAGAATAGAAATAAAGAAAGAGAGAGTGGGGCGGGGGGGCTCCTTTCACAAAAAGAGCTATTTAATACATGCACTTACAGGGGCATAGCCTAGACCTTTTACGATGTGTACTCCTAATTTTGGCAAGGGGTTTAGGGGGCCGCTTAAGCTTAAGCTGGTGGATTTTACACATTTTAGACTTGAGTTTTCGACACTCCGGACTACTACATGCCTCCTCTCTCTCTCTCTTTATTATTTGTTAATTAGTTTTTTTTTGGACAAAATGATGTGGACGTTTTGGCGTATGCGCGTACGCCTAGCTACACCCCTGACTTAAAGCTACATAGTCCGATGAAAACATCACATTTTCAAAATTAAAAAATGTATCTAGATTTGATTACATATATCTAACTTAAATGCTGGTGCACTTATTAAACATTTGTTGCCACATAGAAGGGAATACTGGGTCACTTTAAAAGAAGCTGTTACTGCAGAAGCCTATGGAGTGCTTGCCAAAATTAATTTAGCATATTTGTGTGTCAAATATCTCCAAGGTTAGCTATTTACAATAAAGGTTACCACAAACCAAAGTAGGGAAGGTAGATTATAGCGATCAACCTAATATATTACCGTTGAAAATGACAAAAAGTCAAAAACCCATCGGACTATGCAACATTAATGGAAATTAATTGCTTTCACGGTCTCTCATATTCAGGTAATGCTTTGGAGGGAAAAGGCAGGAGAAATTATGAGAAAAAGGACAGCAGAGTTGAGCTTGGAAAAAAAAGAAGACGGTGAAATGAGTGGAGGTGGAGGGTGGGTGGAGGGTAGGTGGAGGGTGGGTGAGTGGGTGGAGGGGGGTGATAGTGGGTGGAGGATGGTTGGAGGGAGGTGGAGGGTAAGTGTAGGGGGGTGGAGGGTGGTGGAGGGTGGTTGGAGGGTAAGTTGGAGGGTAGGGTGGAGGGTATGTGGAGGGTAGGTGGAGAGAAGGTGGAGGGTAGGTAGAGGGTAGGTGGAGGGTAGGTGGAGAGTAGGTGAAGGGTGGGTGGTAGTGGGTGTGGGGGTGGGTGGAGAGTAGGTGTAGGGTGGGTTGAGGTAGGTGGAGGTGGGTGTAAGGTGTTGAGGGTAGGTGTAGGGATGGTGGAGGGGTATTGGAGGTAGGTGTAGGGTGGGTGAGTCGTAGTGGGTAGGTGGAGGGAAAGTGGAGGGTAGCTGGAGGGTTAGGTGGAGGTGGTGGTAGGTAGGTGGAGAGAAGTGGAGGGTAGGTAGAGGGTAGTGCGGGAAGTGGGAGGGTAGGTGGAGGGTGGGTAGAGGGTAGGTGGAGCGTGGGTGGAAGCTAGGTGGAGGGTAGGGAGGGTAGCTGGAGGGTACATGGAGTGTAGGTGGAGAGTAGCTGGAGGGTAGGGAGGGTATGTGATGGTCTTGACTGTAATGTGGAGCATGGGTTTATAGCTGGGTGGGAACGTAGGTGATGGTAGCTGGAGGGTAGGTGGAGGGGTGGGTGGAGGGTAGGTGGAGTGTAGGTGTAGGGTGTGGTGAGGGTAGGTGAGGTAGGTGGAGGTAGGTGTGAGGGGGTGGAGGGTAGGTGTAGGGTAGGTGAGGAAGGTGGGGTGTAGTGAAGGTGGGGTGGAGGGTAGGGAGGTAGGTGGAGGGAAGGTGGAGGGTGGGGGGAGGTTAGGTGGAGGGTAGGTGGATGGAGGTTAGGGTGGGTGGAGGGTAGGTGGAGGGTGGTGGGATGGGGGGTGAGGGTGTGTGGAGGGTAAGGAGGGTATGTGGACGGTAGGTGGAGGGTAGGTGGAGGGTAGGGGAGGGTATGTGGGAGGGTGGGGTGTATAGTGGTGGAGGGTAAGGGAGAGTAGGTTTGTGTGGTGGAGGGTATGTGGAGGGTGGGTGGATTGTGGGTGGAGGGTAGGTGGAGAGTAGGTTTAGGGTGGTTGGAGGGTAGGTGGAGGGTAGGTGGAGGGTATGTGGAGGGTGGGTGGATTGTGGGTGGAGGGTAGGTGGAGAGTAGGTTTAGGGTGGTTGGAGGGTAGGTGGAGGGTGGGTGGAGGGTAGGTGGAGGGTGGGTGGATAGTGGGTGGAGGGTAGGTGGAGAGTAGGTTTAGGGTGGTTGGAGGGTAGGTGGAGGGTGGGTGGAGGGTAGGTGGAGGGTAGGTGGAGGGTAGCTGGAGGGTAAGTGGAGGGTAGGAAGATAGGTGGAGGCTGATGAATGTTAGACTGCAAGGTGGTGTGTTGATCCTTCAAGTGTGTTACGATGTCAGCCATATATTCCAGAGTGTTATATACAATGATGGTTGAAACTTGGCGATTCTTTCTCCTCGTTATTTATAGGGGAACATGTACTGTATTATTATTATTTTGTGTTCCTCAATAGGCGTTGTGGTGGACTGTCCCCCCCATCTGTCGGGACAATGTATTCGGGTGCCTCCCCCCCCCCCCCCAGAACCTCACACACAGGAGGAACTCTTCCTTATATATGTGATGTATAGCGCATTATATGAGTATAAATGCTAAGGGAACATATATACTTTGCTACCTCCTCCATCGGCGCATTGGTGGAGTACCCCCCCCCCCAGTTGTATACGGGTATATAAATAAGTACACATTATAAATGACATCAGCAATAAGAAAATAAATGACATCAGCAATAAGAAAATAAGTAAAATATAAATTAAAGATTTTAGCGTCACCATATGGTCATAATGCTGGAACGTTACTGAGCGATACTAGGCGAACCGTGATATACCGCTTAGTATAAAATGACACTGCTTCTGTGCGTGCTATATACAACCGTGCACTATCGGTATATTAGGATATATCATGCTTTTAATGCTCTACCGATTTCGTTCCAAAAGTCATTGGATTGATTTTGTGCATGCCACTCGACCATTTGCTTGCGATTTATCTATCTATATATCTATCTATCTATCTATCTATCGATCAAAGGACACTTGATGGAGGGTAGGTGGAGAGTAGGTGGATGGTGGGGATGGAAGATGAGGGGGTCGTGGATAGCAGGAGAAAGGATCAAGTCCTGAGCTGACTTCCACTGGGTCAGTTACCACAGACCTTGCCAAAGATTTACAGCCATATACAATGGCCTGTGCTTACGAAAAATATGGATTATTGGTGTGCTTTCTTTGACTCATGCCTGAGTGAGGTCCAATTGGAAAACTCAAAGTAGTCATTAGTATCTCGGTAAATAGTAAATCTAATTTACTTTAATTGCTTACCCAAAACAGTAACGATACTGCTGCGTAAAGGCCTGGTCACAAAGTTGTTAGTGGACGTAGTGATCCGTAGGATAGATTAACGTGGGTCAAACGTGGTGTAAGTATGTTAAACTACATTGAAGTATGTTAAGGTAAGGCAGGTTTTGGTATGGATAAATAGGTTATGGTATGGTTAATATGTTATGGTATGGATGACGGTAGTTCAACTATGTTCAACTACATTCAACTACGTTACCCTCCACTAGCTTCACCTACGGCCACTAACAGCTATGTGACCAGTGATTCATCCAAGTATGCTAGAGCATGCTAGAGTATGCTAGAGTATGGTAGAGTAGGCTAGAGTAGGGTAGAGTAAGCTAGAATTTGCTATGGTATGCTAGAGTACACTAGAGTATGCTAGAGTATGTTAGCATCACGGGTGCAAATTCAGCCTCTAACATACCGCTCTTTTGAACATGTCCACAAATTAAATCGGAGATCACAGCTCACCCATGTTATTACTAAGTTAACATCATGGACAAGTATGGATGCCGGTACGTTCAACTACATTCAACTACATTCAACTACTTTCAACTACGT